>CM053269.1:16008999-16524562 GCA_028583415.1 Protea cynaroides
TGAGGAGAGAAAAGAGTAGAAGAGGAGATGATGGAGTGTTGCCAGTGCTCATCCTCGACCGCTCATACCATTAATGAATACCAAGCAGGTATTGGCATCAATTACCTCTCTACTAGTCTGGATTAGGGTAAACTCTTCTAAGGACGAAACATCCTTGATGGGCTGCGTAGAGGAAACCTCCAGCAGCCATTAATGGCTACCCACAAGTTGTAACAACCATTGATCAGTTTCAATGGAAGCCTAAACAATGCACTGTCGTGTTAGTAGGAAACAAGAAACAAAAACCTAGGAAAAAGACCTAGTACGAGCATGGGTGTGAATAGTACATGTAACAAGACCTAGAAGAATGAGAATTAGGACCTAAAAATGGAAAACTGATTTGAGATCCAGACTGAGGACACAGTTAGGGGACTTCTGGCTGCATGCCCAGCAGCATGATATGTGCAGCCTGATAGGGAAACAAGCTAGGGAACCTCTTGGGAATTTTCCTGTCAAGAGTCCGGTTGCACGACTATTGCGACCAAAGTTGTAGCCAAACCATTCAAGAAGGGTCTCTGGAAGTTTTGGTCGCGTGTCCAGCCGAATGACTATTGCAACTGGAGCTATAACCAAACGATTATAGAGAAGTCTAGACCTGTATCCGGATGAGGGACCGATCACAGAAGGCAGCCAGAGTCCCTACGGTCGAACAAATCGATGAATGAGCTCAAAATCTAACTTTGAGCCATCTTATTACATCCCAAAATCGACATCGTTTTGGTATGACTGGATTCCTTGCAGTGCAAGTATATCCATAACTAGGATCACAATTACTGTACAATCCCACAAAACCCTTCATCCACTCACATCCACAATTAATGAACAAATTAGAGATAATAATTAAAATGGCATAATCATTTTCATTAAGACCAAAGTGGAGAACTATTGTGATAGTAATATACTGGAAGTTTATGTATTTGAAAACCATGACATAAAGATAATGCTAACACATAAGCAAAAACTAGCCTAGCAATCACGGGTCACATTTGTCTAGAGACAATCAATAACTGACCAAGCTAACTAAATCAAACAAAAGTAACATCCTATCCCTATCCATAGAGACAATTTTCACACGCATGTAGAACCATGTAACTCTTCATCAAAATCTTCATCTTCTAATATGGCAGCAGTATAAGAGATATTAGTAGTACCTATAATATAATCTAAAAACAAATTCGAACAATATGGTAAACAAACCACATGCTCAGTGAGGAAATTAGCAGATACAAGCAATCAAATGCATGGATACATTATTAATGGTTTGGGTCTGTGAATAAGCATGCATTATATCGAGACACACCAAGCGCAAACATGAACTCTTAAGCACGAGTGAGGTGAATAATCTATAATTGTTGACTTTGAAAGTGAACCATTATCTAAAGAATAAAGATAACAACACCAAGGGTCATGCCAAGGTATCTACCAGTATTCCCCCAAGATAGGCTTTATTCTAGTGTCAAAATACTAAGCCTCAACCCTTTACTAGGTAAATGCCCAATCCCTCAGGAAAAGCACTTAGCCACTTGCATTATCCCTAGGTTCTCTCCCTAGAGGAAGGCTACCGACCCATATCCGATTCACTCCCTTCAATGGCTAGACCTTTTGTATATAAGTCTATGCCAATACCTAAAACCCCTATTGACAAGGGTCCAGTCACAGGATGTTATAGCCTAATCATGTTCATTACTAATGCAGGTACCCATACCTTAGCCTAAGGATCAAGATGAACCATACCATTCTAGTCATCTAGATCCATTAGGATACAAGCATATGTCAAACAATCGCGTTATCAAACAATCCAATATGTTATCAATCAAGGATATAAATATTATGCAAGAATGCATGACAATTATCACAGATATTGGATGGCATATTATCAAACAGTATTCAATCCACAAATAAAGCACACACATGGAAAACAATAAATTAAATCAAGCTAATCCCTTCACCTGTAATGGTGAGTTATATGTTACTCTATCATAGATAGAGTGGTTCCCTTATTTTGCACGTTGATTTACCTATTTGTGATTGATACATGATTAATGCTTTAAATTATTTCTTTATGCTTTAGATAGGTTTAGGGTATCTTCATTAGTCTTAGGGTAATGTCCTAAGGTCAATTGGTAAGTGTGAGCACCCCATTTTTGCCTCACCAATCTCTCACAATCTTCACTAATCATTTTAAGGTTAACCCTATGTCACCCCCTAACACTAGGAACCTCTACCTACCATTTTAGGAACATCCTGTGTTATTCCCCCTAAAAAACTTTTCATAAATATCTCTCTTAGTATCGAAACCCTAAGTAGAGTCCAAACCTACCATAAGTAGCCTCTTTGATTCCAATTTATGCCTTAGGTTAGTAACTTGTCATAAATAGACCTTCTAGTGTCATCCTTGAACATAGGTCCAAAACCTGCCATAAATAAATCCATCAGTGCTAAACCCCCTTATGGTCTAAAAACTACTTTATTTAGGTCACCACTTAAAACCACCCCAGGGACATTTTTGGTTAAATTTGGTCCAAATGGTTAAAATAATCAAAGTTAGTCCATACTTAAACCCTAGAGTCAACCTAGAATCACTTAGACTTAAACCTACTCAAAATCTAGTTAACCCATCCTAGTCACCTATTAACCCCCCTAGAAGTCACTTAAAAAGGCCATGTGTCACTTAGAAGTCATACCCATCTATTCCCCCCATAGTCCATAGGTGATGTGAGAGAGAGGTAAGGAAGAAATTGGAGAGAGATAATGAAAAGTGGGCTAAGCCTAGGTTAAATCTTAATGGGCCTATGTGATGGGCTAAGTATAGTCCATTTTCCACCTATGGGTTAGATTGCAAATAAGAGAGTGTATAAAAGACAAAGTGCAATAAAAGAAGAAAAGAAGAAAAAAAAATAGAGGATTCTCTCCTCCACTGTTTTGGAGAGATAATCTCTTTCCAAAACCATGTGGGAGAGAGATAATGTGTATGGGTGGCATTTAATTAAAGAGAAAAAAAAAAGGAAAGGAAAAAGAATTTTTTTGGAAATAAAGGATGGTTAATTGGACTCTAATTAGATTCTAATTCAAAGATACCATACTAGCCAATAGTGAGATGACATGTGTCATATGCATATTAAAGACAAGAAATCTATTTCAAAGTAAGGAAGTTAGAGAAAAAAATCAAAATTAGAAAGACAACTCACTATTGGCAAGAGGGATGGCGTAGGCCTATAAATAAGACCATCGAGAGATCATTAAAAATCTATCCACGAAAATTAGAGAGCCCCACCCTAGTAGTGTGAACAAGAGAGAGAGAGAGAGAGAGAGAGAGAGAGAGAGAGAGAGAGAGAGGAAGAAAGAGGGAGAAAGAGAAAGGGGGAAGGTATTCACCTCCATCACCTCCATCCAAGCTTCAAGGATTTGCATCAAGGTTTTAATCCCCATAGAGGGACAAGGTAAGCATCCCTAACCTTCCTCCATTGAAGCTTTGTGAGGATATGCATGCTAAAATAGGCTTAGATAGGAGCAAGTATAGATTTCATGAGTGGTTGCATTCCTGTGTGATTTATGCAACTCTTTATTGAAGTTTGATATTTTTCATATGATCTACATGCTATAGGAAGTATCTCATCCAAATTTGAGCTCCATCCATGGAGGTTTGCCTAGGAAAAAAAATTCCATGAATGAAGTTTAGATTTGGAAAAGCCAAATCTGGAATCTGACTGTAGGAATGGATTCAAACATGAAAGATGAGATTTTTTGGATTCCAAAAAATTATGAGATAATCCTTGTTGAGTTAGTAATATCTTCCAAAAAAACCTAGATCAATTTAGATCTTGAATGACCTCCAAGTAATTCGTGTACTGCACTGAGGTAAAAAACAGAGGCAGAACAAAAGTACTCTGAGAATTAGCCTAAAACTAGGTTTTCCTCTCATAATTTGAAGAAACGTAAAACAAGAGAAAGGTAGCCTATAAAGTAGTCTAGCTTTTAAAACTAGACTGGAGTGATTTGGATAAAAA
The DNA here is from genome assembly GCA_028583415.1 of Protea cynaroides. NCBI lineage: Eukaryota > Viridiplantae > Streptophyta > Magnoliopsida > Proteales > Proteaceae > Protea > Protea cynaroides. The sequence goes on from CM053269.1 coordinate 16,013,046, forward strand.
TTGAATTTTTAACGATTTTTATATTGATTTTGGCCAGTCTGGAAATAAAACCTAGTACAGAATTTTGCATCACTTTAAGTGTTGAATCTACACATCATAGATTTTCTTTCTACAAATTCCTATTAGATATGAAAAGTTAGGATTGTCAATCTAGTTTCTGGAAATTTTATTAGATTTGATTTTTATTGAGTAGATTATTTTATATAGATTTTTCAAATTCACTGGTCCGAATCTAGAAATCAGTTTGGCCATTGCATGAATCCAAACTTATGAGGGTTTTTTGACCCATTTAACCTCTGAATTAGGATTCTCCTATTTTTAAGAAATTTTTAAGTCTCTGAAAGTCCTTTAATTTAATAGAAGATGAGATGAAAAATTTTTAGATATAATATGCCCTTTATACATTAGTTTTCCTACAGGTTACAAAATCTGGAATTTTGATAATTTTGGTAAGTAGCATATTTCTTACCATCTTAATATGATTTTCAACATTTTTGATAAGTAGGATAATTCTTATCATATTTAAATGATTTTTTTTGACATTTTTGGTAAGTTGGATGGTTCTTGCCACATTTGAATGGATTTTAATATATTTGATAAATAGGATAATTCTTGCCATATTTAGATGATATTTGATATATTTGGTAAGTAGGATAGTTCTTACCATCATCCAATACACAAATTATTCCTTGAGATGTAGAAATTCATTGACTCTTAATAAGATTGGGATTCAATTAACCTAGGTCAAACTCTTTGGTAACTCACTAGTGTAAGAGTCTTTAGATGTAGCTTTTCTTCATATCAACTTTTGTACAATGGCTTTGATTTAAAATATTAATTCATGCTTACATAACCGTAATAACTTCTCTATCACTTTCTTCTTTTCATAATTTGTATTACTAACTTCCCATCTCTTAGTCATTATTCATTATAACAACTTCTTATCCTTGAGTGTATGGCGGTTCCTTGCAATTGATCGAATAGATCATCAATCCTGGGCAGTGGGTATCTCTTTCGTAATCATTTTTCTAAAGCATTTATAGATTCTTTTCCCATTCCAGGTTCCATCTTGCAGGAAATCTTAATACAAGTACTAATCCTAGGGGTAGATCGACTTCTCATTCTGTCTCCTTATCTGAGGTAGATTGAGTTATCCTTCCGAAGTCACCTTTGAAATTTCATTCTTCATCTCAATGTCTACGATTTTAGGGTAGTAATGACGGTGTCCCCTATAGACAACATATCCTTATACTATTCCTCAAGAATATAAATTCTTACTAGCAGTTCAAGATTGAGTAAACAATTTTCTTCTACTTTCTCCAATTTATCTCTAATAAATAAAAATCAATTTGTATCATCGTATGTCTCAATTATTATCGTTTTTCATCACCAATACTAGTATGTAAACCTTGAGATTTGTTAATCGATCCATCCATAACATTTCCATAGAAATCAAATACCTTCAATAACTTTCAATTTGTATTGATATCTTTTGTCAAATTTGGAGCTCAACATAGTTTTAGGAAATATGACATACCAGCTTGGTGTCCTAATGGTCATCACCTTCTCTTTTAAACTTCAAAAATCTTGATCAAGTTTTTCACTTTTCTCATAATCATCTGAGATATAATTATAAGGATTTCATCTGAGTTTACAAGTTTTGATTCTATATTTCATCCGAGTTCGCAAGTTTTGATTCTATAAATTCCAATATCTACACTATATGCCAATGATGTGTAATAGTTTAATTTAGCGTGCACTAAGTTTCCGAGGTCTACTTGAATGTGCAATGCTTTAGCAACAAATTTGAAGGGAAAGGAGTACCTATCACCATGTCAGCGGCCTTTTCCGCTTCTTCTTCTCCTTGTTGTGATCCTTGTGTCGATGGATACCGACAGTTCCTAGACAGGTGTCCTTCCCTATTATAGTTGTAACATCTCCTTGAAGGTGATGTCGTATCTGCTGCGTAAGGACATTTATCCTGGGTATGGCCCATTCTGTGACAAGAGGTGTATCTGGGGATATATGGTGGAAAGTCCCGGTGTACAAGACACCGTGATTGCTTCAGGGGGGAAACTTCCTTGAGAGGTTTTTCGGTAGACTGGCAGAGGGGGCTGTCTCTGGCTTATGTACCTTAGAAGTGTAGTTGGTCAAGAAGGCTTCTCAAAACATGTCCCACATAATGTCAACATGGCGGTCCCAGAGCATAGGTTTGATGTTCTGCTACCATACGAAAGGTTATCCTACCAACTGATATGTGGCACATTTGATTTTCACAGCGTCAGATATTTTCAGATTTCCCATAGATCCTTCCAGTGCTTGGATCCATGTCTGAGGTCGATCTAGATCCAAATACATTCTAGTGAAATGTTTAGGATTCTTTTTTAGGAATTGGTGCATGTCCTCAAGCATGTGGTCCTTGGCAGTACCTGAGGTAGTCTCCTGGTTTGGGTTTTTAGCCATTTGCGTGAGGATGTCTTTGGACTTGAAAGAATTTAGACCGTTAGTGGCTTCATGAATAGGAATGTTTTCTATGAGAACATCATGCAATGCAATGAATATGCTTGAGGTCAGCAATAATGGTTTAACAAGGGCATTGCAGATGTACAAGTAAATAAACATCCAAACGGAGCGACAATAGTAAAATGGGACGTGTGGCTGCACAATGTGTGAGGCTGGGGTGTGCGGTTGCAGTGTCTGACCACACGTCGACTTCCTCACTTTTAATAGAGGTGCGATTTATTTTTCTCATTTTCTTTCGTTTTGGTTTGGTATGTGACTGAAAGAGCACACAACCTTATCGTACCACTTCCTTTTGAGGATTATTTGATGATTTAAAGCTTGTATTTTACTTTTCATCGTCCTAATACATCGTCAAGGTAAATCTCATACCGATTTTCTCATTTTTCTGCCCTAGATGATTTCAAGTTTCAATTCATGGTGTAATATCCCTTATAATGGTTCAGAACAATGGGTTTTTGTCCCAAAATCATGCTGGGGAGTTGTCATCATACTTAACCTCATGTAAATCCTCATTTTCATTGACCTATTTTGGTCATCAAGGGAAAAATTAAATTTCCTTTTTATTTTCTCAAAAATCAACTTCAACTTTCTTATCACTTGTTTTCCTTCAATCATTTGTCATCAAAATCTCTTCATAGATCATTCGAAGATATTGGTTTTACAAGCCATAATTTCTTTTCAACTTCAAAATTTTCTCTATTTCACATAATATCAACTTTGGCCCTTCTAAATTGATAACTTGCACCATCTGTGATCTCTTCTAATCATTGTCTTGTATTGGTGCACTCGTTTCACTTTGCGCTCAACAACTAATACTAAAATTTCTTTATTTTGACAGACTTCTATCGGCTTGGGTTAGCTTGGTTGCAATGACTTCTCCAGACATTCTGATTTCTGTTGGGAAGGAGTCGTCTGTTGTAGGGGCAACAAGACATGCATCATTTCGGTCATCGGGATATGACCAACAACAATTTTGGTAGCAGTGGTAGCCAAGAATTGGCACCGATTTGAGCATAGACCGGTAGAGTCAGGTCATTTCATTTCATGTGCTGAATTAGAGAGATTTACTATTCATTGAGCATTCATTGATATGGGTTGGTTACTAGTTTTTGGATACTAGATATTCACACGTTCTAACCTTGTGAGGCAATTTTATTGTATCCTTCAGGTAGAACAAGGTATGGAGAATGGCGCAGACGATTCGTCCCTATAGATTTCCAGTTAAATACTAGGACAAGAGATTATTTTGTACATTCATAATCTTGTCTGTCTCTTGGATGTCTTTGTAGAAGGAGATCTTGTTTATGTGGAGCTGAAGATTCCAGTTATAGTTGAGTGGGATTTTGTATTGGTACGGGGGCAAATGATGTTAGGTCCCAAATTAAGAGAAAGTAACTGTCGACCAGTTCCCCAAGTGTATAGTCACATTATCCAGCATAATAATGTACCCAGAAGCGGACATAGAGATGCTATTGTGCAAATCTATGAGTTTGTTGCTTATTGTGTCACTGTGCGGTAACAACTTTGCCTTCCATACTTGATTTTGAGAACAATGATTACTACAACACTCTATTCTTGGTCTGGCTGTCTTCCCTATGGAAGGTTGCTCACCCACGTATTCATTTAGCTAGGAATAGACCTTTCTCAAGATAATTGTGTGGAGCAGTCTGTCCATTCTGATTTTGGTTGGAATTTACTATTCGGGCTTGGCCTTTAAGATGTTGTTATTAATGATGACAAGTTGGAGGGTATTCTTCGTCCAAATCTGTGATCTTGGCAATGATCGGCTAAGAAAATTCAGAGTAAAGTGATCCCGTTAATAGTGATCTGATATATAACCCTACGGATTCTTCTCTTGCTCAAAGTTTGGAAGATACACCATCATTAGCAAAGGAGCAAGAAAATATGCCACAGTGGCGAGAGCTTTGTAATGATGTGTCGCATGTGACGGTTTCTCAGATGAGGTCCTTGAGATTATAGAGTTGCAAGATGTATTGGTAGATGCTCGCGTTCTAGTGTCTGAGTTACATAAGTACCATCAGTACCATCATAAGACACAAATAGGATTGTCATCTCATAGGAGGCGTATGCTGCAAAATATCTCAGGTGTGGAGCGACATGTGATAGCTACTGGAAATGCTATGTTGCAGTTGCGGGACACTCTTGAGGTTACTAGATGAGAGGTGTCCTTTTTACAGAACGCGTTGACTTCGACAGGTTTAATCTCACCTATTCTTGCTGAGGTAGAGGCAGAGACTATGATTGAGCATAGAAGAGCTCACCAGCATAGAGCTAGATCCGTGACTGGGGTTCAGTAAATGGCCGGGGTTCAACCTACTTACTCCATGGAATGAGTGCAGATTTATAGTTTTGCCTTTGTTTTTCTCGCCTCATTTTGTTTAGGGTTAAGGCTTCGACTTGTAACTATCTCCCCGTCCTGCAAAAATATTGTTCACTTGTCAAATTTTTTTCATTTGGTTTATGAATTATGCTCTTCAGTTTATGTAGTTGTTCTTTGGTCTCGTCTTATAGTTTATTCTCATTTGTGTATTATTTTGTTTCACCTAATGTTAGCATTTATGTTTTATATGTGAGTAGGATTGGTAATGATTATAGCACGACTTACTCTGATACCACTCTCTCCCACACCCCATTCCCGATGTATTGGTACTATGGAATGAAACGAGATCTCTTTATCCTATTAGGGCATAAGAAATCCCCTTCTGGGATATCATGTCATGGTATACTACATATCAACCCCATCAAAAACTCATGAAATTATCATTAAAACATCTCAAATAAAACATTTTTTTTTTCAAAATAAAAGAGTAAACAATAGCAGAAGTCTCATAATTAAATACCAAATTATTATTCAGCTGACAACTAATAGTTTAAAGTTCCAAAATCTAAAATAAATAAAATATTGTTTAATGTTATCCAAATAATGTATCCTAAATAAAATCCTAACAATCCAAAGAAATAAATAAATACACACAACTTAAGCCTACGAATAATCTCTACAAATCGCCCTAAGAATTACAAACATCTTCCTTAGGCTCGCTGCCATTATCCTCTACACCAAATGAAAAACTACCAAAGCAACGAACGGAGAACTTGCAAGATCTAAAATAGTTTATGCGTACAAGGGTTAGCTCAACTACCGATGTCACACCCCAATTCTAAACCAACCAAAATGGTGTGATGAACCGTCTATGAACCAACGGTTCAACTAGGATCTCATATAGGCCGTATCTATTTGATTAAATCAGATATAACCACAACCATAATCAGAGTAAATAAACAATAGCGGAAGTTTTTAATATAAATGAACTGAGTATCTAATAGTGATAACATAATTAATTAGTCAATTATCTTCAAATGACTAAGACATAAAATAAATCAATTACATGTTTCGATAAACCAACAACTAAATCTAATCGAAAACACATGAGTTGCACTCGCACGACGAATCATGCGACTCCACCATAGTGGAAGTTGCACTTTCACAGTAAATAAACAATAGCGGAAGTTGCACTTTCACAGTATGACCTACATCATCAACTAAAATATTCGACGTCGAAAGGGTGAGCACACATCATGGCTCAGTGAGCAAACAAAATAATGCAACAAACATATGCATGCATTCAATTCATATCTTTGGTCTGGTTTATAAGTTTGCAATATGCAATAAAAGGATTGGTGGCTGCCGCACCTCTATACATGAGTATGTGAAGCCTCCCAATGGATCAAACACCATTGTCGTCCCACATGCACCCATAATGGAATAGAGATAGAGCTAAAGTGCCCGGATCAAACACTGCATAACACTTTCCCTGATGCCCTACCCGTATCAACACGTAAGCCCCTACTGGCGAGGGCTTGTAAACTGGGCTCGCAACTAACCAATCCTAATGTCAAACAATGTATTTAAGGTCTCACCCCAACATCCCTCAATACGTCCATAGAGATAGAGCTAAGGCCCCCCGGCAGAGTCAGAGACTACACGGTCTGAGACCACCTCCCCCGATGCCCTACGACGTAATAGTTCTGCTAAGGTAATGGCAATACAACGATGTTAGAGGGCAAGACTTGAGTAGAGATAGAGCTAGAATCTGGTGACCATGATGAACCACAATGTCATGTCCTCCCCTTGATGCCCCACTCGCATCAAACATACTAACCACACACATACATTCACATAACTATTCTAAGCATCATTATCATCATCATGTTATAAAAAAATAGAATTAAATATGTATGAGCAGTAATAGTAGAAATATTGGATGACATGTGAAATGCACATTACAAGCATACAAGCATAGAATCATTATGGTATTGGACTCAATACGTAAAACAATTTATTATTAGCCAATTAATTTAGGTCTTGTTCCCTCACCTTTGGTCGATGGTAGTTCCTCATTCAAGCTTTGTAAATCACTTTTAGACCACTTAGAAACCTAACAAATTTATAGATTTTAAATTAGAATTTATTTCTAGTAATTTAGACTTTTAGAAACTGAGTGGTCACAGGTGTGGTTGCACTTGTGGTCTCAGTTTCTACAACCACAGGGTGTGTGGTCGCAAGGTGTAGTCGCATACCATGCGACCACACCCTCCCTGGAACTTCCCGAGGGCATGTGGTTGATCATGTGTCTCTCGTAGGGTCACATGATATGCGACCACACATGCGACCACACCCTCCCTGGACTTCCCGAGGGTGTGTGGTCGATTATGTGTGTCTCATGTGGTCGCATATCATGCGACCACACATGCGACCACACATGTGATGGTCGACCTTTCACTCCCAACTCAATTCCTTCATGGTTTGATTCCTTAGCTTATCATCATGATCCTTCCTATAATTGTTTTATGGCTTAAAATTAATATTTTTACACAATCCATCATCCTAATAGATTCCTTCCATAGATCTTTTAGAATTTGTCCATGGTTTGATGATTGGGGTCTCACTTTGAATCCCTATCTCCTTCACAATCTATTCTAGGCATTCAATTGATATGGGGAATGTTTTCTTACCTTAAACTTGTTGAAGATTCAGAGTTCTCTCTGAATTTCCTCCTCTTAGTCTTCCTCTTCAATTCTCCTTCTCTTCCTCCTCTTCTCTTTCTCTCTCTTTCAGTTTGAATTCTAAAAGGATGAAAGACGCTAAGGGACATCCTATATATAGAGGAAAACCCTTCATATAGAGTCCTACTTAGATTAGGAAAGAACCCCCCTCGGATTAGGAAGGTTTCCTAATCACGGAGTCTGTCTGACTTTGTATGGTCGCAGAACCCGTCGACCACACAGTAAAAAACTATGACCACACGTCCCAGATTTCTATGGTCGCTTTAATCTTAGGTGTGGTCGACCACACCTGTTTAGGTATGCGACCACATACTCCTAAATAGGTGATTTTAGGTTCAAATTCATACCTAGTCTTGTGGTTTCTTCACGTACTTGGTCCGCTTGGCCCGACCATGATAGGAAGACCTGATACAAGGTGGTAAGACCGGTTAGTATGATACGGGTTTTTACAACTCCCCCCCTCTTATTATAAATTTCATCCTCGAAATTTACACATACCTTCCGAATTGAAAAGGTGAGGATATTTCTTTTGCGTAGCATTCTCTTCTTCCCATGTGATCTCTTCTACATCTTGGCTCCTCTAAGTAACTTTAACATAATAAATATCACGATTGTGTAAACGTTGAACCTTTCGACTAGTAATATCATGGGAGTGGAGATGGGGTTCACCGTTAGAGTATAATTTTTATTTATAAATTAATGCAATCATGTATGATGGCTTGTGTGACACATAGGAATGTTGGTGCACAAGTCATGTTGGATTGCAACCATATATGTTGATTCGTGTGATGCATGGGAATGCGAGTACATGGATCAGTTTGAAATGTAAACACGCTAGTGGTAGACATAGTGATCACTATTATATCACTAGAAGACCTAATCAAGTCGATAGAATTTAATTAAAATTAATTCTGATTTTAAAAAAAACCTACTATTAACTGGGGGTCGATGCCAGGGTCGAAGGTTCCATCGACCCTGGGTGCTACCACCCACATTTTGGACTTCCCGAACACTGGGGATCGATGTTAGGGTCTGGTAGGGTTGATTGTCCATCGACCCCCCGTGCGACCCCCCGTGGGTTTAGTCAAAATTTTCATCCTACAGTCCATTCTTTCGTGTTTGGTTCCTATGGCTTGCTTCTACAATCCATTCCATACATGTTCCATGGTTTAGAACCATAGTTTATTCACCTATATGGTTTTTATGATCTCCCTCATAGTTTTCCATGAAAACCTAACCATGGGTGGATGATTTGGGTTTCTCCTAGATCATACCCTCTTCACTATCTATTCTAAGGCCTTTAGAATTACATGGAGATAGTATCCATACCTGAGAATTAGGCTTGTTTCTCTGAAGCCTTCTCTTTGATCTTCTTCTCTACTTTCCTTCTCTTCTCTTTCTCTTCTCCTTCTCTTCTCTTTCTCTCAATCCAATTAGGGTTCTAAAAGGAGTGAAAGAGGCTTAGGGACGTCCTATTTATAGAGTAGAAACTCCCAAAATAAGTCCCATTGAGATTAAGAAAGAATCCCATTGCAATTTGGAAAGTTCCCAATTCACGGTTTCTGTCGGCAAACTAGGGGTCGATGAGGGGGTCGGAGATCCCGTCGACCCCTGGTTCTAAATTGTTCGACCCCCGGTTAGAAACTCAGGGTCTGACTTTTTATCTTGGGGGGTCCGACCCTGCCTTGCTGGGTATGTGACCCTCCTCCCTATTTTTGTGTTTTTGGGTCAGTTTAATACCTGGGATCGTTATCTCCTTCCCTCACTTGATCCATTTGGCTCGACCATGATGGGTAGACCTGGTTCAAGGTGGTAAGATCAGATTAGTTCGATACGGGTCTTACACCATCCCTGTTGTATCGTCAGTTGAAAAGGTTGCCAAGTGTGGTTGGTGATATTACAGATGTCTCCCCTCTTAAGGAATTAACCAAAGATTTTGTTTGGAGCATTGCAGATGCGTGACATTATCGGGATTGTCCAACCCCTACCCTAATGACTACAGCAGCATCTACTGAAGAGATTGCCAGCAGCTCGGGTCCTTAGTTAGATCTATCATGGACACATCCATATTTGGCTATTCTATCATGGGTTTTGGGAACCTAAAATGTTGAAAAAAATGTGACCGTTTTATCATTACTTTTTGCAAAGGGTTCAGTTTATTTTCTAGATGATAATTTTAACTGGGTTCTTGACTTATTAACAATGATTTTAAAGTTCATCAATATCAGATTTTTAAGTCTTGAAGTGCCTTGAATCTTTGTGATTGTGTTGTCATGAGCACATGCCCTAACTTGAGTTGGTTATCTGAATTTTATGGTCTACGGACATCACTTCCTTGGGGCACCTTGGTAGGTGATTCCATTTCATTTACCGTCGGGACATTTAGTCAAGTGCTCCGATTGTGTTTGTCAGATACCTTGAGGGGTGATTCTGATTTTTCATTTACCGTCGGGACGCTTAGTCAAGTGCTCCGATTGTGTTTGTCAGATACCTTGAGGGGTGATTCTGATTATTTATTTACCATCGGGACACTTAGTCAAGTGCTCTGATTGTTTTTTTCAGATACCTGGAGGGGTGATTCTGATTCCTATTTACCGTCGGGACACTTAGTCAAGTGCTCCGATTGTGTTTGTCAGATACCTTGAGGGGTGATTCTGATTTTTATTTACCGTCGGGACCTTAGTCAAGTGATCCGATTGTGTTTGTCAGATACCTTGAGGGGTGATTCTGATTTTTTTATTTTACCGTCAGAGTACTTAGTCAAGTGATCCGATTGTGTTTGTCAGACGCCTTGGTGGGTGATCTGGTCATTTTTCTCGAACACCTTGGCGGGTGATTCGAGCTTGTCAAAATGTCTAGTTAGATGTTTTGATTCCCATCAGAACGCTTGGTCAAGCGCTCTGATCTGATCTCTCTCTCGTCAGCGCCTAGTTAGGTATGCTAATTCCTTGACGGAACATCTAGTCAGAATGTTCTGTTTCTCATCGGAATGCTTAGTCAAGCACCCCAATTTTTCTCCTTTCTTCATCGGAACGTTTAGTCAAGTGCTCCGATTAGATTCATTTTTCCTCATCAGCGCCTAGTCAGGTATGCTGATTCCTTGACGGAACATCTAGTCAGAATGTTCTGTTTCTCGTCGGAATGCTTAGTCAAGCACTCCATTTTTGCTCCTTTCTTCGTCAGAACGTTTAGTCAAGTGCTTCAATTAGATTCATTTTTCCTCGTCAGTGTCTAGTCAGGCATGCTGATTCCCTGACAGAACATCTAGTCAGAATGTTCTGTTTCCCCATTTTTTTCGTTTTGTGCAATTGTCCATGAACCAAAATGCGGTCTTTTCTTTTCTTCGCCCTCATTCATTTTAAATTTTGGCCGTAGAGGGGCATTCTATAAGACCCTGATTTTAGCCCATTTCTTATTGAGGGCATTTTTTGTCATTTAGGTCATATTAGGTTTTTTTTTTTTCATGCATTTTTTATTATTATGAAAAATACATAAAAAAATGGAAAAATCATTTAAAAAAAAAAGGAAAATTGTTAAAAGAGTTGGGCTTGGGCCTATAACTTTAGTTTTGTGGTAGTGGGTTTTAATTTTGTTATTTTAATGGGTTTAGCTTAGGTGTTAGTGGGTCTTAGTTTTGTTTTTTTTAATGGGCATTTGTTTGTTATTGGGCCTTATGATAAATTTTTTTTTTTTTTTTAGTTCTTTCAGTTATTTGAGTCAATGGGTTTGGGCTGGGTTTAGATTAGGTGTTAATAGGTACTAGGCTAATGGGCTTGGGTTTGGGCTTCGGATATCAATTGTGTAATAGTTTTTTTTTTATCATATTTTGTTAGGTTTGGTTATTTAGAAAGGAGATCAAGAGGAGGCATCTTGACCTTTGGATTAAGGGTTAGAAAAAACTCTAGAAAATGAGCAAGAAAGAGAGTGTCGTGGAGGGGGAGAAAAAGAGGGAAGGCGGCAGCAAGGGGGAGTGAAAGGAGTGAGAAGAAAGAGAGAAATCAGGGAGAGATGGAGGTTCGTGAGCTGATGGAGAAAAAGAGGGAAGGCGGTAGCAAGGGGGAGTGAAAGGAGTGAGAAGAAAAAGAGAAATCATTGAGAGAAAGGAAGACGAAGAGCAAGCCAGAGAGAAAAGAACCAGAGAGGGGGAGAGAGAAGAAATCACAGTTGAGGGTGAGAGAATAGCCGAGAGACAGAAGTTGCAGCAAAGAGAGGGGGTTCTTCATTTTCGGGGGAAAGAGATGGAGGAAATAGAGGTCGGCAGCGACATAAGGGAATCATGATTGGGGGAAAAAAGAAGCTTGCGGTCAAAAGTTTGCAGAAGAACCTAGCATGGAAGAGTGAGTTGAGATTTCTGCTGCTTCTAGCTGTGGTGTTAAGCTGGGAAGTAGATGTGGTATATATGGTATCAATTGTCAAAGAGTGGGTGATCAGTATATAGACTCGCAATAATATTGGTGAAGTGCAGAATAGAGGTATGTATTTTGATGCCTCTGTTACTAGTTTATTCACCTGTGAATGTTGTGCATTAAGTATGTTAGAACATGTTTGTGAATTTTTTGTCAATATGAGAGATTATGGGTTGCAATCTGATGTTGTTGCATATATTGTGAAATTGATGCAATCTGTAAAATGGGTACCTAAGGGAAATCACTTCTATATTGTTCAAAGTATTTGAAATGAATATATTCCCGAATTTCAGTTTTAGTGTGTTCAGTTCTTAATGGGGTACTGAAGATTAGGCAGATGGTAGCTAGGAAGCAATGGTGTTCTAGAAATCCTTGGTTTCACTCCACACCTTCCGGCTGCTGCCCTAATTTACTATTGGCTTGGTGGCTTAGAGAGCTGGGTAGGGATCCATGGTTGCCCAACCGATTGGGCTGTAAAAAAAACTTGAATGCTGCCAACCTTACCTTAGGGTGATTCAAACTTATGAATATCATGCCCAAATCCTTTTCTTGTTGTGTAAGTCAAATCATGTTGTAATCTTCCATTTGATTTTGGGATTCTGATTGGTGAAATGACCAACCGAAATTTGAATGGTGGAGAGTTAAGAACTTTACTTTCGAACTTCTTACTAAAAAGAGTTCATTGCCTTCTGTAACTTAATTCCTTATTGTAACATGTCCACTCCTTGGTGGCATCCTTGTTGCCACCACTGGAAACCTACCATAATCCGGTTCGTCGTATTATGGGCTTGGTTTATTACATGATGGATTGGTGGTGTAATTAAGCTGTGCATCGTTTAAAGTCCTACTTGCATAACAAATTACATGGGATAACTTATTGATCCATTGTCCAAGGAAAGCTCCTAATGCAAAATCAGAAGCATCACACATAAGCTCAAAGGGCTCTATCCATATGAGTGCCTGAATAACGGGGGCAATGGTCAAAATCTTTTTCAGTTGATTAAAACTCTCAAGACATGCATCATTAAAATCAAAGAGCTGGTCTTTAGCAAGCAAAGAAGTGAGAGGACGAGTAATTTGACTAAAATCTTTAATGAACCTCCGATAGAAACCGACATGTCCTAGAAAAGAGCGAATGTCCTAAACAGATTTGGGAATAGGTAGCTTTTCAATCAATTCTACTTTGACTCTGTCAACCATGATCTCATCTTTGGAAATGATGTTGTCACACCCCAATTCCACACCATTCGAAATGGTGTGATGAACCGTCAATAAACCGACGGTTCAACCAGGATCTCGAATAGGCTATCCCACATATGATAAACCAAAATACATTCCACATTAATCAGAGATAATAAAGTAAATAGCGAAAGTCTTACAGATAATGAACTGAGGTCTAGTCATGATAAATAATTAATATTTCATTTATTTTTAAATAACCAAAACATAACTTAATACATATTACAATATCCAAATACGAAGTCTAAATACTAAACGTATCCACAGTTGAAACGCTCTCTTAACGAACCATGTTCGTTCTCCACAGCTTGCTCATTCATAGTCTCCACCCGTTCATATGTTGGTGTGTCGACATAATCTTCAATCGTAATACCTGCAACATCAGAAATTAAAAAGAATTACACGTGCAAGGGTCAGCTCTCCAACTTGAGCTCAGTGAGAAACACTTCCTTTGATACTCTACCCATACCAATACGTAAGCCCCTGCTGGCGAGGGCTCGTAAATTGCGCTCGCAACTAACCAATCCTAATGTCAAACAGTGTATCCAAGGCCTCACCCCAGCATCCCTCAATACGTCTATAGAGATAGAGCTAAGGCCCCCCGACAGAGTTAGAGACTACACGGTCCGAGACCACCTCCCCTGATACTCTACGACGTAATAGTTCTGCTAAGGTAATGGCGATACGATGATGTCAGTGGACAAGACTTGAGTTAGAGATAGAGCTAGAGTGCTGAGGCCCGGCCTATGACACCCCCCCTGATACTCGTTCGCATCAAGCACACTAACCACACACATACATTCACATGCCTATTCCTATCATCATCATCATCATCATGTTATAAACAATAAATTTAAATATGCATGAACAGTAATAATAAAAATATTGGATGACATGTTAAATGCACATGACAAGCATACACGCATAGAATCAATCATGGCATTGGACTCAAGAAATAAAAATAGTTTATTATTAACCAATTAGTTTAGGTCTTGTTCCCTCTCCTTTGCTTGATTGTAGATCCTCTTTCAAGCTTTAAGAATCACTTTTATATCAATAAGAAACCTAACAAGTCAATAGATTTTAGTAATTCATTCCGATGATTTTAGGCTTGCTGTTAAGTGGGGGTAGCAGGACAGGTAGTAGGACGAGTAGCAGTTTTCTGTGACCCCTAGGGGTAGGGTAGATGCCAGGGTCGGATGTTCCATCGACCCTGGGTGCGACCACCCCTTTCCTGGACTTCCCGAATGCTAGGGGTCGATGCTAGGGTCGGATGTTCCATCGACCCTAGGTGCGACCCCCCGTGGTTTGAGTCGAGAATTTCATCCTACAGTCCATTCTTTCATGTTTGGGTCCTATGGTTTACTTCCGCAATCCATTCTATGCTTGTTCTATGGTTTAAAACTCTAGGTTTCTTCCTTACGTTGCCTACCATGATTTCCTCCATGGATTTCATTGAAATCCTCCCATGGATGAATGATTTGAGTTTCTCCAAAGTCATACCCTCTTCATGAACCATTCTAGGCTCCTAAATAAATCATGGAGAATGTATTCATACCTTAGGTTTGTTGATATTTAGAGTTTCCTCTGAATTTCCTCCTCCTTGGTCTTCTTCTTTAATTCTCCTTCTCTTCTCCTTCTCTTCCTTCTCTTCTCTTTCTCCCAATCCAATTAGGGTTGTAAAAGGAGTGAAAGAGGCTTAGGGACGTTCTATTGATAGAGTAAAACCTCCCAAAATAAGTCTCATTGAGTTTAAGAAAGGTTCCCATTGAAATTAGGAAAGTTTCTTAATTTTTGGTTCGTGCTGTTTTTGCTATTTTCCGGGGGTCAATGGTAGGGGGTCGATGGGGGGGGGGGGTCGGAAAATTCGAGACCCCTGCGACCCCCAGACATGGGTCAGACAGGGGGTTGACCCTGCCTGTTTAGGCATGCGACCCTACCCACATTTTGACTATTTTTGAGTAAAATATCATATTGGGTCTTGGGTTTCTTCACACACTTGGTCCACTTGGCTCGACCATGATATGTAGACCGGTCATGACACGAAATGTAAGGTTAGACCGGGTTCGTGGCGTGCGGGTCTCATAACTCCACCACCCTTAAAAGAAATTTCTTTCTCGAAATTTAAAAGTATGGATCTTACAACTCCCCCATCCTTAAAATAAATTTTGTCCTCAAAATTTGAATTTAGGTGGGAATTCTATTTCCGCATTGCATCTTCTTCCTCCCATGCAATCTCCTCCGTGTATCGTCTTCGCCAGGTTATCTTCATATACTAATTATTCTATCTTTGGAGATGTTTTACCTTCCAACCAGTAAACTAGGCTGGTACCACTTCAATAGTTGAATCTCCTATCTAAACCAGTGGATCCGTGGTCATTATCTCTGATATGGATCTCCAATGTACTTCTTCAATAGAGACATGTGAAATGCATCATGCGCACTAGACATGGACAGGCGTAACGCTAATTGATATGCAACTTGTCTCTCCAAAGTCTATAAGATCCAACACCTATATAGAATATAACTTTCCCTTCTTGTTTAATCGTTTCAAACTCTGCATAAGTGATATCTTCAAGAACACTTTGTCACTTATGGCGAACTCAAGGTCTTGGCGTCTCTTCTGACATCTTGAGCTATCCTGCCCCTTTTCTTTGATCTTGTCTGCCAATCGATAGTTTTCTTCAATAGACTCAGGTCTTAAAACTCTTCATTCACTAACTCCATTCCAAACCAAAGGAATTTGACATTTCTACCTTACCATGCTTTATAGGTGACATTTACATAGTAGCTTGGTAGCAACTTCAATTCACGGTTAACTTCTCAACTCAAGCTCCTTGAAATCAATTTCACAAACTCGGGCATATCTCTTAGGATCTGTATAGTCCGCCCCGACTGTCCGTCGATTTGAGGTAAAGTGCGGTACCTTTGTCCCCATTATTTTCTGTAGATCCTCCCAAAACTCTGAGATAAGGCATAAGCCTCTGACCGACACTAAGCTCTCATGCATACCATTCAAACTAGCAATATTATCCACATATATGTTATTTAGCCGTTCCAAAGCATACCGAGGTCGTATAGCAATGGAATGAGCTATCTTCATAAGGCGATCAACAATCCCCCAAACTGCATCAACCACTCTGGGAGTCAGTGGCAAATCAGTGACATAATTCATTGTAATGCAGTTTCACTTCCAGACTGGCTTTGATAGTTATTGTTGTAGCCATGTTGGTCTTTGTCTTTCAACCTTTACTTACTAATAATTCAATTACTGAAACATGCATCTAAACCACATTTGTTATCATTCCTCTTTACCAGTACCATCTCTTCAGGTCATGATACATATTGGTACTCCAGGATGTCCTGAATATTGAGTACAATGGATTCTTATCATTATCCTCTTCATAATATCCGAGTCTTTATCTTTATGTATTCAGAATCTACCTCTGTATCTGAGTACCGTCTCCGCATCCAAAGTAACTCAGGGTTGGGTTTTCCTTTTTCTAAATCTGCTTACACCGTTCTTATTTACGGATCTCACAAAATTGCTACTTTTACTTTATCCATCAATTTAGAAATGATCATTAATGCCAAAAGCACAGCCGAATTATTGCTCCATAAGTTCATTCATAAGTTCTTTCTCTATTGGATCATCACGTTCTTTATTGTATGTTACTCTACTTCCAAATCTGAATCTATTACTGTGGAACATAAGACAGTATCTATACTGGTTCCTTCCTCGGACTTCGTAATTCCCTTTTTGCTTAATGCCTTAGCTACTACATTAGCCTTCCCTGGATGATACTGGATATCATAGTCTTAATCGTTGGGTAATTCCAGCCATTTTCTTATCTTTATATTCAACTCTTTCTAATGAAGAGATAAATACAACTCTTGTAATCTGATTAAATTTGAAATTCTTCTCTATATAGGTAATGTCTCCAAGTTTTGATTGCATAATTTATCGCCGTTAATTCCAAGTCATGAGTAGGATAACTCGTCTCATGCTCCTTCAGTTTTTTAAAAGCATATGCAATCACTTATTTACCATGCATCAACCCGCATCCTAGATCCAATCTGAAAGCCTCGATGTATAGGGTAAAAGGTTTCCCTGGTATCCGAATGATCAAGGTGAGAGTTGATATCAACCCTTCTTCACATTTGTCAGTCCAATTAAACTCATTTCCCTTCCTGGTTAGCTTGGTAAGAGGTTTTGCGATCTTAGAGTGGTCCTCTACAAATCGTCTGTAATAACCAACTAAACCCAAGGAACTTCTGATCTTCACAATGTTCTTAGGCGTTTCTCACCATACAATTGCTTCTATCTTAATAGGGTCCACTTTAATCCCTTTTTACGATGCTATGTGATCTAAGCAGATCACTTTGTTTAATCGAGTCTCATATTTCTTGGACTTGGCATAAAACTTTTCCCTTTTCAGCTATTGTGAAGCTGTTCTAAAATCCATTGTATGAGTTGCTTCATTCTTGAAATAAACTAAAATATCATCTATGAAAACTATGACCGACGTATCCAACATGTCATGAAACACCCAGTTCATCAGCTCCATAAAAGATGTAAGGGCATTGGTTAATCCAACCATCATAATCGAGATCTCATAATGTCCAATCCCGATTCTAAAGGTATTTTGGATATATTGCTGTCCAAATTCTTCAGCTGTTGATATCTTGACCGAAGATCAATCTTAGAAATTACCTTTGCTCTTTGCAACTATTTAAACAAGTCATCGATCTGAAGTAGTAGATATCGATTCTTGATCGTGAGCTTGTTTAGTTTCCGATAATCTATACATAATCTGACACTACCGTCCTTCTTCTTTACGGATTGCATTGGTGCTCCCCGTAACACCATACTTAGCCGATAAGAACCCTTGTCTAATAACTCCCGTAGTTGAGTCTCAATCCCTTCAACTTCATAGGAACTACTCTATAGATGCCTTTGACACAAGTATCGTCCTTGGTAACAAGTCGATGACGAACTCGGTCATATGATCAGATGGTAACCCAGGTAAGTCTCTTGGAAACACATCAGAAAATTTATGCATCACATCAGTATCTTTCATCTGTGGTGCTTCTTTGGTAACGTATACCATAGATACCATATCTCCAACTCATTTCTCTTCAAAGCATCACTTCACCCTTAGCATAGAGAGGATCAGCTTTCACTTCTTAAGCAACATGCTTTCGATAAAACTAAATTATATCTCATCTTTATTCTTGAATGATAACCTCTTTTATGCACATACAACTTTGTAGAGTGTTGAGACAACTGGTCTATCCCCAAGATGATGTCAAAGTCTACCATCTCAAGTCGAATTAGGTTGCATCCTACTTCTGTCCATCCATACTATTTGGACATTGTTCATAACACTCATTTAATGCACATCTAGTCCAAAAGGGCTTGAACTAGCAAAATCTGGTGTAAAGGTCTTAAGAGCTTGTCTAGTTCCTTCATCTCTTATGATTTTTCAAAGACTATCGTCAAAATCTCATATTGTACTCATTAGCTTATATTTCTTTTATCCTTGTTGTTCTACCCTGATCTCTCTTTCATATAGCTCGAAAAATATCTTGTGATTGTTACTTCATATCCCAAGTCTATCTATAAGCATTAGGGTATATGCTTATAATTTCATTAATTCAGCCAACTCTTTTGGTCTTTACTTAATCATCTCAATCGACATTGGGCATAACTCAGTATTACTTATACTAATCTGAATACTATCAATGCCACAATTTTTGACTTTATCCTTGTATCCACTCTTAGATTTGTCTTTAAAAATCTTCTACCTTATCAAAATTCATACCGATATAACCATCTTTAACTTTACTTGAATGCTATCTATTTCTTTACTGGCTACCCTTTATAGTTCTCACTTTTGCTCATGCACTCTTTTATAGACATAACTTATATCCATCCATTCAGCAATCTCAAAATAGATTCTCCATTACTTTATCTGAGGTCCCTTGGCTATAGAATCTTAATCTGAATCCAATCATCTTTCTTCCAATAATTCCATTATCACTAAACATCTTTTCAATGGATGTCGAGAAATGTAAGAATCAGAATGTTTATCCAAAAGCAATTCACCTCCTCCTTTCAAATTCAGTATGATAAAGGACACTTGTTTTATCTAGTGAACCTAGGTTTAAGGGATCAGGAGTAAATCTTTGGTAATCCAACCGGCATTCAAAGGTCGTTAAGTTGCACGGTGGTCCAAATACATAGAAATAGAGGTTTTATAACTCTTAACCTCAAGATTACAGTTGTGTCGAATATATAATGCCATTGGTCAAGGCATTACAGGAATAAATCTGAAGAAGATTTCGTACATCAGTAACTCAGGTATAAATCAGAAGATGTACACTCAACATGATTAAACATTTAACTGTTCATTTAGTTCATATCTCTGTTCATGTTGCCGATCATGAGAGTAGCTCAGATTGGTATAATTAGGACTAATACTAAAGAAACAATATCTATAACTCCAATTGACAGGTTAAATCATGAAGGTATCCTATCAAGACACGAGAATTTAAAATCTGGTATGTGCATCCTCTATAATCATAAAAATAAGTCAATAATGCACCGCATCCTATATAAACCTATCTACTTATATGGCCATAATAGATTTGATCCTTTGCTGAAAATGTCTGAGGCATCATCTTTAGAAGACATTCTTCAATCCTTGTCGGATCATTCTGTCATGATGCAACTATCCCATACATCGGTGGCTGATAAGGTTAACCACCTTGATACACTGCTTGTTGTGCACCAAACTTCTGCACTTGGGTGTGCATTACTGGGACTTGCTGTGTGGTACGCACTATGTTATAGCTAACAGGTGTTGGGGTACAGTGATGCTACTAATTGGTACCGTACTTGGTTTGACCCGGAGGTGTTGATGTAGCATCAGTAACTTGGGTAGTGATTTACATAGCAACTTGCGTAGTCGGTCTCATCTGTTGTTACTCTTGTATTTTATTGGGTCAAGTTTATGACAACCATAACCAAGGTACTTAATAGTCCAGGTGGTTGGCTAGAGTAGACTGGTTGTTCACCTCCTTTGATTCGCTCTAATCTGATTATCATTATCTAGCATCTGCTCAGATGATTTTTCATTACCCATTCTCGACCCTGATAGTGGTGGGATCAAATTGCAATCTCTTCTTAATGCTCAGCGGGTAATGGATCAGCTTGTGGTGGATCTCACCCTGCGTCTCCATGTCACCCAGGAGTATAGTTACTCTTATTCTTAATGTATGGCCATTATTCTCTTATCTCTGTTGGATTTAATCCGAGATCTTTTCCTTTATCTCTACAGGGGTTTTGGCCTTACTAGCCATTTTCCTTCTTCCTCTGTCCTACATCAAGTTTCCCATCTTGTGAGTACCTACTCGGTATTCCAATTTTTTGCTGTATAGATGCTTCCTTCTTGCTACAGTACTATATCCCTTGTATACGTAGATAACTACCCAACTTATGGATAGTACCCTATATTATTTGTTTATCAGGATAAATTTTGGTCTTCTCTTTCTGTTTGAGTGTATATATATTGTTCCACCTTTTATATGTACATTATTGTCTTGTTTAAGTTCTGTCTCAACCAATACAGGTGCTTATTGTGTGTTTGTATTAAAGCTTTTAATTTATCCTAACTTAGTTCATGGACTCTAGTGGAAGTATTCAGGTTTCATGGGAAGGCCTAAGAGAGCTCTGATACCAAGTTGTCACACCCCAATTCCGCATCATTCGGAATGGTGTGATGAACCGTCAATAAATCAACGGTTCAATCAGGATCTCGAATAGGCTATCCCACATATGGTAAACCAAAACACATTCCACATTAATCAGAGATAATAAAGTAAATAGCGGAAGTTTTACAAATAATGAGCTGAGGTCTAGTCATGATAAATAATTAATATTTCATTTATTTCCAAATAACCAGAACATAACTTAATACATATTACAATATCCAAATACAAAGTCTAAACACTAAACATATCCACAGTTGAAACGCTCTCTTAACGAACCATGTTCGTTCTCCACAGCTTGCTCATTCATAGCCTCCACCCGTTCATATGTTGGCGTATCGACATAATCTTCAATCGTAATACCTGCAACATCAGAAACTAAAAAGAATTACACGTGCGAGGGTTAGCTCTCCAACTTGACCTCAGTGAGAAAACAAAACAATGCAACAAACATATGCATGCATTCATTCATATCTTTGGTCTGGTATATAAGTTTGCAATGCGCTATAGAAAGGTTCGGTGGCCGCTTCGCCTCTATGCACAAGGTGTGAAGGCCCGCACAAAGGTTAACGTTTATTGTCGTCCCCATCCACCCTACCATGGAATAGAGATAGAGCTAAATTGTTGAGGCCCGGCCTATGACACTTCCCCTGATACTCTACCCATACCAATACGTAAGCCCCTACTGGCGAGGGCTTGCAAACTGGGCTCGCAACTAACCAATCCTAATGTCAAACAGTGTATCCAAGGCCTCACCCTAGCATACCTCAATACGTCCATAGAGATAGAGCTAAGGCCCCCCGACAGAGTCAGAGACTACATGGTCTGAGACCACCTCCCCTGATACTCTACGACGTAATAGTTCTGCTAAGGTAATGGCGATACAATGATGTCAGTGGACAAGACTTGAGTTAGAGATAGAGCTAGAGTGCTGAGGCCCAGCCTATGACACCCCCTAATACTCGCTTGCATCAAACACACTAACCACACACATACATTCACATGCCTATTCCTATCATCATCATCATCATCACGTTAGAAACAATAAATTTAAATATGCATGAACATTAATAATAGAAATATTGGATGACATGTTAAATGCACATGACAAGCATACACGCATAGAATCAATCATGGCATTGGACTCAATAAATAAAAATAGTTTATTATTCACCAATTAGTTTAGGTCTTGTTCCCTCACCTTTGCTTGATTGTAGATCATTTTTCAAGCTTTAAGAATCACTTTTATATCAATAGGAAACCTAACAAGTCGATAGATTTTAGTTAGAATTCATTCTGATAATTTTAGGCTTGCTGTTAAGTGGGGGTAGCAGGACGGGTAGCAGTTTTTTGTGACCCCCAGGGGTAGGGTAGATGCCAGGGTCTGATGTTCCATCAACCCTGGGTGCGACCACCCCTTTTCTGGACTTCCCGAATGCTGGGGGTCGATGCTAGGGTCGGATGTTCCATTGACCCTAGGTGCGACCCCCCGTGGTTTGAGTCAAGAATTTCATCCTACAGTCCATTCTTTCATGTTTGGGTCCTATGGCTTACTTCCACAATCCATTCTATGCTTGTTCTATTGCTTAAAACTCTAGGTTTCTTCCTTACTTTGCCTACCATGATTTCCTCCATGGATTTCATTGAAATCCTCTCATGGATGAATGATTTGGGTTTCTCCTAAGTCATACCCTCTTCATGAACCATTCTAGGCTCCTAAATAAATCATGGAGAATGTATTCATACCTTAGGTTTGCTGAGATTCAGAGTTTCCTCTGAATTTTCTCCTCCTTGGTCTTCTTCTTCAATTCTCCTTCTCTTCTCCTTCTCTTCCTTATCTTCTCTTTCTCCCAATCCAATTAAGGTTGTAAAAGGAGTGAAAGAGGCTTAGGGACATCCTATTTATAGCGTAAAACCTCCCAAAATAAGTCCCATTGAGTTTAGGAAAGGTTCCCATTGAAATTAGGAAAGTTTCCTAATTTTCGGTTTGTGCTGTTTTTGCTGTTTTTCGGGGGTCGATGGTAGGGGGTTGATGGGGGGGTCAGACAATTCGAGAGCCCTACGACCCCCAGACCAAAAAGTCATGGGTCGGACAGGGGGTCGACCCTGCCTGTTTAGGCATGCGACCCTACCCTCATTTTGACTGGTTTTGAGTAAAATTTCATATTGGGTCTTGGATTTCTTCACACACTTGGTCTACTTGGCTCGACCTTGATATGTAGACCGGTCATGACACGAGATATAAGGTTAGACCGGGTTCATGGCGTGTGGGTCTTACAGATGTGACCCAACACTATGCCCTGTTTTACCATGAAGTGACATTTCTCCCAATTTAAAACTAAATCTTTCTCCGTACACCTGACAAGAACTAAGGAAAGATTATATAGGCAATCAGAAAAAGTAGACCCATGCACATAAAAATCATCCATGAATACTTCTAAATATTTCTCTACCATATCTGAGAAGATGCTCATCATGCACCTTTGAAAAGTGGCAGGGGCATTGCATAGCCCAAAAGGCATGTGCCGATAAGCATAGGTTCCGTAGGGGCATATGAAAGTGGTCTTGTGTTGGTCATCTAAGGCAATGGGGATTTGATTGTAACCGGGGTATCCATCTAAGAAGCAATATTATTCATGTCTGACCAACCTCTATAACATTTGGTCAATGAAAGGCAAAGGGAAGTGATCCTTCCATGTTACCGTATTCAGCTTTCTGTAGTCTATGCAGATTCTCCATCCAGTTTGGATACGGGTTGGAATCAATTCATTGTCAGCATTAGCAACTACAGTGACTCCTGACTTCTTTGGTACCACATGTACCAGACTTACCCACTCACTGTCAGATATGGGATATATGATCCCATGAGCTAAGCACTTTATAATCTCTTTCTTAATGGCTTCCTTCATCACAGAATTTTCCCGTCTCTGAGGTTCCCTTGAGGGGTTGGTATCTTCCATAAGGTGTATATGATGCTGAACAATAGACAGACTAATACCTTTGATATCAACTACAGTCCAACCTAAGGCTTCCATGTGATTTTGTAAGAGTTTGACTAACTCTTCTTCCTGATTAGAAGTCAAATCAGATGCAATAATAACAGGAAGAGTCTGGTCAGGTCCTAGGAAGGCATACTTCAAAGTGGATGGTAACTCCTTTAACTCTAAGCTAGGTGGTTCAACTATTGAGGGCTTGGGATTAGAAGTGGATAAAGGTCATAAAGGTTCCACAAGTGTGTGGAT
Source organism: Protea cynaroides (assembly GCA_028583415.1). Lineage (NCBI taxonomy): Eukaryota > Viridiplantae > Streptophyta > Magnoliopsida > Proteales > Proteaceae > Protea > Protea cynaroides. Next base: position 16,037,314 of record CM053269.1, read on the forward strand.
ACTCCATACCTCTGATGAGAAAGTGTCCTCTACTCCTCCCAGCTCTTTCATATACTGCAAGAATTTCGAGTCAAAGTCAATGTCAAAAGTGGTCTCTACATGGTTAGGGAATTCTTGGAGCATATGTACTTCCTCATTCGGTTGCTTACCCAGCCTAAATACATTTAAATCAATAGTTTGGTTACCAAATGACAGTTTCATGAGACCGTTCCTGCAATTTATCAGTGCATTGTTTGTAGCCAGAAACGGTCTCCCTAAAATGATAGGGATTTGATCCCTATTGGAGATAGGATGTGTTTCTAAAACAATAAAATCCACAGAAAAAAGAAATTCTCCTACCTTTAACAAAACATCCTCTACCATTCCTTTAGGAGTTTTTACAGAGCGATCAGCTAGTTGAAGTGAGATGGATGTTGGTTTCAACTTTCCCAATCCTAATTGTTGGTAAACATGGTAAGGTAGAAGATTCACACTTGCACCTGAGTCTAGCAGAGCATGATCAATAAAGGTGTTGCCTATGATGCAAGAGATGGTTGGACAGCCAGGGTCCTTGTATTTGGCTGCCACAAGATGGTTCAGAAGGGAAATTAAATGTGCAGCCAAATATACTTTTTTAGGAATTTGACTAATCCTCTTTTGTGTGCATAAGTCTTTAAGGACTTTTGCATAAAAAAGAGTTTGGTCAATTGCATCCAAAAGTGGGATATTCAATTCTACCTGTTTGAAGACCTCTAAAATTTTATCAACTAAAGCAGTCTTCTTTTGGTTTACCAACCTATTAGGGAATGGGGTTGGTGGAATAAAAACTCTGTCTGGGATAGTCTCTTTGGGTCTTTCAGGTGCATCAGATGAACCTAAAGAAAGAGGCTCAGTAGTTCCCTCAGATTGGGGAACATTAACGGGAGCAATTGTGGGTTTGTTCTTTGGTGCTTCATCCCGTAGGTACTCTTGGCCACTCTGTAATGCATGAACTGTATTGCATTGTTTGGAGGACCCTGATTGACTCTCTATGCCATTCACTTGAGGGTTTGACCTATTTGGTTGTGGGTGATGGTGTGGGTTGGTCTCTGGTTGGCTAGGTAGAATACCCTTGTTCTTTTCACACATTAGGAAAACCAATTGGGTAAGTGTCCTCTCTATAGTGGTATGCCCTGCCATTAGAGCTGCCACATTCTTCTCCAACTCACTGAGTCTAGCCGGCTCACCCGTGTTAGAAAACCCAGGGGGTTGCTGAAAATTACCTTGGGGAACAAAATTGGGTCTAGGGGGAGCATATGGCCTGGTGTGACCAGGAGGACCTTGATTTGGAAATTGGGGTGGGTCTATATGGTTCCCTTGGTTCCAGGAGAAATTTGGATGATTTTTCCATCCTGGGTTGTAAGTGTTTCTATACGGATTGTACAGTGCACTTACATTAGCATTCTGAGAATTTCCCTGTGAAGGGCATTCCTCTACTGTGTGTCTAGGAGTTTGACACCAGTTGCACATTAGGACTTACTTTTGGATAGGGTCTTTAGGAGCTAAAGCTTCTATCCTTTTGATAAGGCTATCTAAGTGTGCCTCCTTAGCTACTATGCCATCGACAAAGTAACCTTTACCTTTTTGGGTGCGATCTGTCTCCTACACGGACTCCCACTCTCTTGTTTTTTTGGCGAGATAAGCCAAAAAGTTCCAAGCATCGTTAGCATCCTCATAGGAAGTGAATCCTTGAGGACACATAAACTCAAGCATTTGCTTGGTAGGAAAGTTTATCCCCTCGTAAATAATTTGACAAAGTTGCCACGTTTCAATACCATGGTGAGGGCACTCTTGGAGTAGGCCTTGAAACCTCTCCATGAGTCGTGAAAAAGACTCATTTGACTCTTGTTTGAACCACATTATATCCCCTCGAAGTTTATTTGTCTTGTAAAGAGGAAAAAACTTTTTAAGGAATAACACAGTAAATTTATCCCATGATGTAATGGAAATTGTGGGAAGACCATAAAGTCATTTTTTAGCTCCATCTTTGAGTGAAAAAGTGATGCACCTCAATTTGACAGCATCATCACTGAGCTATTGCATTTTAATGAGGGCACACACCTCCTCATACTCCGGAGGAACAAGTATGCATTCTCTGAAGATAACCCATGAAAATGAGGAAGCATGGTAATGAATTGAGTTTTCAATTCATAGTTGTTGCCTGTGGCAGCTGACAATTGAATACATGAAGGTTGTGCTGCCCTAGCAGGGTAGAACCTATCCTTAAGTGTCATCTTTGGTTCAACCATTATAAATGATGGGACTCTTACTAGACGATTGCTAGAATCAAGAGTCCATACACTCATACACAAAACTGTTTCAAATGATAAAATTTTCTTTTTCTTTTTCCTCTAAATTCGATGCGAAAAGCTAGATTTTTTTGAATCGGAGTCAATGCAAACCTCCTGACAATCAATGGCTTAGAGACCGGTCATATCCGCAATTACCTTGAAAAATAACGCAGTTACCGCCGAAGCTATTGGACATTATTCCTCTTGATAATTCGATAGCCAGCATCCCTTAACACCATATCATGGTCAGAATTGGACCGTCGATTGTACTATTCAACTTAACGGATCGGAGGTTCAAAGAAAGGCATAAAAACCAATGTAAAATTTTTGCATTTTTTCCCCTTTTTTTTGGTTTTTTTGAAATCACTTTGACTATTTAAAATAGAAAAAATAATGGCTTGGCTCCCCAGCAACGACGCCAAAAACTTGATGTAAATTAAATATGTATGTAATCGTAAGTGCACGGTATCGTGCAGTAACGGGTCGATCTCAGGGAAGAATCGCTATTATCCTAACTTAAATAAGGCAAAGCGTACCAAAGGGATTTGATTGAATTAACACCCTAATCACATCAAATAAAAATTAATCAAGCAATAAAAACAATAATAACCATTCATAACGATACGAAAATTTACGAAACCACTAACCATAAAGTAACAAGATCTATTGCAAGAAAGGAATGAAATTAAAAATAAAAGAATATAAGAAAAACTTATCTCGATAAAATATTTTTCTCCTCATAAAATTCATTTTATGCCCGACTGCTGAGTTAACTGGGTGAGTTAACTGGACAGGATCACCAAAAATTCATAAAATGATTTTTTCAAGCTCAAATTTCTTCATTCTTTCACCTGCACCCAACAAACATAAAATGAACATTAAATACCCGAAAAGCATCATAAATAGAATAAGAGATGTACATTTTATGCCCTAAATTCACACATAAAATGTGTTCATCAGGAAGACCGGTCACGACACGAGAATGTAAGGTTAGACGGGGTTCGTGGCATGCGGATCTTACAGAGTTGATTTTGGCTACATACGTGTCACTTAATATGTAACACCCCATATGTTGGCAGGTGATTCATGCCTTACCTTGACTCTATCGTGACAGGTAGAGAAGACTGAAGATTTAAACTAGATAATTTTGGAGGCCTTATTGATCTAAGCTATGGGCAACGTAGGTATTAAATGTATTATTTTACTTAAATAAAATTATAGAATCCCTCATTGTAGCTAAATTGTTGATAAGTATGTCATTATGAATAAAGCCTACACTTTGCTTAAATTTATGATTTTAACTATATATGTATTTATACATGTAAGAATATGCATTTTAAGTGTAATAATGTAAATGTGCAATGTATAGTATTAATATTGTGATTTTTAGTTGTGGGACTAATGTAAATATGAGAGCATAGGAGGGCAATTTGGTATATTTGAAGTCTTGAAATTACCAAAATGACATGAGAGTGGGTTGTGCATGGTTATCAAATGGAATTTCAAAAGAGTAAATTTGTCCATGCACTTTTAGTGGGTACCTATATTAGTGGATAGCTTATTCATGCAAAGGATCACTAATGGGGATAGGTTTGGAATTTCACAATGCTAGTATTTGAAGAAAAATAAAATTAAAAGGTAAAAATTAAATAATACCCAAGACTTAACATTTTCAGCTCTTCTTGGAGCTGAAAATGTGAATGGGTGAGAAAGCAACTCTTTTGAGATCTTGTGAAGGAAAATTGGGGTTTTCCTTGGGATTGAACTCAAGAGGTTGGTTTGGGTGAAAATCAAAGGGAAATTGTGAAGACTAGATCTGTAGAGAGAAGGGATTTCAGAAAGTTAGAAGTAAGAAAAAGGATGAGCAAGGAAGTTGCAACAACCAAGGAATTTGTGAGATGGAGGTTTGATTTTATTGGGGATCTTGATAAGCAAGTCTTAGAGATCAGCTTTAGAACATTTAAAGGTAAGTTTATAATTTGTTCTTGATGGTGAATGATGTTGCATGACAAATTAAGTTAAGTTAAAAGAAAATTTTTGTGTTTGCAAATTCATAAAGTTAGAGAAGATGAACAATAACTTTGTTCATCAAGTTCTCTATCAAGGAAAGTGAAGTGGGTAATGCATGCATTAGATTTGGGGAAAATGATGTTAAGACCAAGGTTAGAAATGCTTATTATCTCTAACAAACATAATCAAATGATCTCTGAGTAATTTAGGAACTGAGGATAGAAAGAAGCTCATGCAAAGGTAGAATTGTAGAAATTTTCATATTTCATATGAATATCAATAAAAATTTGAAATGACATAATAAAATATGTGTAAAAGAAGCTTGGGATGTATGTAAATGGATATCGATGTGTAAACATGATTAAAATGCAACTAAAGGTGAGTTGGCGGAAGTATATAGAGGCCCGAGACCAAAGAATTCAAAAATGGCCATAACAGAGCTCATTTTCGACCTTCTGTTGTCGTGCAGTTGGTTGTGCGGCTGGTCATCAACCGCACCTCCCTTTAACAGCACAATTTGTTGTTTTGTGGGTTTTCTCTCCAAACCCCTATGGACTGCTTAGGGGATGTTTTGGGGAATTTATTGGGGATCTTTTGGGAACTTTCCCCAAAGTTTTGTAACCCAAATGAATGATAAAAGAGTTATGGGTACATGGTAAAGCATTGCTATTTTATAGATTGATTTGTGATTAGCCTTGCGGGGTTCCTACTTTTGGGACTTATCTAAGCATGAGACTAACTCCAGGGATATTAAGACTGAATCATGTTACCATATTTATATTTGTTGTATATGTGAGTTCTATAACTCAACCAAGTACTAAATAGTTATATGATATTACTTGGACAGCATTGAGAAAAGTGGGAAAAACAAGTGATTGACCGTCCAAAGGAGGTTCATATTTTGAGATAAGGTTGCAGGTAAGGAATTAGATCATATTAATCATTTTAATGATAGTTTTGAGGTTTGCTCAAGCAAGCAATGAATGAAAATTATGATTATATTGATGTAGGGAATTGAAAGAAATTCATATTACGGATTTACATCGTCTCCTCCCAGTGGTTTTGGGAGGATGCGGCAACCTAGTCTCGATGGCCAACACGTGGCTCTTGGGTGAATCTAAGACCCACGTTCAAGCCGACACCCCCTGTCGGCTTGGCTTGTCGGCTGGGTGTCGGCTCGAACGTGGGTCTCGGATTCACCAAGAGCCATGTGTTGGCCATCGGGACTGGGTTGCTGCTGTCCTCCTAGAACCATTGGGAGGAGAGGAAGCGGATCCTCATATTACTGTTTTTTAGTTTTGCTTAGTTAAAAAGCTTTGAAAAAGGATTCTTGGACCGACACGGTGAGTAGTTAACCTCTTGTAAAGATATATATATATATATATATATATATATATATATATATATATATATATATATATATATATATATATATATATATATATGTGTGTGTGTGTGTGTGTGTGTGTGTGTGTGTGTGTGTGTGTGTGTGTGTGTGTGTGTGTGTGTGTGTGTGTGTGTGTGTGTGTGTGTGTGTGTGTGTGTGTGTGTGTGTGTGTGTGTGTGTGTGTGTGTGTGTGTGTGTGTGTGTGTGTGTGTGTGTGTGTGTGTGTGTGTGTGTGTGTGTGTGTGTGTGTGTGTGTGTGTGTCTTGCGCCATGTAATTAGATGTCAAGTATGATGCTTGTGTTGCTATACATGTGCAAAAATGCTTTAGAGATAATATTATAAAAGAAAGGAATTATGTATAGCTTCATGAACACAAGTATATGCAAATGTGTGAAATATGATGACATATGGTGGAATGCAAGAAATGCCATGGTTAGACATGCTTTTACAGCTGATTTTACAGAAAGTATCAAATACCATGTTATGTAGAATGTTTTACGAAATTTTTTAAAGGCAAACAAGACCCTATATAGCCAATGTTATAATGAATGGACAATATGCATTGTGTTTTGCATTTACATGTCAAAATTTATTTTCATGACTAGATTATCTAAAGAATACTCATATATGATTAGTTGTCCCATACTTTAAAAAGGGAATATGTCAAAACAAATTTTAACAGTAGTAAGCAAGTTCACTAGCAAAGGTGTAATAGAATACAAGAAAAATATACAGTAAGAACATGTAAAATATATAACCAAGTACTATCATATATTAGACACAAGAATGACAAGGAAAGATAGAGAACATAAATCTAAATACCTTCTTAGACAAGGTATAACCAGTACAGACAATAAGACACCAGAACTTGTTACATAGAAAGAAAAATCCTAGAAATCAATCTAGGCATGCATGAGTATTATGAGCAACATGACACAAGAATATGTTACATTGAGAGAAATCCTAGAAAACAGTTTAGGAATACAGGTACATCATGGTAAAGTGACAAGAAATGGAAGCATCTAGTGAGTTAAACAAGTGACAATAAACGAAAGCAGTCATTGAGCCAAATAAGTGGCAAGATACGGCATCCGGTAAGCCAAGCAAATGACAATAAACAAAAGCAATCGTTGAGTCAAACAATGGCAAGAAATGGAAACATCTAGTGAACTAAACAAGTGATAAACGAAATCAGCCGTTGAATCAAACCAGTGGCAAGAAAAGAAAGCATCTAGTGAGCCAAACAAGTGACAATAAACGAAAACAGCCATTGAATCAAATTAATGACAAGAAACAGAGGCACCCAATGAGTCAAAGCATGATGTACAATTGACAAGAAACGGAAGCATCCGTTGAGTCCAGATATGTTAATAGATAAATAAATCATGAAAGAAAATAGTAGACTACAAGAAAAATAGTATGCAAGTCCAGTCATATTATGTAATAGCCAAGTGTATAAAAGGGTAAGATATGGATACACCCATTAAGCCTAAGTCAGTAACTTGTAGTCAAGTCAAGCAAGAACAGTGCAAACAAGACAACAGTAATGAATAAGTTAATGATTCATGAAAATAGAAGTAAACTACAAGCATATAAATACGCAGATCAGTATCATAGACTAAAACAAGGAAGTATACAGAGTTAGATTATGATAACGTGATGATAACAAAACAAGAAACAAGGATGAGGAATGATATCAAGTATATATATATATATATATATATAACAAAGTTAGTTTTCTTGTTTTATTGTATGTTTGTTATGATGTTTATTGCATGTATTCCTATCAAATTGTTAACTATTCATTGAGCTTTAGCTCATTCCATTGGATTCACATGTTTTACAGGTAATTACAATAAGTTCAAGGAGAAGAAACAAACAGCAGATGGTAGTCCAAGAGGAAGTTTGGACCTCTTGGCTAAATAAAGCATTTTAATTATGAATGTATATGATGTAAACTCCATGTAGTTGACATTTTAGCTGTGTGGGCAGCAGGTTTTTGGTACTAGGCCCACACCTTGGATGTAATTGAAGTAATTAAGTTTGTTTATGTAAAAAGCAGTATTGCCACTTGTTACAGTTGAAAATCGTCCGCCGGTATGCAATCCAAACAACCTGCAATCACAGAAGTTAAACAAGGGAGTTGGGCGACTAAGCCCTGGGTACACTCCGATGCCTAAGTCAGATTCCCAATATAAACAGCCAAAGACAGCAGGAAGCTATCTCCAGTTTAAAGAAAGAGGGGGACAATGAGAGAGTTTGAGCGTATGAGAGAATTAAGGGTGAATAGTGAGATTGTGAATTTTCATTACCTTGAGAGATCGTCCTTTACTTATAGGAATTGGCAAAAAACATGGAAGTACCGGGACTCAGGGAAGTAGATCGCCAATAGGACTGCCAGGTGTTGCTCTGAGGGATGCCCAGGTCATAGACTCCGAGTAGGAGTGGGAGACTATAGCCAAGGAAGTCAAGTCGGTGAATGATAAGAGTGACAGGTGTCACCACACGGGTGGCCGTATGACCGTGACGATCGGCATCGTATCATGCTAGGAGAAGGACTCCTCTAACGTAACCTAGTCGTCTTAAACTCTGATCTCTAACCAAGAAACATAACCGAATAGGTTTCTACCTCCAACCAGCACCGTGTCCTAACAGGATTGTGACTCCGAGCGTGAAGAGTCGAGCGCTACATTGTTTGTCTGGTCGGCCTGCCGACTTTGGGTGCCACGTGTAAGAATTTAATTGGATGATGTTTTCCCCTATAACATCACCAGTTTAATAAAATGTGTAGTTTAAGACTTCTGCTATATGTTTTAAAGTATTGAAAATGGAGCAAAGTTGATAGCATATGAGATTAGCAGGTATTATTAGTTGAGATGATAAAAAAAAAATAAAAAAAAATACAGGTTTACTCATGCTTTCATTTGTATTTTAGTTTGACTAGTGATTCATTTCCCTCTATTGGGAAGGGGATGTTACATAATATATAAGTTAGATCATTAGTTACAATGTGTATTGAATTAGTCTGATACAGGGCTTCCTGAGATTAACCGGTTACAGAATCTGGTTGCATAGTAGTGCGACCAGTATTGCTTCCGATTACTCTTAGGAACCTATTGTTCCTAACCAGTCCCAGATTCGATTGCTGTAAACAAGTGACCGATTGTTGATGCTGGTTAACCTATGGGGGTTTCTCGAGAGCATCCGATCACTGATCTAGTTGCAATAGTAGCGATCGATGGTGGCGACCGGATACTCCCCAAGGATGGTCTTCTGAGGTTTGGTCTTCCCGGAGGCACGAGTTTCGCCTCTAGAACTCCAATCCTAATCCAATTCTGAACTTTTACTATAGAAGTCCATCGATGGATCAATGGTCGGAGTTCTGAGGATGCGTTCTAATCATATTCTTTGGCATTAGTGAGGTCAATCGAGGGAGTACCTCCTAGGTTTAGGGTTTATCATCTTGCACAAGTAAAACGATGCGTCTAGGTCTAGACTGAACCATCATCGAGGAGTTTCTCTTTCGAATATGAGTGAGACTACTCTACTATGCCATTAATAGAGAGCGGTGCATTCTCAACAACGAAGTCTAGGCCTTCCCAATAGGTATTATCTAACGTAAGCATGATACAGACTTACCGGTGGTCTCATTCGAGTAGGTTAGTGGTAGAGACGATGGGTGCCGATGATTCTCCAAGCGTACTCCTCTCACCAAGCTTCTCCTTCTTCCTTTAACTCTCTCTATATCTGAGAACGCGTTAGAGTTCCTTGTGATGGATACATACTCAAAAGAGAGGTCTTGAGGAAAGATTAAACTGCTTGGAGTCTCCGTCCTAAAGTGAAACTCCTTGGAGAGTGGGAGACAGAAGAGATTTACCAAGTGGCAAGTTATGGAGACTTAAGAGGGATTCTATTCCCTCAACCAACTGTAAGTAGTTAGGAGTGAGGTGGGACCCATTAAATTCATTCCTGGGTCTAGGAACATTCCCACTCAAGTTTAATAACTGAGTTTTGAATTTCCCACTCGCAAGTAGGCTTTTTTGGATAATCCGTTCGCAACATCCAGTCCCACTTGGTCTGGGATCCTCCAATTGGTGGTTGCAACCGGTGCCCAATCTGGTTGTAGCTTAACAAGGTTATTTACATGATTTGAGAGTGTTTCATTCCTTGTCTAAGTTGGTTTCTAGGTCACCATAGTGTCGGGCCCGTCAGCAATGGAAAACCCTGACACAATAAGAAAATCCGAGTTAGGTCATGTTTTTTTAGGTGCAGGTTTTACCCTAGTCCTCCTTGAGGAATCAAGAATCCATTTGGAGCTGCCACCTAGATTAAGATTTAGGACCTAAAAATGTAGTCTTGCCATAGGGTAAGACTTCTATTGACTCATAACCTAATGTATTGGTTCTTTGGTCTGCATGAGATCGAATAAGCATTTAAGGTGCGACAAATAAACAAGCAAGTATACATTGTATAGTGAACTGGACCAAATGATGATTCGATCTTAGACCGAATTTGGGAATATTCTCAAATTTTCTATGTATTCCTTGAGACCTTTATCTCTTGAGAATCAGGTCTAAAAATGTAGTTTGAACGAGTTTTGTGTGATTAAAGCTTATGGATGTGGCTATGCATGTGCTTCAATTAAATTCTTTGTTTGAGTTGAAATTTATGTTTGATGGATTGTTCAGATTAAATCTAATGGTCTAAGTGTGCTGTAGTACCATATTTGAGAACTCTCCCAAATTGCTTACGTATTTTAAACATATCTGAAAATCAGGTATAACGTAGTTCGAATGCCTTTCGTGTGATTAAGGTTTCTAGGGTTCCTTTTTCCCTTTATTTTCATCTTTAGGTTTTTTTTATGGTATCCTATTGTGAGGACAAAGATGGAAATTTTAGAAGTCGCCACCTAGATTAAGGTCTAGGACCTTAGAAATGTGAAATCTCACCCTAAGGTAAGACTTCGATTGACTCATAACCCTTAGATTAGATTTCTGGTCCATCAGAGATTGGGTAAGCATCAGGTTACGGTTATGGGAAGGGGTTAGGCACCCAAACCGCCTGATCGAAATCGGTCTCTCATATCTTTCCTATGCTAGACTCTATCTGTTAAACCGAACCAAACCAAGTGGTTTGATATCATTGAACCGAATCTGTATCCATCAGATTGCCTACCTATCATGAAATTATTCTAAAAATCAGGTTCACCATCATAGTTCAGGTGTGATTAAAGTTTATGATTGTAATTTATGCTTGTGCATGATTAAGTTCATTGTTCAAGTTGAAATTTATGCTTGAAAGGATGAGATACCCTATGGGTTAGGATCAAGATAGTCCATGTGGACTGATAGATAGTCCTAGTGGATCTATGAATGGATAACCATATTTGGGTCAAAATATGGATAACCCTATTTGGGTCGAAATGTGGATAACCTTATTTGGGTCAAAATATGGGTAAATATCCTAGTGGATCTATGAATAATCCGAGTGAACTAAAGTTTGGATCCGAATTTGGAATTCTCCCAAATGGCCTACGTATCCTAGGGTTTGACCTAGGAATCAGAATCTGCGTAGTTCGGGATGATGGAATAACCTGTTCTAGGTTAGAATGTGAGAACATGTTCTAGGTTTAGGGTTTAGAACCTATTCTAGGTTTAGGATTGAAAACCTATTCTAGATTTAGGGTTTACTGAGAGGTGAAAATCGTCCTGAATTACCCTTTTCATCCTAAGTTCTAATTTTGGAAGGTTTGGCAAAGCATTCTCTTTCTTTATTAAGATTTTTGTTATTCTCATTATGTCATTCCCAAGAATGTGGGTGCCTAAATGCACGTCCCCACACCTAATATGTTTGCTAGATGTACAGATATGGCAGTTCAACTAGGGTGCAGTATAAAATAAGTTATTGCCATAAATGGAATATTCTAAGCATGGCAAGTATGATATTTATGGTAACTATCACAAAATATAGTAAGATTATGAAAATCTCCCTAATATGGCATGCATTGCAAATAAGGCAAGAACCTAATATGGCAAGATCTAATATGCTAATCTAAGCATGACAAGACCTAATATGGCAAGATCTAATATGGCAAGATCTAATATACATCTATATATCAATATGGTAAAAAGTACCAATCATAGAATGCATATATGACATGAATTTTTCAAAAAAGGAAAAATCTTATATGCTATTTTCTAAGCATAGTAAGACTTAAAAATGTTAATTATTAAGATTTTGCTAAATATGATAAAAATCTATCTATTCTACCAAAAATAGCAACACATGGAATGTGGCATGCACAATCCAAACAAAGCATATGAATGCTCCAAATATAGTCATTTATCCAAATATGACAGAATTAACTCAAACAATCATTGATGTTATAATGAATGAAACATCAATGAAACCTTTTTTTGAAAATTAAAAAATTATTAAAAAATATATGTTCAATATTTTTTGAAAAATTGTAATTTTTATGAAGATATTTGGAAAGATTACTGACTCAAAACTACCAAAATTGTGACACAAAGTTTCAGATAATGGACAAAGCTATGAACTGCATTAAGATTTTGTCACATTACACAAGAATGACCATAAGTAGGTCTTATGCAACTCAAAGCAAGCTCAAATTTTTTTCATAAAAAGATGACTTAATATATTATATTTCATATGAAGGAGTTGAATCCCAACAGAGAGCAAAAATAGGTCAAAGATATGCCCTAAGACCGGACATGTGCACTGGTCAAATCTGTTTCAGATTTTTGACCAATTGCACCATAAATTCTAAATAAAATCTTATACTTAATGAAAATTAAATACAGACATATTTCTATGTAGATAACTGTCTGATATAAAATTTCATCAAGAAAAATAAGTTAAAACAGTATATTTTCTTTGTGAAAAATGATTCTTTTCAATCATGCAAATCAATACATCATGACAGATTCAAAATCAGAGCACTATGCACTTAAAAATTGATATCAATTCAATAAAAAATTAAAAAAATATGAAACTAGTGCCATTTTTGAGAAGACTTTCATGTCTAGAAAGTTCATATGAAGTGGATTTTTTTATTATGGCCATAAGACCCTTGTCTAGAGATTTTCTAATAGAGGATTGCATTACATCCGAGTAAAACAGCAATGTTAAAGACAAATTTTTTTGATGTATTTTCCCAACTCCAAATGAAACGAAATTTTTAGGGTAGTCTTATAACATATCAGAGAGACTCTCATAAAAATTTGGGCTTCAAAATCCAAAAAAAAATACATGTGATGTACATCCTAAGTTTGAATCCTAAATCTGGAAATTTCAGATTAGAAAACCACTTTATGAAATTTGTAAAAAACATCAAACATCATCATATATCATTCAAAACTTCATCATTGAATAGCTTAGACAAATTATCATTCATGAAAAATTCTAGACATAGGCATCCTAACATTAACAAACATGTATAGAGCATTCTTGATTGAGATTTCATGGAAATTAGCCTTTTTCAAGCAAAATTGACATTCGAGCATTCTAACGACCTCTAAATTTGTTTAGAGTGCTAACCTTGTGCTCGAATCGAGTGAAACCATCGATGTAGGATGATTGGAGGTCATATCAAGCTCTTTGAATGCGAGCCCTCCTTCTCCTCTCCTCTGCTTCTCTCTTTCTTCTGTTTCTCCTTTTCTTCTTCTCTTTTCTTTCTTTTCTCTTCTTTTTCTCTCTTTCTTTCTCCCTCTCTCACATTTCTCTCTCTCACTCACATCCTCCTCTCCCTATGGTCTAGAAAAAAAGCTCCCTCTCTCTCTCCTTATGGCCTATTTATGCTTTTCCTCTCCTCTTCTAGAAGATCCTTCTTTCCTTTTGTTCTTTTTCTAGAAAATCTTTTTTTTCCTTTTTTCTTCTTTCCTTTCTTCTCTTCCTTCCCTTTTCTCTTCTCCCTCTCTCTTCCACACGTTTTCTTCTTTTCCCTCTTATAGAAAATCCTCTCCTCTTCTTTCCTTCTTCCATTTCTTATTTTTCTTCTAGAAAATCCTTTCTTTTCATTTTTTTCTTCTTTCCTTTCTTCTCTTCCTTCCCACATTTTTTCTTCTTCTTTTCTTTCCTTTTTCTCCTTTTTCTTCTAGAAAATCCCTTCTTTCTTTTCTTTTTCTCTTTCCTTTTTCTAGAAAATTCCTTCTCTCTTTCCTTTTTTTCTTTTTTCCTTTTCTTCTTCCTTCCTTTCCTTCCTTTTTTTTTCTTTCTCCCTCTCTTTTCACGTTTTCTTTCTTAGAAAACGTTTACTTTTTTTTTTCTTTTTTTTTCTTTTTCTCCTTTTTTTCATTTTTTTTCCTTCCTTTTTCCTTCCTTTTCTTTTTTTTTTCTTTCTCCCTCTCTCTTTCACGTTTTCTTTCTAGAAAACGTGAAAGAGATCCCCTTTTTTCTTTTCTTTTTTTTTCTTCTCACTTTCCTTTTTTTTTCTTTCTTCCATTCTTTTTCCCACAGCCTCTCTTTTCTCTCTCTTTTCACGGCCTCTCTTTCCTCTCTCTTTCCTATATATATATATATATACAATAATATATTATCCATTATACACATATAAAAGAAATGCATGCATATGGACTGACATAACTTGGTCTGGATTGGTCTGAGCTGGACGGGGCTAAGTTAAACTAAACTGGATTAAGTTGGTTTGGACCAAGGTTGATATTTCATAGTCCATTTCTGTCACGCTTCCATATGGAATTTTTTGATAGTTTTAATTCCAAATTTTCTATATTCAGTTTGTAGAACATTAAAAATGAGGAATATTAGAACTTGAATTACCTCATTTGGAAATAAAATGGCCAACTTATGAATTTCTAAAATTTAAGCAGGCCAATTATCGATAATTTGGTTGACCATTCTGCATGGGATCCTTCGGAGACTTCTACCAGAAATCCTTTAAGTCCACTTTGTAGAGTACTAAAAATGGAACATAATGAAACTGAAATTACCTGATTTGGATATGGGGTGACCAAAATATGAATTTTTGAAGATTAAATGATAATTTCCATGTGTAATTTTGCATGGGACCCTTCGGAGACTTCTACCCGAGATTTTTTACATCCACTTTGTAGAACATCACAAATGAAGAATAATGGCCTTGAAATCATCTGAATCCAACGTAGAACGACAAAGATATGAAGCTTTGAAGTTCTAATGATAATTTTGCATGAAAGCTTGCATGGGGTCCGCTGGTGACTTTTAGTCGGGATTTATCACATCCACTTTGAAGATGACTGAAAATAAGGAATATTGGTCTTTAAATCATCTGATTCTGATATCAGATGACCAAGATATGATGTTCTGAAGTTTGAATGATAATGCATGCATCATACGATAATTACGTAAATACCCTTGCACTTTCAAACTATGATATCTTCCTTGTTTGATGTCAGAATTTGATGATTTTGGTCTCATTTAGAAGATAATTTCACGACCTATTCATCCAAGTAGGTAATAGCCTATGACCCTACTGTGGGATTCATTAGAGAATCATCAACATTTGGGTTAAAGGTCGGAAACCTACTATATTGGTTAACTTATGCTGAGGGTGGTAAAAATGGGGTGCTTACACCTATCACTTTATTTCTATCTTTAGGTTTTTTAGGGTGTCCTATCCCTTTTATTTTCATCTTTCGGTTTCTTAAGGTATTTATCCCTTTCTTTCTATCTTTAGGTTTTCTAGGGTATCTTATCCCTTTTGTTTTCATCTTTAGATTTTCTAGGATATCCTATCTTTTGTTTCCATTTTTAAGTTTTCTAGGGTATCCTATCCCCCCCCCCCCCCCCCTTCTTTTTTTTTTAATTTTAGGTTTTCTAGGGTATCTTATCCCTTTTGCTGTAATTTTCAATTTTAGTTTTTCTTACCCTATTTGCTTTGTTCTTTCCAATTTTAGGATTTCCTACCTTATTTGCTCTGTTTTTTCCAATTTTATGATTTTCAACCCTAATTACTCTATTCTTTCCAATTTTAAGGTTTCTTACGCTAATTACTTTGTTCTTTCCAATTTTAGGATTTCCTACCCTAATTACTATGTTTTTTTTCCAATTTTAGGATTTCCTACCCTGATTACTATGTTCTTTCTAATTTTAGGGTTTCCTACTCTAATTACTTAGTTATTTCCAATTTAAGGTTTCCTACCCTAATTACTATACTTAAGATTTATGTAAGATTTTCTTTCTTTATCTATTAGTGTGAGACCCGCACCTCGAATCCCTTCATTAACCCAGTTCCTCCTATGCCAAGTCTCAAAACATCAACTGATGGAGCACCTGATGCGGACCCTATGGTGGTATCCGAACCTTAGGTGAGTTTGCACTACTTGTATTGGTAGTATAAGGTGTTCTCGTAGACCTTAGGTAAAAGGGGTACGCATCCCAAAGCATCTAAACCGATAAACTATATTTTGGCCCAATCGATGGATCGTACTGGAGGATCGATCACCTGATTGACATCAACAGGTTGAGCTCGAATCAGACATCCTCTCTCTCTTTGACTTTCTATAAAAGGGGGACTATGCCCTCCTTTTTTCTTTTTCAGAAATTGTGGGAGATCAAGAGAGAGTAAAAGAAAAGAAGAGTGGAGGGGAAGCTTGAAGTAAAGGATCTCCAAGCCCTAGCCTTTCCTTGGAGGTAAGTCCATGAACCTCCTTCTCTTTATCTTGATGTTTAAGGCATACAACCTAGGTAGTTGAGCACCATTAATGGTGACTACCATTAATGACCTAGAAAACCTAGGTTTGGGTTTACTCACTCCCTTAATGGAGTTATTGAAGGTAGATTTTCTTTCTTTCCTCTTTCCTTGAGTGAATAAATGCAAGGATGCATGGTAGGTGATCACCATTAATGGTCTCCATTAATGGAGATCACCATTTACCCTAGAAATATTAGGTTTGCTCACCCACTCCATCGATGGAGTTAAATGAGACCTTAAATAGCTCCATAGAGTCACGTTTGGGGTGAGATAATTTTCCCATCAGACAAAATGAGAGTATCGAAGTTGAGAACAAGTCTCCAAAGCTTAGGGACCAAGCTCAGTTTATGACTTGGTTTCTAGGTCTGAACAGAAGCCACATACCGGATCTACGAATATGTCCCTTTAACTGCTTGGCTTACAAAATGGCTCCGCCAAGGTTAATGCCTTGTCTTATAACCAATAAGTTGACTGGAGTTTCATACTGGAGTCTCGTCTTAGAGGCATGATCCTCCGAATTAGCCTCCCAGCAGTTCAAATGGTTCCCCGGTGGGTCCGATTTGTAAGACCTGCACTCCACTAATCCGATTTAACTGTGTCGTGCTAGGTCTTCCCATCATTTCGAGACCAAGTAGACCGACCGTATAAAGTAGGATCACAAACCAGGTATGAAAATCGACCCAACATTCTAAAAAGTAAACGTACGGTCGAATACCTAGGTAGGTATGGTCGACCATATGGTAAGAAACAAAGATCACAGACCATTGATACTAAGGTCGATGTTTTTTACCCTACGATCGACGAGTTCTGCGACCATGGCCATCGACCGTAAGACCCCAAATCAGACTCCGAACTTGGAAACTTTCCTTAATTGAGGAGGGTCTCTTTCCTATTATTAGAGAACTCTATATGGAGAGTTTTTCTCTATATAAAGGACGTCTCTTAATCCTTTTTCATTCTTTTGGAACATTAGCAAACCCTAGAGGAAGAGAAGAAAGAGAAGGAGAAAGAGAAAAAGCTAAGGAGAAGGCTGAGAGAAGAGTTCTACTAATTCCCTGCAATAAGTAAGGTATGAATCTTGTCTCTGAAGCCTTAGAACATCAAGAGTAGGAATTTCTAGTGTAAATTGTAATACCAAACCCAATGTAAGGAATCAACTATGGGATTTTCTGAGCAAATCTCAAAGGGGAGACCATAAAGAATGGATTAGAGTAATCAATTGATTAAACTAAGAGAATGGACCTTAGAATGATCATTAGGAAGGATCCTATTGAGGAACCAAGAGGAAGAATTCGGATTGAAAATGGTTTCTGGATCAGACAAGCGTATGGTCGCAGCTAAGGTCGACCATAGATCGACCATAGGGTGACCATACCATCAACCATAGCTATTCGGGAAGAATTCAGTAAACATACAGTCGTAGGGTATGGTCACATATAGTGGGATCGTAGGGTATCAATTGTACGTAGTAAAGTCGACACAGCATGTGACCATAGGGCCTATCAAACCCCTATCAGTGATCTATTTTGATTTTTCGACTACTGTAACACATTACACATGAAACCTAACTTAAAATTATACAACTTTTAGGTCATTAAATTGATTAAAAGAGAATTACAAGGCTTGGAAGGAGATCAAGTTTTGCTAACAGGTGAGGGAACAAGACCTAAGCTAATTAGATAATAATAAACTGTTATTTTATTGAGTCCAATGCCATGATTGATTCTATGCCTCTATGCTTGTAATGTGCATCTCACATGTCATCCAATATTACTGTTAGTACTACTCATGCATATTTACTTTTTTCTATTTACTACCATGTTGATTGGTAATGCTAGGAACAGGCATGTGATCGTCTCTGTATGGTTAGTGTGTTGGATGCGAGTGGAGCATTAGGGGGAGGATGTGGCATGGTGGTCTTTGACCTGGTCACCAGACTCTAGCTCTATCTCTACTCAAGTTTTGCCCATAGACATCGTCGTATTGCCATTACCTTAGCAGAACCATTACATCATAGGGCATCAGGGGAGGTGGTCTCGGACCGTGTGGTCTCTGACTCTGTCGAGGGGCCTTAGCTCTATCTCTATGGACATATTGAGGGAGCTGGGGTGAGGCCTTGGATACACTGGATGATATTTAGGATTGATTAGTTGCGAGCCCAATTTGCAAGCCCTCGCCAATAGGGGCTTACGTGTTGGTATGGACAGGGCATCAGGGGAAGTATTGGCGGTGTTTGATCCGAACACTTTATCTCTATCTCTATTCCATGGTGGGTGCATGTGGGATGACAATGGTGTTTAATCCATTGGGTCGATTCACATATTCGTGTATAGAGGTGCGGTGGCCGCTAATACTTTCTATAGCATATTGCAAACTTAAAACTAGACCATTGATATGAATTGAATGCAGGTATATGTTTGTTGTATTATTTTGTTTGCTCATTGAGCCATGATGTGTGATCACCCTTTCGACATCGAATATTGTTAGTTGTTGATGTAGGTCCTACCGTTGAAGATTACATGAACACGCCGATGTATGGACACATAGTAGTGATAGACGTGGAAGCTATGGAAGAGGCGCATGATCCGTCGTGCAAGTGCAATTCATGAGTTTTCGATTAGTTTAGTTATTTGGTTATCGGAACATGTAATTGAATATTTTATTTTAGGCCTTCAGTTCCTTGGAGATAACTGGATTAACTATTTATTTAGCACTGTTAGATACTCAGTTCATTAATTATAAAAACTTTCGCTTATTTGTTTATTATCTCTAATTATTACTGTGGATTGTGTGTGTGGTTGATATGGTGGGTACTACCTAATGGAGATCCTGGGTGAGCCATTGGTTTATTGACGGTTCATCACACTATTCTGGTTAGTCCAGAATTGGGGTGTGATAACTTGGTATCAGAGCTCTTTCAGGTTCTACCCATTGGCCTAACACTTCCACATGAGTCATGAACTGAGTTACGATAAATTAAAAACTGTAATAGAAACACACCATAAGCACATGTATTGTTTAAGACATAAACTAAGAAAGAGAATAATACACATAATTAAAGGATATATATATATAAATATATATGCCAAAACTTGTCAAAATGAGCAAAATGTATATCCAAATCAGAGTATGGTCCACAACCCAGATAGTTACTCTGCAATATAAATAAGAAAAAGTAAAAGAAGCAATCATGGAACTGGGGGCGCTGGAGGAGGAGGTGCCTCACGGTCTCTATCATAGTCCTCAGCATAAACTCTCGCAAGCCAGGCAATCTGAGTCTGGATGGCTCAGAGACTAGCTGTCAGATTCGCTACCCGTGTAAGACCCATATCGAACTAACCAGTCTTACCACCTTGTACCAGCTCTACCTATCATGGTCGAGCCAAGTAGACCAAGTGTGTGAAGAAACCACAAGACCAGGTATGAAGTCTATCCCAAAAATAGTCAAATGTGAGAGTAGGGTCGTATGCCTAAACAGGTATGATAGATCCCACCTTAAAAGAAGTCAAACCCATGACTTTTTAGTCATGGGGTCACATGACTAAGAAGGTGTAGGGTCAACGGATTCTGCAACCAAAAATTAGGAAACCTTCCTAATTCGAAGGGGATCTTTCCTAAACTCATTGGGACTTATTATGGAGGGTTTTCCTCTATAAATAGGACGTCCCCTAGCCTCTTTCACTCCTTTAGAACCCTAATTCAAAGTGAGAGAATGAGAAAGAAAAGGAAGAGAATAAGAGAATGAAACTTGAAGAAGAAGACCAAGGAAGAGGAGGAAGTTCAGAGAAACCTCTGAATTAAGGTATGAACCTAATTCCCTACCTGAATAAAAGAGCCTAGAATAGTAATGAAGAACATAGAATTAGGAGAAATCCAAATCATCCATCCATGGATAAGTTTCAGGAGATTCCATGGAGGAAATCATTATGGACAATGAATGGTGTATAAATTATAGTTTTGAGCTATAGAACAATCATAAAATGGACCATAATAGTAAGCCAAAGGATCCAAACATGAAGGGATGGACTTTAGAATGAAGGTCGACTCATAACATGTGTGGTCGCATGTAGGGTCAAATGATATCCGACCCTATGAGACCATATGATCGACCACATGCCCTCGGGAAGTCCTAGGGAGGGTGTGGTCGAACGTAGGGTCGAATGGTATCTGACCCCACCTACGACCCTACACCCTGGGGTCGTAGAAACTACTACCCTAGGTGCTACCCTACCTGTGACCCTACAGGTTCTATTAGTTTAAACATGTTAGAACTAATTCTATTTAAAATCTATCGACTTGTTAGGTCTTTCCAGTGGTTTAAAAGTAAATTATAAAGCTTGAACGAGGATCTCCTAGCAATCAAAGGTGAGGGAACAAGGCATAAACTAATTGGCTAATAATAAACTATTTTTGTTTATTAAGTTCAATACCATGAATGATTATATGTTTGTATGATTGTAATGTGCATATCACATGTCATCCAATATTCATGTTATTACTGTTCATGCATATTTAATTTCTATTTATTTATAATATGATGTTGATGATGATGCTAGGAATAGGCATGTGAAAGTATGTGTGTGGTTAGTGTACTTTATGTGAGTGGAGGATCAGGGGGAGGACGTGACACTGTGGTTCATCCTGGTCACCAGACTCTAGCTCTATCTCTACTCAAGTCTTGTCCACTAACATCATTGTATCGCCATTACCTTAGCAGAACTATTACGTCGTAGGGCATCAGGGGAGGTAGTCTCAGACCGTGTAGTCTCTGACTCTGCCAGGGGGCCTTAGCTCTATCTCTATGAACGTATTGAGGGATGCTGGGGTGAGGCCTTGGATACACTGTTTGACATTAGGATTGGTTAGTTGCGAGCCCAGTTTGCAAGCCCTCGCCAGCAGGGGCTTACGTGTTGGTATGGGTAGGGCATCAGGGGAAATGTGATGCGGTGCGGTCCAAAGCACTTTAGCTCTATCCCTATTCCATGGTGGGTGCATGTGGGGGCGACAATGGTGTTTGATCTATTGCGCGGTTCCACACATTCATGTATAGTGGTGCAGCGGCCACCTATCCTTTCTATTGCACATTGCAAACTTATGAACCAGACCAAAGATATGAATTGAATGCATGCATATGTTTGTTGCATTGTTTTGTTTGCTCACTAAGCCGTGATGTGTGCTCACCCTTTTTGAATTCGAATATTTTTAGTTGATTATGCAGGTACGACAGTGGAAGATTATATGAATGCTCCAACATATGGGCATGTGGCGGCAATGGAGGCAGAAGTGATGATGGAGTCTCATGATTCATCATGCGAGTACAACTCCTGTGTTTTTTATTAGATTTTTTTAAGTTATACAAACAATGTAATTGATTAAATTATTTTAATTTATGTCTTAGTCCTTTTTTAAGATAATTGGATAATTTATTTACTTTATCACAGTTAGACTCTCAGTTCATTTAATATTAAAGACTTTTGATATCATATATTTATTCAGATTTTTTGTTGTGGATGTGTATGGTTTAAGCAAACGGACACAGCCTATTCGAGATCCTGGTTAAACCATTGGTTTATTAACGGTTCATCACACCAATCTGAATAGTATGGAATTGGGGTGTGACAACTTGGTATCAGAGCTCTCAGGTCCTGTCTATTAAATCGATATATTTCCACAAAAGTTTGTGAACTGAGTTAGGATTAAAATGTAAAAGCTGTAATAAGAACATACTATAAGCACCTGTATTGTATGAGACAAAATTAGGAAAGAGAATAATGCACTATTAAAAGGAGAAAGAAGTTTTATATAGATCAAATAAAAAGCAACGTACATACATATCCAAATCAGAGTATGATCCACAATCTGGATAGTTACTCTGTAGTACAAGGATAAACAAAAAAAAATATACATCATGGAGCTGGAGGTGCTGGAGGAGGAGGTGCCTCATGATCTCGGTCATAGTCCTCCGTATACACTCTAGTCAGCCAGGCTACCTGAGTCTAGGTCACCTGGAAACTAGCTGCCAACTCGGCCATCCGCTGATCCGACGTGCACTGGGCCTCTTTAATCTCACGCAGTAGCCCCATCATATCATCAGAGGGTGGGCGTGAAGGATCAACAGTGTGTGAAGGAGCCCGAGATGGACTAGCTCTAGTAGAATGTAGAGGTAAAGGAGGAGGTATGACATCTACATCTATGAACACACGATCCTCATCCTCAGCATCACCCCCATGGACCCATCCACTCGAGTCGAAGACGCACCAGAGCGTTCCTCTCATCATCACTGACCTGAGCATCCTGCATACCCATCCTACAGATGGCCTCCCAGTCAAGGTCCGATGAAAAGGTCTTCTCTTGAATCCTCTCATCCAATAAATCAACGTGTAGGCATGTGTGCAGTGTAGTGATCAGATGTCCATAGGGTAGGTTGCCTAACTGACCAGGCAGCGTAGCACGGATCATCGTCCGGATGATAATATAAGGAAGGTAGACAGGCTGCCTGGTGCAAATGCAGTAGAGGACATACTGAGTCAACTGAGAAATCCTATCATAGTGTTCACTCTGGGGGATCAGGTTGTGCTGGATAATTTTGCAGCACACTCGAGGCTCTGGAAGTAGGTTGATCGCTTTCATCTCCCAGCGATCATCTCTAAAGAGCTGACTATCAATCTCAGCACGCAACGCCAAGGATAGGAACTGGGGTTCCTTGGGAGCACAGTACACTAAAGGGCCATCATTTGATATGCCCAAAAGATCAACCAACCGCTGGCAGTTAAATGAAACCTCCACTTTGACGTAGCTAGTGATCCTGAGCTCCCTACCCCTCTCTGTGTCATTGCGATCCCCCACTACCTGGAGATTGCAATAGAACTGCTTCACTAAAGCAGGACAAGTACAAGCCTCCTAGGTGATCACAGGAAGCCAGCCCATGTCACCAAAAGCACCCTCCACGTTAAACAAGGCTAGACTAGCCAAGTTTACACAGCGACCCCCTTCTACTTTCTTACGCTCATAGCGAGCATATTGAGCTTCTGCCTCATTGGAGCAGAAACGAACGGGGTCATGAGCCCTAGGAACCTTGGTACGAGCCATACTATCTGCCAAGACATAGAAAAATAAACAAGATATTAGTAATGGTGAAAAACTCAAAAATTTTGGCATTATAATGGCATGATTTGGCCAAAAGCCTCACTTTTCACCCAAACAACTGGGCAGGAGGACTTACATAGGTTCCAAACCATCCTACAAAGCTCATACAGTTGGAAATTTAATCTAGAAAGATCGAATTTGAAGAAATTTCAATAAATTTGAAAATCTCGAAAATTAGGTCAAAAAATGGAAATTTTCAAGTTTTTCGATAACCAACCAATGAAACTCAAATATTTTTTAGGGCTTTCATCCATTGGGTGACCAATAGCAAAAGCCCCCAATAAAAATTAAATTTTTACGATTATAAAAAGTTTAATTTAGAGAAAACGATGTAAATGGACGAAAACCTAGTTTGCTTAAAAATGGGAAATAGTAGAGAGCATACCTGAAGAGACGGAGCGGGAGTCGTGAACGGAAGAAACAATCACCAAACCCTAGGGGTCGATACTGTAGCAACTCAGGGGAAGCGAGTTGAGTTGGAAGAAAAGAGGAAGAATAGGAAATGAAACCAAAATTAGGTTTAAAAACCTGATTTTGGATCGTAGGGTCGCAATTCGACCAAAATGTGCGACCCTACGACCGACCCTACCATCGACCCTAGGCTCTCGGTGATCTGATAGAGAACCATGGGTCGGACCTAGGGTCGGACGTATACCGACCCTACGATTGACCCTAGGCTCTCGGTGAGCTGACAGTGTTCTTTGGGTTGCATACCCTAGGGTCGCATACAGTGCAACCCTACCATCGACCCTACGATGGAAAATTCAGTATTCTTACTAAATGATCTGAAAAATTGGAAATTTATATTGATTAGTTGGATTTTGACTTGGGAACAACTTATATTGATTGCCTCACATGTTCTATGACTGTTTTTCAAACATTACCACCACCAGGACAGGAAATGGCTAGGCGAAGAGTGACCAGACGAGGTCGTAACCCAATTCTACCACCACCACCTGTGGAGGAAGATAGCCATGAAAATCCGGATGTACAAGGGAATTTAAATATGGCACTGCCAGTGGCTAGTGGCCAGACAAATCCTACAAACTTTCCAGCCCCACCTACAGATCTGGCTACAACGGTAATGAACCTGGCACAATAGCTGCAGCAAATACAGCAAGTGCAAGCCAATATGCAAGCTGCTATAGGAATGGCTTTTCCAGCTGCCCATACGACACCTATGCCAGCAGGACAAGCTAGCACGGTACCAGGGGGAAGCAACACGGTACCCTACACACCTCAAATACCAGTCATGCAGGCTCAAGTGTAGAATCCTGAGGTAGCTCAAGGTAGTTACCAGTACCAACCGCCTATGTATGGGGCCTATGCTCAGTATCAGCTGGACCACTCCCGACTGATCGAGCATTTTCTGAAGATGAAGCCTAAAGAATATAATGGTAAGCCAGCTGATCCTTTGTGGCCAGCACATTGGATCGACGAAATGGAGAGGAATTTTATAATGATGACAGTAAATGAGGAGGAGAAAGTACTATGTGCAACATTCATGCTAAAAGGTGATGCACACTACTAGTGGAAGTCCACACAGACTTATTTGTTAACCAAGCACGCCCAATTGACCTAGGCTATCTATAAAGAGGCATTCTTTGAGAAGTACTTCCCCAGAAGTTTCAGAGATTCTATGGAGAGAGAGTTCCTAAGTTTATATCAGGGCCAGATGATTGTGGATGCATACCAACAACGTTGTGAAGAGCTATTTTTCTTTGCACCCGTCAGTATGCAAGAGAAAAATACTAAGACCCGAAGGTTTGTCATCGGACTTAGGGGAAGCATTCGTGAGCATGTTCTGGGACTGGAGAAGAAAGTCTACAATGAAGCAGTACAAATTGCTCGAGTGATAGAGTCGAGCCAGAAAGAGAGCTATTTTGCTCAAAATAGGGGTATTAGAAGGCCAAACGAAAATTTATGCAATGGAGGGAATACAAGGACATTCAAACCCTTCTATACTCAAGGCTTCAATGCTGCAGCCAAGACTACTCCAGCAACTCAACCGTAACAAAAGCAAAATAACGAAGGAGTAAAAGGCTTTAACTGCAACCAAGTAGGACATTATTCAAGGGAGTGTCCTAAGCCCAGAAAGCAACTACAGCAAGGAAAGGTTTATGTTGTTACATCTGAGGATGCTGTCGCATCGCCTGATGTGGTCACAGGTATGACCTGAACCTTTCATTTTTGTGTTACATTGTGTGAGCATGTAGACTAAATTAAAATAAATCACAGGTATCGTACCTATTAATGGCATACCCGCTAGAGTACTCTTTGATTCTAGAGCTACTCATTCTTTTATATCTATGTCATTTGGAAAGAAGCTGAATCTACCCCTCAAATTTTTAGACTACAAACTGCTTGTACGATCGCCTATGGGATTAAAAGTAACATTAGAAAAAGGTTATGGGCCATGTCCAGTTCTTATTGACGAGAAGATTTTGGATGCAACCTTGATTCAACTTGAGATGGCAGACTTTGATGTCATCTTGGGAATGAACTGGTTAGCTCGGCATTCTGCAAACCTATCATGTGCAGAAAAGAAGCTGACATTTAAAGACAAGGAAGGAGCAGAGTTTAGTTTTGTAGGAACCAAACTTCCTTGTAAACGAAAACTCATCCTCTCTGTATTAAAGGCTAGAAAATGCCTCGAAAAAGGAGGAGTTGGGTATCTAGTATCAGTGGTCGACCTCACCAAGGAAGCACCACGAATGGAGAATATTGATGTTGTGCGTGACTTTCCAGATGTATTTCCTAAAGAACTACCAAGACTACCACCCGACCGAGTCACAGAGTTCGTTATAGATTTGATACCTGGAGCCGCACCAGTATCTAAAGCACCCTATAGAATGGTTCATACTGAATTGAAGGAATTAAAAGTACAGTTACAAGAATTATTGGACAAGGGTTACATCAGACCTAGCATATCACCATGGGGAGCGCCAGTATTGTTTGTAAAGAAGGACGGTAGCGTTCAACTGTGTATAGAATAAGCTGACAATCAAGAATCGGTACCCATTGCCTCGGATCGATGACTTGTTCGATCAGTTGCAAGGTGCCAAGGTGTTCTTCAAGATCGATCTTCGGTCAGGATACCATCAGTTGAAGATTAAGGACGATGATATTTCAAAGACAGCATTCAGAACAAGATATGGACATTATGAATTTTTAGTCATGTCTTTTGGATTGACTAACGCACCCACAACTTTTATGGAACTCATGAATCGGGTATTCCATTATATGTTGGATACGTCGGTCATTGTGTTTATTGATGATATATTGGTCTACTCCAAGGACAAGGAAACTCATGTCATGAATCTAAGAGCCGCTCTGTAGCGATTAAGGAAGGAGAAGCTTTACACCAAATTTACAAAGTGTGAGTTTTGGCTAAATGAGGTCGCTTTCTTAGGCCATGTTGTATCCGCTGAAGGAATTAAAGTGGATCCCAGCAAGATTGAAGCCATTGTGAAGTGGGAAGCACCAAAGAGCATTGCAGAAATTAGAAGTTTCCTAGGTCTAACTGGGTATTATCGATGATTCGTGGAAGACTATTCCAGAATTTCCGTACCTCTCACCAGTTTGACTAAGAAAGGAGAAAAGTTTGTTTGGACTGATAAATGTGAGAAAAGTTTCCAAACATTGAAGGATAGATTGAGATCTGCTCCGATCTTGACTATTCCTATTCCAGGACAGCCATTTATCTTGTACACTGATGCATAGAGATTGGGTTTAGGATTTGTACTTATGCAAGGACAACAAGTAATTGCGTATGCCTCAAGACAACTGAAGACACATGAGAAGAACTATCCCACTCATGAATTGGAATTAGCAGCAGTAGTATATGCTGTCAAGATATGAAGACATTATTTGTATGGAGAGAAATTTCAGATTAAATCAGATCATAAGAGTCTCACTTATCTTTTTAATCAGAAGGAGTTGAACATGAGACAAAGAAGATGGCTGAAATTATTGAAGGATTATGATTGCGATATCCAGTATCATCCAGGAAAGGGTAATGTAGTTGTTGATGCGCTAAGCAGAAAAGCAATGATAAAATCTCAAGGAGAGATTAACACGACTGCAGCAATGTGTACTACAGAAAAAGTATTCAATTATGATAATGAGCAGTTCGTGATAGATGCACCGGGTGGATCAACCAACCAAGGGTTTATTCATCGGTTTTCAAATATGTTCGCAACATTGAAGATTGTATTTGATATAATTGATGAAGTGAAAGCCGCTATTAAATCAGACCCTTATCTGAGAATGGTAGAAGAAGACATCAAAAAAGGTAGGACAATTCCTGAGTTCACCTTGGACGATGAAAAGGTATTGAAGTACAAAGAAAGAGTATGTGTTCCTGAAACAGAAAATTTGGACATTAGACACCGACTAATGAAGGAAGCTCACACCACTGCCTATTTGGTACATCCTGGAAGTACAAAGATGTATCATGATTTGAAGAAATTATATCGATGGAGAGGAATGAAAGCAGATGTAGCTAAATTCGTGTCTCAATGCCTAAATTGTCAGAGGGTAAAGGCTGAAAGGCAAAGACCTACAGGACTGTTGTAGCCGCTGCCAGAACCAGCATGGAAATGGGACTGCATCACTATGGACTTCATCATCGGGTTACCATTGACTCCTCGAGTAGTTGACGCGGTCTGGGTGATTGTAGATCGTCTGACTAAGACAGCTCGCTTTATAGCTATACGACCACAGTATACCCTGGAGAGGTTAGCCAAGCTATATGTGGATAACATTGTCAGATTACATGGTGTACCTAAAAGCATTGTATCCGATAGAGACCCACGTTTTACTTCAAAGTTTTGGGAAGGATTGCAAAAGGCTATGGGTACAACGTTGAAGTTAATACTGCATTCCATCTTCGACAGACGAACAATCGGAGCGTACCATTCTGATTTTAGAAGACATGCTTCGAGCCTGTGTAATCGATTTCAAAGGCTCATGGGATGAGAAACTTCCATTGATTGAGTTTGCTTATAACAACAGCTATTAGGCTACTATACAGATGTCACCCTATGAAGCATTGTATGGTAGGAAATGTCGAACTCCTCTGTTTTGGAATGAAGTTAGAGAACGTAGCATCATTGGAACAGAGTTTATTGAAGAGACTTGTCAAGTAGTCGACATCATCAAGGAAACAGTTAGAATGGCTCAGAATCGACAGAAACAGTATGCAGATACTCGACACCGTGACCTTGAATTTGTCGTAGGTGATAAGGTATTCTTGAAAGTATCACCTATGCGAGGTTTAAAATGATTCGAATAGAAAGGGAAGCTAAGTCTGAGATATGTCGGGCCATATGAGCTTCTAGCTAAACGTGAAAAAGTGGCTTATCAGTTAGCACTACCACCATTTATGTCAAGTGTACATGATGTATTTCATATCTCATTATTAAAGAAGTACGTCAGAGATCCAACGCACGTTTTGACAGCAGATCCACTAGATCTAACTGATGATTTGACATTCAAAGTAGAACCAACTGAAATCACTAGCCGAAAGGTTCAACGTCTACGCAATTGTGACATATACTATGTTAAGGTCACCTAGAGGAGCCGAGATATAGAAGAGATCACATGGGAAGAAGAGAATGCTATGCGAAAGCAATATCCTCATCTTTTCGACTCGAAAGGTATGTATAAATTTTGATGATGAAATTTTTAATAAGATGGGGGGAGTTGTAAGACCCGTATCGAACTAACCGGTCTTACCACCTTGTACCAGGTCTACCTATCATGGTCGAGCCAAGTGGACCAAATGCATGAAGAAACCACAAAAACAGGTATGAATTCTAACCAAGAAATAGTCAAATGTTAGAGTAGGGTCGTATGCCTAAATAGGTATGATCGACCCCACCTCAAAAGAAGTCCAACCCATTACTTTTAGTCATGGGGTCGCATGACTAAGAAGGCGTAGGGTCGACGGATTCTGCGAGTAGTCATCATCATGAAGTTCCTTTCCATCTCATCGATCCAGTGAGCTGGCCACAAAGGATCCGTTGGCTTGCCATTATACTCCTTAGGCTTCATCTTCAGAAAATGCTTGATCAATTGAGAATGGTCCAACTGATACTGAGCATATGCTCCATATATAGGTGGTTGATACTGGTAATTGCCTTGGTTGTATATGCCTTGAGCTACTTCAGGTTTTTGTACTTGAGCTTATACAAATGGCGTTTGAGGTGCTTGAGGTACCGTGTTATTCATAGTCGATGCTTGGGGCATGGTATTGCTACCCCCTAGTACGGTACTAGCTTGTCTCGTCGGTAAAGGTGTAGTATGTGTAGCTGGAAAAGCCATTCCCATAACAGCTTGCATATTGGCTTTCACTTGTTGTATTTGCTGCAGCTGTTGTGCTAGGTTCATCACTGCAGTAACCAAATCTGTAGGTGGGGCTGGCAAGTTTGTAGGGTTAGCATGGTTGTTGGCTCCTGATGGTACCGCATTCTGATTCTCCTGTCCTTCAAGGTTTTCATGGCTATTTTCCTCCACAGGTAGTGGTGGTGGAATTGGGTTACGTCCTTGCCTGGTTATTCTTCGCCCAGCCATTTTCTGTTTTCGGTGGTGGTAGTGTCTAAAAATCATAGAACATGTGAGACAATCATAATATACATTCCCATGTCAAAATCTAATTAATCAATGTAAAATATTAATTTTCAAAGTCATTCAGTCAAAACATAGTATTTTCCATTGTGTGGTCGATGGTGGGGTCGCAGTATATGTGACCACACAAAACCTTGTCAGATCACCGAGAGCCTGTGGTCAATCGTGTGGTCGCATTTTTTGGTCGAATTTTGCGACCACACGACCCCAAATCAGTGTTTTCAAATATGATTTTTGGAGTCATTCTCCATTCTATCTATTGTTTTCAACTCAACTCGACTACACTGAGTTGCTACAGTGTCGACCACTCAAGTTTGGTGATTCTTTCGTCAATCCACGACCTAGGTTCTATTCTTCCAGGTATGTTCTCTACTAGTTCTCCTTTTTAAGCTTTTAAATCTAGGTTTTTCACCATTTATAGGATTTTCTTCAAATTACTATTTTTCTGACCGTAAAAATTTGATTTTTATTAGGGGCTTTTGTTATTGGCCACCCAATGGATGAAAGCCCTCAAAAAAATTTGAGTTTCATCGGTTAGTTTATTAGAAACTTGAAAATTCCCATTTTTGACCTAAATTTTGGGGTTTTTCCTAATTGTCAAAATTTCTTCAAATTCAACCTACTTAGTTTAAATTTCTGATTGTATGAGCCTTGCAGGATGGTTTGGGACCTATGTAAGTCCTCCTGCCCAACTGTTTGGGTGAAAAGTGAGGCTCTTGGCCAAATCACGCCGTTATAATGCCAAAATTTTGAGTTTTTCTCTATATCTAGTATCTTGCTTATTGGTACATGTCCTTGCAGATAACATGGCTCGCACCAAAGTCCCTAGAGTTCATGATCCCCGTCGCTTCCGGTCTATTGAAGCAAAGGCACGGTATGCCCGGTATGAGCGTAAGAAGGTGGAAGGGGGTCATTGTGTCAACTTGGCCAACTTAGCCCTATTTGATGTGGAGGGCGCATTTGGTGATATGGGATGGCTTCCTGTGATCTTATATGAGGATATTGAACCTAAAAATAAAAAGATGTATTCTGAATTCTGAAAATATTAATATATATGTTATATGTGATGAATCCATATTTATTAGATTAGACTTGTTACTAGTATGAAGGAATGGAAGTGATTTCCATACGCATAAAAAATCATTTTAAAACTGCTTCGTTTTATGGGTGTTCCATATACGTCTGTCTTTGCACTGAAATGAGTGTTCTGAAGAAACTTCAGTTAAGTTATATGATTCTTGGGTTCTTTCCCTCATGCTGAGAAAGCGTTCATCATTATTATTTCAAAATACTTCCATTGGTACGCGCAAGAAATAGGCCAATTCAGCAGCCTTTTGTTCAAGTTCTCGTGGAGTCAAATTCTCATCAGTACGAGTCAAGGGAACGGCTCCCTGGCCTCTGATTTCCATATAAAGAACACGGCGAGGATAAAGACTTTCTTTAACTTCGATTCTGATCGACTGGATATCTTTCATAAAGAATCGAAGGAAGATGCGACGATTTTTTCCAGGAAAACCCCAACGAAAAATACACACTATTCCTTCTTTTCTATCGAATCGATCATAACCACTACCTACATTCCACGAAATTGAAAAAAACTCAAAAAACCAAAAAAAAAAAAAAAAAAAAAAAACAAAACACAAAAAACCCCCAAAAAAAAAAAAAAAAATTTAAGATGAAGGCAATCAACCTACGGCCGAAACCTCGGGTGTATTGCAAGATCATTCAGCACAACCTGATTCCCCAGAGTGGGCACAATGAGAAGGTTTCACAGTTGACCCAGTACCTCCTGTACTGCATCTGCACTAGGCAACCCGTCAGCTTTCCTTATATTATTATTAGGACTATGCTCCATGCTACAACGCCTAGTCTGATGGGTAACCTACCCTATGGGCGTTTGATCACCACTCTGCTCACTCACCTGCTGATCGACTTGGTTGATAAGAGGATTCATGAGGATACTTTTTCGACTGACCTTGACTAGGAGGCCATCTGTAGGATGGGGATACGAGATGCGTAGGTCAGTGACGAAGAGAGAAATGCTATTGTGCGTCCTCGTACTCGGATAGAGATAGCAAACGCGAAGGCGGCAACAGCAGCAGCAGCAGAGGTCCACGGGGGTGATGCTGAGGAGGATGATTGTCACACCCCAATTCTGCACCATTCAGAATGGTGTGATGAACCGCTAATAAACCAACGGTTCAACCAGGATCTCTAATAGGCTATATCCATTAAAAATAAAACCATGCACATCCACAACCATAATCAGAATAAATACAAAATAGCGGAAGTTTTATAGTAAATGAACAGAGAACTCTAATTGTAATAATCATAATTAAAATATCAAGTTATTGTTGTATCAACTGAGACATAAATAAATAAAATATCAATTACATCCCTTATAAATTCAAATAAAACTCTAATAGAATACGCATGAGTTGCACTCGCATGAGGGGTCATGCGTATCCACTAAGTCTTCGGCTTCCATAGCAGCAACACACGCATACATCGGAGCACTCATATAATCTTCGACCGTAGTACCTGCATCATCAACTAAAAATATTCGACGTCGAAAGGGTGAGCACACATCATGGCTCAGTGAGCAAACAAAACAATGCAACATACATATGCATGCATTCAATTCATATCTTTGGTCTGGTAAATAAGTTTGCAATGTGCTATAGAAAGGATAGGTGGCCAAAGGTCACGTTTATTGACGCCGCACCTCTATACACAAGTGTGTGGAGCCGCACAAAGGTAACATTTATTGTCAACCCACATGCACCCACCATGGACAATGTACACGCAAAGGTCACGTTTATTGTTGTACCCGTTGCCCATACCAACACGTAAGCCCCTGCTGGCGAGGGCTCGCAAACTGGGATCACAACTAACCAATCCTAATGCCAATCAGTGTATCCAAGGCCTCACCCCAGCATCCCTCAATACGTCCACAGAGATAGGGCTAAGGCCCCCCGGTAGAGTCATTTACACGGTACGAGACCACCTCCCCTCATACCCTACGACGTAATAGTTCTGCTAAGGTAATGGCGATACGACGTTGTCAGTGGACAAGACTTGAGTTAGAGATAGAGCTGGAGTGCTGAGGCCCCGCCTATGACACCTCCCCCTGATACTCGCTCTCATCAAACACACCAACCACACACATACATACACATGCCTATTCCTATCATCATCCTCATAATCATGTTATAAACAATAATTAAATATGCAGGAACAGTAAGAATAGAAATATTAGATGACATGTTGAATGCACATAACAAGCATACACGCATAGAATCAATCATGGTATTGGACTCAAGAATAAAACAGTTTATTATTAACCAATTAGTTTAGGTCTTGTTCCCTCACCTTTACTTAATTGTAGGTCCTCTTTCAAACTTTAAGAATCAACTATATATCAATATTATATCACTAGAAGACCTAATCAAGTCGATAGAGTTTAATTAGAATTAATTTAGACTTTAAAAAGCATGTTGTTAACTGGGGGTCGATGCCAGGGTCGGAGGTTACATCGACCCTGAGTGCTACCACCCAGATTCTGGACTTCCCGAACACTGGGGGTCGATTTTCAGGGTCTGGTAGGGTCGATTGGCCATCGACCCCCCGTGCGATGTGGGTTTAGTCAATTTTTCATTCTACAGTCCATTCCTTCGTGTTTGGGTCCTATGGCTTGCTTCTACAATCCATTACATACATGTTCTATGGCTTAGAACCGTAGTTCATTCACCTCTATGGTTTTTATGATCTCCCCCATGGTTTTTCATGAAAACCTAACCATGGATGGATGATTTGGGTTTCTCCTTGATCATTCCCTCTTCTCTATCTATTCTAAGGTTTGTAGAATTACATAGAGATAGTATCCATACCTGAGAATTAGGCTTGTTTCTCTGAAGCCTTCTCTTTGATCTTCTTCTCCACTTTCCTTCTCTTCTCTTTCTCTTATACTTCTCTTCTCTTTCTCTCAATCCAATTAGGGTTCTAAAAGGAGTGAAAGAGGCTTAGGGACGTCCTATTTATAGAGTAGAAACTCCCAAAATATGTCCCATTGAGATTAGGAAAGAATCCCATTGAAATTTGAAAAGTTCCTAATTCACGGTTTCTGTCGACAGACTGGGGGTCCATGAGGGGGTCAAAGATCCCGTCGACCCCTGGTTCTAAAATGTCCGACCCCCGGTTAAAAACTCAGGGTCTGACTTTTATACTGGGGCGTCCGACCCTACCTTGCTGGGTATGCGACCCTCCCCCTATTTTTAGTGTTTTTAGGTCAGTTTAATACCTGGGATCATGATCTCCCTCACGCACTTGATCCATTTGGCTCGACCATGATGGGTAGACCTGGTTCAAGGTGGTATGACCGGGTTAGTTCGATACGGGTTTTACAACTCCCCCCTACTTA
Organism: Protea cynaroides; assembly: GCA_028583415.1. Classification (NCBI taxonomy): domain Eukaryota; kingdom Viridiplantae; phylum Streptophyta; class Magnoliopsida; order Proteales; family Proteaceae; genus Protea; species Protea cynaroides. The sequence continues at coordinate 16,071,928 of CM053269.1, forward strand.
TAAAATTTCATCCTTGAAATTGTACATCCTTCTGAGTCAAATAAATGAGGATATTGCCTTCGCATAGCATTCTCTTCTTCCCATATAATTTCTTTCATATCTCTACTTCTCCAGGTGACCTTAACATAATAGATATCACGGTTGCATAGTCGTTGAACCTTCCGACTAGTGATTTCAGTTGGTGCTACTTCGTATGTCTAATCTTCAGTTAAATCAGGTAAGTCTATTTTCAAAACGTGTGTTGGAGCCTCGACATACTTCTTTAATAATGAAATGTGAAATACGTCATGCACACTTTACATAGATGGTGGTAGTGCTAACTGGTAAGCCACTTTCCCACGCTTAGCTAGAATTTCATATGGCCCGACATATCTTGAACTTAGTTTCCCTTTCTGTCCGAACCGTTTCAATCCTCGCATAGGCGATACTTTTAAGAATACTTTATCACCTACGACGAACTCAAGGTCTCGGCGTCGGGTATCGGCATATTGCTTCTGACGATTCTGAGTTGTTCTCACTCTTTCTTTGATAATGTCGACCACTCGACAAGTCTCTTCAACAAATTCCAGTCCAACAATACTACGTTCCCCAACTTCATTCCAAAACAAAGGAGTTCGACACTTTCTGCCATACAGTGCTTCACAGGGTGACATCTGTATAGTAGCCTGATAGCTATTATTATAAGCGAACTCAATCAGTGGTAATTATTCATCCCATGATCCTTTAAAATCAATTACACATGCTCGAAGCATATCTTCTAGAATCTGAATTGTACGCTCTGACTGTCCATCTGTGTGTGGGTGGAATGCAGTACTAAACTTCAATGTTGTACCCCTAACCTTTTGCAATCCTTCCCAAAACATTGAAGTAAATCGTGGATCTCTATCGGACACAATGCTTTCAGGTACACCGTGTAATCGCACAATGTTATCCACATACAGCTTAGCTAACCTCTCCAATGTATACTGAGGTCGTATAGGTATAAAGCGAGCTGTTTTAGTCAGGCGGTCTACAATCACCCAACTGCGTCTACTACTCGAGGAGTCAATGGTAATCCCGTGACGAAGTCCATAGTGATGCAGTCCCATTTCCATGCTAGTTTCGGTAACGGCTGTAACAGTCCGGCCGGTCTTTTTTGTTCAGCCTTTACTTTCTGACAATTTAGGCATTGAGACACGAACTCAGCTACATCTACTTTCATTCCTCTCCACCAATATAATTTCTTTAGATCATGATACATCTTCGTACTTCCAAGATGTATCGAATAGATGATGGTATAGGCTTCTTTCATCAATCAGTGTCTAATGCCTAAGCTTTCTGTTTCGGGTACACATATTCTTCCTTTGTACTTCAGTACCTTTTCTTCGTCCAAGGTGAACTCAGGGTTAGTCCTACCTTTTTCGATGTCCTCTTGTACCGTTCTTAGGTAAGGGTCTGATTTGATAGCTGTCTTCACTTCATCTACTATATCCGGTATAATCTTCAATGTGGCGAACATATTTGAAAATCGATGAATAAACCCTTGGTTGGCTGATCCATCTGGTGCATCTATCACAAACTGTTCATTACCATGCTTGAATACCTTTCTGGTAGTACACATTGTGGCAGTTGTGCTAACCTCTCCCTGAGATTTTATCATTGCCTTTCTACTCAACGCATCGGTTACTACATTAGCTTTCCCTGGATGATACTGGATATCACAATCATAGTCTTTCAATAGTTCCAGCCATCTGCTTTGTCTCATATTCAGCTCCTTCTGATTAAATAGATAAGTAAGACTTTTATGGTCTGATTTAATCTGAAACTTCTCCCCGTACAGATAATGTCTCCATATTTTGATAGCATGTACTACTGCCGCTAGTTCCAAATCATGAGTAGGATAGTTCTTCTCATGTGTCTTCAGTTGTCTTGAGGCATAAGCAATTACTTGTTCTCCTTGCATGAGTACACATCCTAATCCCAGTCCTGACGCATCGGTGTACAAGATAAATGGTTGTCCTAGAATCGGGATGGTCAAGATTGGAGTTGATATCAATCTAGCCTTCAAGGTTTGGAAACTCTTCTCACATTTGTCTGTCCAGACAAACTTCTCGCCCTTCTTAGTCAAACTGGTAAGAGGTATGGCAATTCGGGAATAGTCTTCCACAAATCGTCGATAATACCCAACTAGACCCAAAAAACTTTTAATTTCTGCAACGCTCTTCGGTGCTTCCCACTTTTCAATAGCCTCGATCTTGCTGGGATCCACTTTAATTCCTTCAACGGATACTACATGGCCTAGAAATGCGACTTCCTTTAGCCAAAACTCACACTTTGTAAATTTGGCGTAGAGCTTTTCCTTTCGTAGTCGCTGCAAAGTGGCGTTTAGATTCTTAACATGAGTTTCCTCATCTTTGGAGTAGACTAATATATCATAAATGAATACAATAACCGACGTATCCAACATGTCGTGGAAAAGCCGGTTCATAAGTTCCATAAAGGTTGCTGGTGCGTTTGTCAATCCAAAAGACATGACAAAAAATTCATAATGTCCATATCTGGTCATAAATGCTGTCTTGGGAATATCACCATCTTTAATCTTCAACTGATGGTAGCCTGACCGAAGATCGATCTTAGAGAACACTTTGGCAACTTGCAACTGATCGAATAGGTCATCGATCCAAGGCAATGGATATCAATTCTTGATTGTCAGTTTATTCAGTTCTTGGTAGTCTATACACAAGCGAACGCTACCGTCTTTCTTCTTCACGAATAATTCTGGCGCTCCCCATGGTGATATACTAGGGCGAATGTAACCCTTGTCCAGAAGTTCTTGTAGTTGTACTTTCAATTCCTTCAGTTCAGTAGGAGCCATTCGATAAGGTGCTTTCGATACTGGTGCGGCTCCAGGTATAAGATCTATAACAAACTTTGTAGCTCGATCGGGTGGTAATCCTGGTGTAAGCACCCCATTTTTGCCATCCCAGCTAAACAAAGCCCTGCTGGTGTGTGGACAACAAAAGGAAGAAAGGTGATCGAAAGTTTGGATTTTTGACTGCGAATTTGAGGAAGTTTTCAATGGGTCTGTGAATTTGAGGAAGTTTTCAATGGGTCCATAGCAAGGTCATGGGTTATAATTTTGCATGGATGCATAGGTCATAGAATTATCTTCGAAATGAGACCAGAATTGCTCAATTCTGATATCAAATGAAGAAGATATGACCATTTTAGTCGGATGATACATATAAGGGAGGTTTATGAAGTTATTATAAATAATCCCAGGGGCCTTCGTGCAAATTATCCTAAGTTGGATCGTTTGAATTTCAAATCATCATATCTTAATCATCCGACATCGGATTCAAATGATCCCAAGACCATTATTCTTCATTCATGATGTTCTACAAAATGGACGTAAAAAATCCCGGGTAGAAGTCACCAGTGGGTCCCATGCAAGCTTGCATGCAAAATTATCGTCAGAACTTCAAAGCTGCATATCTTTTCCGTTCTACATCGGATTCAGGTGATTCCAGTTCCTATATTCCTCATTTTTAATGTTCTACAAAATGAACGCAAAAAATTTGGAATAGAGGCCATCGAAAAATTCCATGCGGGATGACAGCGGAAATGACCCATGAAATGACAAGGAGAGAAAACCCAGTTAATTCCAATTAATCCAGTCAACTCAGTTCAAGCCAGTTTGGTCCAACCTAGCTCAACCCATATCAGTTTAACTCAGTCAACCTAAGTCAGTCTCAACCCGTTTCGAACCAGTTCATCCATGTGCATAGTATTTATATATTATATATATATATATATTGTATACTATACATATATGTATGTTATTAAATATATGTGTATATAATATATATTATTATATATAAGAGATGAAATCTAAAAGATCTTGGAGAAGAAAAAGGAAAGAGGAGAGAGAGGAGGCTTTAGGGTTGAGATGAAATCTAAAAGATCTTAGAGAAGAAAAAGGAAACAGGAGAGAGGGAGACGTGAAAGAGAAGGGGTTTTCTAGAAGAAGAATGAGAAAAAGGAAAGAAAGGAAGAAGAAAAAACGTGAGAGAGGAAGAAAAGAAAGGAAAGAAGAAAAAATGGAGAGAAAAAAAGATTTTCTAGAAAAAAGAAGAAAAGGAAAGAAGGATCTTCTAGAAAATGAGTAAAAAATTATAAATAGGAGAGAGGAGGGATCCTTTTCCAGACAAGAGAGAGAGGGGAACGTGGGTGAGAGAGAGAAACATGAGTGAGAGAGAGAAAACGTGAAAGAGGGAGAAAGAAAGAGAGAGAAAAGAGAAAAGAAAGAAAGGAGAAGAAGAGAAGAGAGAAAGAAGCAGAAGAGAGGAAAAGGAGGATTCACATTCAAAGGGGATTGATACAACCCCCAATCACCCTTCATCAATGGTTTCGCTCGATTTGAGCCCAAGGTTAGTACTCTAAACAAATTTAGAGGTCGTTATAATGCCCGAATGCCAATTTTGCTTGAAAAAGGCTAATTTTCATGAAATCTCAATCATGAATGCTCTATTACATGCTTGTTAATGTTAGGATGCCTATGTCTAACATTTTTCATGAATGATAATTTGTCTAAGCTATTCAATGATGAATTTTTGATTGATATACAATGATGTTTGATGTTTTTTGTAAATTTCAAAAAGTGATTTTCTGATCTGAAAATTCCAGATTTAGGGTTCAAACTTAGGACGTACATCATATGTATTTTTTCTAAGATTTTGAAGCCCAAAATTTTATGGGAGTCTCTCTGATATGATACAAGACTACCCTAAAAATTTCGTTCCATTTGGAATTGGGGAAATATATCAAAAAATTTGTCTTTAACATTGCTATTTTTCTCGGATGTAATGCAATCCTCCATCGGAAAGTCTCTAGACAAAGGCCTTATGGCCATAATCAGAAAATCCACTTAACATGAACTTTTTAGACATGAAAGTCTTATAAACAATGGCACTGGTTTCATATTTTTTCCATTTTTCGTTGAATTGATATCAATTTTTAAGTGCATAGTGCTTTGATTTTAGATCTGTCATGATGTGCTGATTTGCATGATTGAAAAGAGTCATTTTTCACAAAGAAAATATACTGTTTTAACTTGTTTTTCTTAATGAAATTTTAGATCAGACAGTTATCTACATAGATATATGTCTGTATTTAATTTTCATTAAGAATAGAATTTTATTTGGAATTTATGGTGCAACTGGTCAAAAATATGGAACAGACCTGACCAGTGTATTTGCCTGTACTTGGGGAATGTTTTCGACCTGCCTATGGTCTCTTTTATGAATAGCTTCCTTGAGACAAAATGTTGGCCTCTGAGTCTTCTTTCCAGGAATATCTTTTAAGAATTTTTTGAGTAAGTACAGTGCCCTATGTGCCCATTTTGGTCCAGCCTGACAAAGCTGTCATCTTGCTGCGTGTTCCATCATATTTTGATTGATTCTCATATGCTTTGGTTGTTTCACACATGCCATATTTGATGCTATATTTGTTCACATGCTATGTTCGGATTCTCGTATGCATGCACTACTATAATTGGAATGGTCACACTGCCATAATTGGAATAATCACATTGCCATGATTGGAATGCTACACATGCTTATTGCCATATTTGTCTACTACACTTGCTCACATATTACTGCCATGTTTGGATGCACACTTACCATGTTTGTATTGATTCACATGCTCACTTGCCATTTTTGACTGATGTGTTGCTAAATTTGAATATATTTCCAACATGCTATATTTGGAAGCTTACACTGCTATATTTAAGCTCACATTGCTTTGTTAGATTGTTTACATTGTATAACAACTAGGGCAAGATACATCCTAAGATGGAAAGAATTGAACAATTAGGGTAGTGAAACCCTAAAAATGGAAAGAATAATTAGGGCAAAATAAACCCTAGAATAAAGAGAATAATTAGGGTATGAAACCCTAAAAAATGAAAATCACAATGAAAAGGGATAGGAAACCCTAGAAACCTAAAAAGGGAAACAATAAAAATGGTAGGAATTTAGGTCTCATCCCTAGATCCTATTGACAAAAATAGAAAGAATTTGGTACGCATTCCAAATCTGACTCCCACAAGTTTTCGAACTACGTCGTACCTGATTTCTAGGGCAAACCCTAGAATACGTAGGCAATTTGGGAATCCCAAATACGGTACAAAGCCACCCATCAACCATACATCCAGCATAAACTTCAACTTGAACAAAAAATCTAATTGAAGCACATGCATAAATCACTTCCATAATCATTAATCACACAAACCCTTTCGAAAAATGTTTTTGGACTTGATTTCCAGGATTGGAATACGTAGGCAGTTTGAGATGTCTTACACATCTCAGATTCAGTCCAAGACCGAACCATCTTTGGTCCGGTTCACTGTATAATATTGTACATTACATTTGCTTGTTTATTTACTTTAAAACATGATTGGCTGAACCCTAGGTTAGAATAACTTAGCAACTTGGTTTAGGACGTCCCCCCATTGAACCCTAGTCATCCAGTTGACCAAGCATAGTCAAAATTAGAATTTAAGGAAAGTGTAGGAGGCCGATATTGATCGGGCGGTTTGGGTGCCTAACACCTTCCCATAACCGTACCCTGAATACTTACCCGATCTCTTGCAGACCAAAGAACTGATACATTGGGTCACGAGTCAATAGAAGTCTTACCTTAGGGTGAGGCTACATTTTTAGAGGTCCTAGACCTTAATCTAGGTGGCGACTCCAACAGAACAAATCGATCTTCATCGATTACGGATCTACATTTCCATCCAGAGGAGGATCACGTCGATTTTCCATTGTCCTCACACCTGGTAATTCTTTAGGAAATACGTCTGGATAGTCCCGCACGACATCAATATCTTCCATTCGTGGTGCTTCCTTGGTAAGGTCGACCACAGATACTAAATAACCGACTGCTCCTTTCTTAAGGCACTTCTTAGCCTTTAGCGCCGAGAGTATGAGCTTTCGTTTATGGGGAAGTTTGGTTCCCGAAAAACTAAACTCTGCTCCTTCCTTGTCTTTAAACGTCAGCTTCTTTTCGGCACACAATAGGATTACAGAATGCCGAACTAACCAGTCCATTCCCAAGATGACGTCAAAGTCTGCCATCTCAAGTTGGATCAAGGTTGCATCCAAGGTCTTTTCATCAACAAGAACTAGACATGGTCCATAACCTTTTTCTAACTCCACTTCTAATCCCATAGGTGGTCGTACAAGTAGTTTGTAGTCTAAGGATTTAAGGGGTAGATTTAATTTCTTTCCAAATGTCACAGATATAAAGGAATGAGTAGCTCCAGAATCAAAGAGTACTCTGGCGGGAATGCCATTAATAGGTACGATACCTGTGATTTATTTTGGTTTAGTCTATATGCTCATACAATGTAATACAACTAACTAAAAATGTAAGTCATACCTGTGACCACATCAGGCGATGCGGCAGCATCCTCGGATGTAACCGCATAAACTCGTCCTTGATGTAGCTGCTTCTTGCGCTTAGGACATTCCCTTGCTATATGTCCCACTTGGTTGCAGTTAAAACATTTTATCCCTTTAGTAATTGGCTTCTGTTGTTGTTGAGCTACGGGAGTAGTCTTGGTTGCAGCAGTAAAGCCTTGAGCACGAAAGGGTTTGAATGTCTTGTTATTCCCTCCATTATAAGAATTTCCAGCTGGCCTTTTGATACCTCTGTTTTGCATGAAATAACTCTCCTTCTGGCTCGATTCTATAACTCGAGCAATTTGTGCCGCTTCATTATAAATTTTCTTTTCATGTCCCATAACGTGCTCACGGATGCTTCCCCTAAGTCCCATGACGAACCTTCAGGTCTTTGTGTTTTCCTCTTGCATACTAGTGGGTGCAAAGAAGAACAGCTCTTCATAACGCTGTTGATACGCATCCACAGTCATCTGCCCTTGATATAAACTCAGGAACTCTCTTTTCATAGAATCTCTAAAACTTCTCGGAAAGTACTTCTCAAAAAACGCCTCTTTATAAATATCTCAAGTCAGTTGGGTGTGCTTTATAAGTAAATATGTCCTGGTAGACCTCCACCAATGGTGTGCATCTCCTTTCAGCATAAAGGTGGCACACAATATTTTTTCTTCTTCATTTAGTGTCATCATCATAAAATTTCTTTCTATTTCGTCAACCCAGTGTGCCGGCCATAAAGGATCTGCTGGCTTGCCATTAAATTCTCTGGGTTTCAGTTTCAGAAAATGCTCCACCAGTCTGGAGTAATCTAGTGGCTGCGGGACATACGCTCCATACATAGGTGGTTGGTATTGATATCCACCGTAAGCTATCTCAGGATTCGGTACTTGAGCCTACATGATAGGAGTCTGAGGTGCATGGGGTACTGTGTTACTTCCCCCTGGTGCTGTGCTTGCCTGTCCAGCTGGCATTGGAGGTGTTTGTGCAGCTGGAAGAGTTATGCCTATGGCAGCTTGGATAGTAGCTTGTGCCTATTGCATCTGTTGCAGCTGTTGGGCCAAGTTCATTATGACTGTGGCCAAGTCCGTAGGTGGAGCTGGCAGATTTGTAGGATTTGTCTGACCATTTATGACGGACGGTGCCGTGTTCATGTTCCCCTGTGTTTCCGAGTGTGTCTGGTTATCTTCCCCCACAGGTGGTGGTGGTGGGATAGAGTTACGGCTCTGTCTGGTTGCTCTGCGTCCTACCATTAATTAATCTGATAGTGGGATTGCCTGAAAATCATTGAACACGAGAGACAATCATTAAATACTTCATTCTCATATTTCAAAACCACTAACAAATGCAAATTTCAAATTTTTCAGATCATTCTATCGAAAATGCTGTGTTTTCACTGCAGGGTCGATGGTGGGGGTCGATGGGTGTCCGACCCTCAGTATGCGACCCTGAGAAATCACCCATTCTTCCCGAGAGCCTGGGGTCGATGGGGGGGTCGGAGGGTGTCCGACCCAGGGTGCGACCCCTGGTTCTCTGTCAGATTCCCGAGAGTCGAGGGTCGATGCGGGGGTCGATGGGTGGGTCGATTGTTTTAATCGAATTTTCCAACCCCCGGACTAAAAATCTGATTTTTAAGTTCCGATTCAAAGTCCATTTCTCATTCTTTCTTCTTCGCTTCGACTCAACTCGTCCCTCTAAGTTGCTACAGTGACAACTCCGATCCGTTGGTGGTTTGCACTCCTTGTTTCGTCGTTCTACACCTCCGCTACAGGTATGTCTTCTACCTTTTCATGTTTTTAGGTTTCTTTACCTAGGTTTTTGCTCGTTTATCTTGAATTTTTCAAATTAAAATTTTTCCAATCGTAAAAATTCAATTTTTATTGGGGGCTTTTGTCGTTGGTGACTCGGGGAACGAAAGCCCTCAAAAATATTTGAGTTTCATCGGTTGGTTATCGAAAAACTCAAAATTTACACTTTTTGCCCTAATTTTGTCGAGATTTTGAATTTCTTGAAATTTCTTGCAATTCAATCTAATTAGTTAAAATTTCCGACTATATGCGTCTCACAAGATAGTTTAGGATCTATGTAAGTCCTCCTGCCCATGCGTATGAGTGAAAAGTGAGGCTTTTGACCAATTTACGTCGTTATTATGTCGAAATTTCAGGTTTTTCCTCTCTACTAATCCATTATTTGTTTTTCTTTCTTATTTGCAGATACTATGGCTCGTACCAAGGTACCCAGAGTTCGTGATCGTCTTCGCTTCCGTTCCATTGAAACCGAGGCACAATATGCCCACTATGCTCGCAAGAAGGTAGAGGGAGGCCGCAAAGTGGACTTGGCTAGCTTAGCCTTGTTCAATGTGGAGGGGACCTTTGGTGATATGGGATGGCTTCCCGTCATCACCTATGACGTGTGTACCTGTCCTGACTTGGTACGCCAGTTCTACTGTAATCTCCAGGTGGTGAGAGATTACAATGATGTTGAGAGGGGTGGTGAGCTTTGGATCACCAGTTACGTCAAGGGGGTTGATGTTTCATTCGATTATTGGGAGCTGGCCGACTTATTGGGCATTTCCTATGCTGGCCCCTTGGTATTCTGTGCCTCTGGAAAGCCCCAGTTCTTTTCTCTATAGATGAGGGCTGAGATCGATAGTCAGCTCATTAGACCTGATCGCTGGGAGATGAAGGCGAGTTATCTACGTTTAGATCCTCAGGTATACTACAAGATCATTCAGCATAACCTGATACCACAGAGTGGTCACTACGAGAGGGTCTCCCAGTTGACCCAATATCTACTGTACTGCATATGCACTAGGCAGCCCGTTCATGCGGACGATGATCAGTGCCACGTTGCCCAGTCACACTGGCAACCTTTCTTATGGATGCATGATCACTACCTTGCTTATCCGCCTAGGGGTTGATTTATTGGATGAGAAGATTCAGGAGAAATCCTTCTCATCGCCTCTGGATTGGGAGGCCATCTGCAAGATGGGCATGCGGGATGCCCAGGTTAGCGATGAGGAGAGGAGCGCCATGGTGTGCCCTCGTACTCAAGTGGAGATGGCTGACGCTGAGGCAGCAGCAATAGCCGCTGGAGCAGGGGTTCATGGGGATGATGACGATCGGCTATACATGGATGTAGATGCCATACCTCCTCCATCACCTACTCATGCTACTGGAGCTGGTCCGTCTTATTCAGCTGGTCCTTCGCATGCAGTTGGTCCTTCGTATTCTCCATCTGATGACATGATGAAGATATTACACGAGATACGAGAGGCTCAGCGTATGTCTAACCTGAGGATGGGAGAGCTTCTAGAGGCTCAGCGCTCGTCTGATCAGCGGGTGGGAGAGCTTCTAGCTGCTCAACACGTATCGGATCAGCGGATGGGAGAGCTGAGGGATGCTCAATGTGTGACTAACCAGTGGGTGGCTGATCTCACAGTTAGTCTCCAGACGACCCAGACTCAGATAGCTTGGTTGACTAGAGTCTACGTTGAGGACTATGATAGAGACCGTGAGGCACCGCCTCCCCCATCACCTCCAGCTTCTTGATGTACTTCTTTTATTTTTCTTTTTGTACTTCAGAGTAACTGTCGGACTGTGGATGGTACTCTGCTTTAATCATATATATATAAATATTTGTTCCTCCTTTTGGTTGTATATAAATTTGTTTCTCATTTAATAGATACATTATTATCTTTCAGTTTAGTCTCAAACAACACAGATGCTTATGGTGTGTTATTATTACATCTTTTAAATTTTTATCCTATCTCAGTTCACGACCTTTTGTGGAAGTATACGGTTTCACAGATAAAGCCTGAGATGCTCTGATACCAAGTTGTCACACCCCAATTCTACACCATTCAAAACGGTGTGATGAACCGCTAATAAACCAACGGTTCAACCAGGATCTCTAATAGGCTATATCCATTAAAAATAAAACCATGCACATCCACAACCATAATCAGAATAAATACACAATAACGGAAGTCTTATAGTAAATGAACTGAGAACTCTAACTATAATAATCATAATTAAAATATCAAGTTATTGTTGTATCAACTGAGACATAAATAAATAAAAAATCAATTACATCCCTTATAAATTCAAATAAAACTCTAACAGAATACGCATGAATTACACTCGCATGAGGGGTCATGCGTATCCACTAAGTCTTCGGTTCTATAGCAGCAACACGCGCATACACCGGAGCACTCATATAATCTTCGACCGTAGTACCTGCATCATCATCTAAAAATATTCGACGTCGAGAGGGTGAGCACACATCATGACTCAGTGAGCAAACAAAATAATGCAACATACATTTGCATGCATTCAATTCATATCTTTGGTCTGGTAAATAAGTTTGCAATGTGCTATAGAAAGGATAGGTGGCCAAAGGTCACATTTATTGACGCCACACCTCTATACACAAGTGTCTGGAGCCGCCCAAAGGTAACGTTTATTGTCGTCCTACATGCACCCACCATGGACAATGTACAGGCAAAGGTCACGTTTATTGTTGTACCCGTTGCCCATACCAACATGTAAGCCCCTGCTAGCGAGGGCTCTCAAACTGGGCTCGCAACTAACCAATCCTAATGCCAATCAGTGTATCCAAGGCCTCACCCCAGCATCCTTCAATACGTCCATAGAGATAGGGCTAAGGCCCCCCGGTAGATTCAGAGACTACACGGTCCGAGACCACCTCCCCACATACCCTACGACGTAGTAGTTCTGCTAAGGTAATGGTGATACGACGATGTCAGTGGACAAGACTTGAGTTAGAGATAAAGCTAGAGTGCTGAGGCCCCGCCTATGACACCTCCCCCTGATATTCGCTTGCATCAAACACACCAACCACAGACATACATCCACATGCCTATTCCTATCATCATCCTCATAATCATGTTATAAACAATAATTAAATATGCAGGAACAGTAAGAATAGAAATATTGGATGACATGTTGAATGCACATAACAAGCATACACGCATAGAATCAATCATGGCATTGGACTCAAGAATAAAACAGTTTATTATTAACCAATTAGTTTAGGTCATGTTCCCTCACCTTTACTTGATCGTAGGTCCTCTTTCAAGCTTTAAGAATCAACTATATATTGATATTATATCACTAGAAGACCTAATCAAATCGATAGAGTTTAATTAGAATTAATTCAGACTTTAAAAAGCATGTTGTTAACTGGGGGTCGATGCCAGGGTCGGAGGTTCCATCGACCCTGGGTGCTACCACCCAGATTCTAGACTTCCGAACATTGGGGGTCGATTGTCAGGGTCTGGTAGGGTCGATTGGCCATCGACCCCCTGTGCGACCCCCTGTGGGTTTAGTCAATTTTTCATCCTACAGTCCATTCCTTCGTGTTTGGATCCTATGGCTTGCTTCTACAATCCATTACATACATGTTCTATGGCTTAGAACCGTAGTTCATTCACCTCTATGGTTTTTATGATCTCCCCCATGGTTTTCCATGAAAACCTAACCATGGATGGATGATTTGGGTTTCTCCTAGATCATTCCCTCTTCTTTATCTATTCTAAGGTCTGTAGAATTACATGGAGATAGTATCCATACCTGAGAATTAGGCTCTTTTCTCTGAAGCCTTCTCTTTGATCTTCTTCTCCACTTTCCTTCTCTTCTCTTTCTCTTCTCCTACTCTTCTCTTTCTCTCAATCCAATTAGGGTTCTAAAAGAAGTGAAAGAGGCTTAGGGACGTCCTATTTATAGAGTAGAAACTCCCGAAATATGTCCCATTGAGATTAGGAAAGAATCCCATTGAAATTTGGAAAGTTCCTAATTCATGGTTTCTGTCGGTAGACTGGGGGTCGATGAGGGGGTCGGAGATCCCGTCGACCCCTGGTTTTAAAATCTCCGACCCCCGATTAAAAACTCAGGGTCTGACTTTTATACTGGGGGAGTCCGACCCTACCTTGCTGGGTATGCGACCCTCCCCCTATTTTTAGTATTTTTGGGTCAGTTTAATACCTGGGATCGTGATCTCCCTCACGCACTTGATCCATTTGGATCGACCATGATGGGTAGACCTGGTTCAAGGTGGTAAGACCGGGTTAGTTCGATACGGGTCTTACAATGATGATAGGATGTACATGGACGTGGATGCCATTCTTCCTCCATCACCACAGCATTCCACTGGAGCTAGCCCTTCTCGGGTTCCTTCCCACTCAGTTGGTCCTTCACACCCCCCACCAAATGACGTGATGGGGCTGTTGTGTGAGATTCGGGAGGCCCAGCGTGCTACTGATCAACGGGTGGCAGCTAGTCTCCAGGTGACCCAGACTAAGGTAGCCTGGCTTACGAGGGTATATGCTGAGGATTATGATCGAGATCGTGAGGCACCTCCTCCTCTAGCACCCCTTGCTCCATGATGCATTTATTTCTTTTTACTTTATAGTACAGAGTAACTGTCCGGATTATGGACCACACTTTGATTCAGATATATATTGTTTTATTCTCATTTGATGTATACATGAAACTTGTTTCTCCTTTTATATGTGCATTATCCTCTTTCTTAGTTATTGTCGCATACAACATAGGTGCTTATGGTGTGTTCTTATTAAAGCATTTAAATTTTATCCTAACTCAGTTCATGAACTCTCGTGGAAATATACAGGTTTAATAGACAGAGCCCAAGAGCTTTGATACCAAGTTGTCACACCCCAATTTTGAACCACCCAGAATGGTGTGATGAACCGTCTATGAACCAACAGTTTAACCAAGATCTCGTATAGGCTGTGTCTATTTGATTAAACCAGATACAACCACAACCATAATCAGAGTAAATAAACAATAGCGAAAGTCTTTAATATAAATGAACTGAGTATCTAACAGTGATAACATAATTAATTATCCAATTATCTCCAAATGACTCAAGACATAAAATAAAATAAAGTAATCTATTACATGTTTTCTGATAATCCAACAACTAAATCTAATAAAAAAAAACAAATGAGTTGCACTCGCATGAAGAATCATGCGACTCCACCATAGCTTCCACATCTATCGCAGCAACATGTCCGTACATTGGTGCATTCATATAATCTTCTACGGTAGGACTTGCATTATCAACTAAAATATTTACCGTCGAAAGGGTGAGCACACATCTTGTCTTAGTGAACAAACAAAATAATACAACAAACATATGCATGCATTCAATTCATATCTTTGATCTAGTTTATAAGTTTGCAATGTGCAATAGAAAGGATTGGTGGCTGCTGCACCTCTATACACGAGTGTGTGAAGCCGCCCAATGGATCAAACATATCACACCTCAATTCCACACTATTCAGAATGGTGTGATAAACCGCTAACAAACCAATGGTTCAACCAGGATCTCGAGTAGGCTATATCCGTGTTATCTAAACCCCATACATCCACATTCATAATCAGAGTAAATATACAATAGCGGAAGTCTTATAATAAAATAAACTGAAGAATCTAAATGTGATATTAATATTTAAATACCAAATTATTCTGCATCAACTAAGACATAAATAAATATCATTACATCCCTTTAATAAATCCAAATAATTAAATAAAAGAAAAACCCTAAACGAACACGCATGAGTTGCACTCGCAAGAGGAGTCATGCGTATCCTCTACATCTTCAGCTTCAATCGCCGCCACATGTCCATACGCTGGAGCATCAATATAATCTGCAATAGTGGTACCTACATCATCAACTAAAAATATTCGACGTCGAGAGGGTGAGCACACATCATGGCTCAGTAAGCAAACAAAATAATGCAACAATACATATGCATGCGATTCAATTCATATCTTTGGTCTGGTTTTACGTTTGCACTGTGCTATAAAAGGATAGGAGGCCACTGCAC
The DNA here is from genome assembly GCA_028583415.1 of Protea cynaroides. Classification (NCBI taxonomy): domain Eukaryota; kingdom Viridiplantae; phylum Streptophyta; class Magnoliopsida; order Proteales; family Proteaceae; genus Protea; species Protea cynaroides. The sequence continues at coordinate 16,087,237 of CM053269.1, forward strand.
CTCTATGCACGAGAGTGTGGATACGCCCGATGAACCTCTCACTGTCACCCACAGCACCCATAATGAACATTGTACAACGAAGGTCATGTTTATCGATGCATAACTCTATACCAACAAATAAACCCCTGATGGTTAGGGCTGCAAACGGGACTCGCTACTAACCAATCCTAATGTCAAACAGTGTATCCAAGGCCTCACCCCAGCATCCCTCAGAGCACCCGTAGAGATAGAGCTAAGGCCCCCTGGTAGAGTATAGGACTCAAAGACCGAGACCCTCCTTGATGCCCTACATCGCAATAGTTCTGCTAAGATAATGGCGATACGACGATGCTAATGCACAATACTTGAGTTAGAGATAGAGCTAAAGTGCCCGGATCAAACACCGCCTAACACTTCCCCTGATGCCCTACTCACATCAAGCACACTAACCACACACAAACATTCGCATGCCTATTCCTAGCATCAATCATCATCATCATGTTATAAGTAAACAAAATTAAATATGCATGAACAATAATAGCAGGAATATTGGATGATATGTTGAATGCACATTACAAGCATATTCGCATAGAATCAAGCATGGCACCGGACTCAAAAAAAATAAAAATAATTTATTATTAACCAGTTAATGTAGGTCCTGTTTCCTCACCTTAGCTTGCTAGTAGATCCTCTTTCAAGCTTTAAGAATCACCTTTATATTGATATTATATTGCTAGAAAACCTAACAAAGTCGATAGAATTTAATTAGATTTAATTCCAATTTTCTAACTTGCTGTTATCTATAGGGTCGCAGGATGGGTCGCAGGATGGGTCGCAGGTAGGGTAGCAGTATACTGCGACCCCCTGTAACAGGGTCGATATCAGGGTCAATGGGTCTATCGACCCTATGTGCGACCACCTCTGGTTTTGGTCGATATTCTAATGTTTTGACCATTCTTCCTTGTTTAACTCCTATGGCTTCTTCCATAGTCCATTCCACATACTTTCTATGGATTAGAACTTCTCTTCACCCAATATATAGTCTAATTGATATCCTCCATGGTTTCCATTGAAACCTAACCATGGATGGATGGATTGGGTATCTCCTACATCTTCCTTCAACTATTCTAAGTCTCACGAAATTCATAGGATTAGTATTCTTACCTGAGAAGAACACTCCTTCTCTGCAACTCTTCTCCTTTTTCTTCTTCTCTCCGTTCCTTCTCTTCTTCCTCTCTTCCTTCTCTTATCTTTCTCTCAATTCAATTAGGTTCTAAAAGGAGTGAAAGAGGCCTAGGGACGTCCTTAAAATAGAGCAGAAACATCCTAAAATAAGTCCCTTTGAGATTAGAAACCCCAACCGAAATTATGAAAATTTCCTAATTTTGTTTTCGGCAGAAACTGAGGGTCGATAAGGGGGTCGATGATCCCGTCGACCCCTAAATCCTAAGGTGTCTGACCCCCTCTGTAAAACAGGGGGTCTGACTTTCTGTCTTGGGGGGTCCGACCCTCCCTTGCTGGGTATGCGACCCTCCCCTTAATTTAAGTGTTTTTTGGGTCGCTTTGATACCTGGGATCACGATCTCCTTCATGCCCTTGGTCCATTTGGCTCGACCATGATGGGTAAACCTAATTCAAGGTGGTAAGACCGGGTTAGTTTGATATGAGTCTTACAACTCCCCCCTACTTATAAAAATTTCGTCCTCGAAATTATACGTACCTTCTGAATCAAATAAGTGAGGCTATTGCTTTCGCATAGCATTCTCTTTTTCCCATGTAATTTCTTCCATGTCTCTACTTCTCCAGGTGACCTTAACATAATAGATATCTCGGTTGCGTAGTCGTTGAACCTTTCGGTTGGTGATTTCAGTTGGTGTTACTTCAAATTTCAAATCATCAGTCAATTTCGGTAAATCTACTGTCAGGAGGTGCGTTGGATCCTTGACATACTTCTTCAATAGAGAGATATGAAATACGTCATGCACACTTGACATAGATGGTGGTAGTGCTAGTTGATAAGCCACTTTTTCACGCTTAGCTAAAATCTCATATGGCCCGACATATCTTGGACTTAGTTTCCCTTTCTGTCCGAACCGTTTCAATCCTTGCATAGGCGATACTTTCAAGAATACTTCATCACCCACGGCGAACTCAAGATCTCTGCGTCGAGTATCTGCATATTGCTTCTGACGATTCTGAGTTATTCTTACCCTTTCCTTGATAATGTCGACCATGCGACAAGTCTCTTCGACAAATTCTGGCCCAACAATACTACGTTCTCCAACTTCATTCCAAAATAAAGGAGTTCGACACTTTCTGCCATAAAGTGCTTCATAGGGTGACATCTGTATAGTAGCCTGGTAGCTATTGTTATAAGCGAACTCGATCAGTGGTAACTTTTCATCCCATGATCCTTTGAAATTAATTACACATGCTCGTAGCATATCTTCTAGAATTTGGATTGTACGCTCTGACTGTCCATCTGTCTGTGGATGGAATGCAGTACTAAAATTCAATGTTGTACCCATATCCTTTTGCAATCCTTCCCAAAACTTGGAAGTGAATCGTGGATCTCTATCGGACACAATTCTCTCTGGTACACCGTGTAGTCGAACAATATTATCCACATACAGCTTTGTTAACCTTTCCAGTGTATACTGAGGTCGTATCGATATAAAGCGAGCTGTCTTAGTCAAATGGTCTACAATCACCCAAACTGCATCAACCACTCGAGGAGTCAGTGGTAATCCTGTGACGAAGTCCATAGTGATGCAGTCTCATTTCCATGCTGGTTCCGGTAACGGCTGTAACAGTCCTGCAGGTCTTTGTCGTTCAGCCTTTACTTTCTGACAATCTAGGCATTGAGACACGAACTTAGCTACATCTGCTTTCATCCCTCTCCACTAATATAGTTTCTTTAGATCATGATACATTTTTGTACTTCTAGGATGTATCGAATAGATGGTGGTATGGGCTTCTTTCATCAATCGGTGTCTAATGTCCACACTTTCTGTTTCAGGTACACATATCCTTCCTTTGTACTTCAGTACCTTCTCTTCATCCAAGGTGAACTCGGGATTAGTTCTACCTTTTTCGATGTCTTCTTGCACCATTCTCAGGTAAGGGTCTGCTTTGAAAGCTGTCTTCACTTCATTAATTATATCCGGTATAATCTTCAATGCAGTGAACATATTTGAAAATCGATGAATAAACTCTTGGTTGGCTGATCCATCCGCTATATCTATCACATACTGCTCGTTGCCGTGATTGAATACCATTCCGGTAGTACACATTGCTGCAATTGTGCTAACCTCTCCTTGAGATTTTATCATTGCCTTTCTGCTCAACGCATCCGCTACCACATTAGCTTTCCCCGGATGATACTGGATATCACAATCATAGTCTTTCAAGAGTTCCAGCCATCTTCTTTGTCTCATATTCAACTCCTTTTGATTTAATAAATAAGTAAGACTTTTATGATCTGACTTAATCTGGAACTTCTCTCCGTATAGGTAATGTCTCCATATCTTGACAGCATGTACAACTGCTGCTAACTCCAAATCATGAGTGGGATAGTTTTTCTCATGTGTCTTCAACTGTCTTGAGGCATAAGCAATTACTTGTTCTCCTTGCATAAGCACACCTCCTAATCCTAGTCCTGACGCATCAATGTATAGGGTAAATGGCTGTCCTGGGACAGGAATAGTCAAAATTAGAGCGGATATCAATCTGGTCTTCAATGTCTGGAAGCTCTTCTCACATTTATCCGTCCACACAAACTTTTCACCTTTCTTAGTCAAACTGGTGAGAGGTACGGCAATCCGAGAATAGTCTTCCATAAATCTCTGATAAAAACCAGCGAGACCCAGAAAACTTCTAATTTCTGCAACGCTCTTTGGTGCTTCCCACTTTACAATAGCCTCGATCTTGCTAGGGTCCACTTTGATTCCTTTAGTGGATACTACATGGCCTAGGAAGGCTACTTCTCTTAGCCAAAACTCACACTTGGTAAATTGGCATATAGCTTTTCTTTCCTTAAACGCTGTAGGGCAGCGTTTAGGTTCTTAATATGGGTTTCTTTGTCCTTGGAATATACCAATATATCATCAATAAATACAATAACCGACGTATCCAACATATCGTAGAAAACCCGGTTCATAAGTTCCATGAAAGTTGCTGGTGCGTTTGTTAATCCAAAAGACATGACCAAGAATTCATAATGTCCATATCTGGTCCTGAAAGCTATCTTAGGAATATCACCCTCTTTAATCTTCAACTGATGGTAGCCTGACTGAAGATCGATCTTATAAAATACTTTCGCCCCTTGCAACTAATCGAACAAGTCATCGATCCTAGGTAGTGGATATCGATTCTTGATTGTTAGCTTGTTCAACTCTCGATAGTCGATACATAATCGAACGCTACTGTCCTTCTTCTTTACGAACAATACTGGCGCTCCCCATGGTGATATACTGGGTCAAATATAACCCTTGTCCAGTAGTTCTTGTAGTTGCACTTTCAATTCCTTCAGTTCAGTAGGAGCCATTCTATAAGGTGCTTTTGATACTGGTGCGGCTCCAGGTATAAGGTCTATCACAAACTCTGTGGCTCTGTCGGGTGGTAATCCTGATAGTTCCTCAGGAAATACGTCAGGATAGTCCCGCACGACATCAATATCTTCCATTCATGGTGCTTCCTTGGTTAGGTCGACCACTGATACTAGATACCCGACTGCCCCCTTCTCAAGGCACTTCTTATCCTTTAGTGATGAGAGTATGAGCTTGCATTTACGGGGAAGTTTGGTTCCCGTAAAACTAAATTCTGCTCCTTCTTTGTCTTTAAATGTTAGCTTCTTTTCGGCGCATAATAGGTCCGCAGAATGCCGAGCTAACCAGTCCATTCCCAAGATGACATCAAAGTCTGCCATCCCAAGTTGGATCAAGGTTGCATCTAAAGTTTTCTCGCCAATGAGAACTGAACATGGCCCATAACCTTTCTCTAATTCCACTTCTAACCCCATCGGTGACCGTACAAGTAGTTTCTAGTCCAATGTTTTGATGGGTAAGTTCAGCTTCTTTCCAAACGACACAGGTATAAAGGAATGAGTAGCTCCTGAATCAAAGACTACTCTGGCGAGTATGCCATTTATAGGTACGATACCTGTGATTTGTTTAAACTTAGTCTACATGCTTACACAATGTAATACAACTTAAAGGTTTAGGTCATACCTATGACCACATCGGTTGATGCGGCAGCTTCCTCAGACGTAACAGCATAAACTCGTCCTTGATGTTGTTGCTTCTTGGGTTTAGGACACTCTCTCATTATATGTCCCACTTGATTGCAGTTATAACATCTTGGACTTTCAGTATTTGGCTTTGGTTACTACTGAGCTGCTTGTGTGGTCTTGGGTGCAGCGGTAAAATTCTGAGTACGAAAAGGCTTGTATGTCTTGTTATTACCTCCGTTGTAAGAATTACCGGCTGGCCTTTTTACACCTCTGTTTTGCATAAAATAGCTTTCCTTCTGGCTCAACTCAATAACTCAAGCAATTTGCACGGCTTCATTATAAATTCTCTTGTCTAAGCCCAGTACGTGCTCTCTGATACTTCCTCTGAGTTCCGTGACAAACCTACGGATTTTGGTGTCCTCTTCTTGCATGCTCAGTGGTGCGAAGAAAAATAGCTCCTCATAACGCTGCTGATACGCGTCCACTGTCATTTGTCCCTGATACAAACTCTGAAACTCTTTCTCCATAGAATCCTTGAAGCTTCGGGGAAAATACTTCTCAGAGAAAGCTTCCCTATATATAGCCCAGGTCAATAGGGCGTGTTTGGTTATCAGATAGTCCCTTGTATATTTCCACCAATGATGTGCGTCACCTTTTAGCATGAAGGTGGCACATAATACCTTCTCCTCCTCTATAATGGTCATCATCACGAAATTTCTCTCCATCTCGTCGATCCAGTGTGCTGGCCATAATGGTTCGAACGATTTACCGTTGAACTCCTTGGGTTTCATCTTTAGGAATCTCTCAATAAGTTGAGAATGATCTAACTGCACCAGAGCATATGCTCCATACATAGGTGGTGGATATTGGAAATTCCCTTGCACTGGTTCCAGGTGATGGGCTGGAATCTGTGCAGCTGGTGGTTGTGGTGCTGGGTGGTTAGCCACCGGTGTTGCATTGGCTTGCCCAACCGGCATAGGTGTAGTTTGTGCCGCCTGGAACATCATTCCCATCATAGCCTGCATATGGGCTTGTGCATGTTGCATCTGCTGAAGTTGTTGTGCCAGATTTATCACCACGGTAGTCAATTCCGGTGGTGGGGGTGGCAGATTAGTAGGAATTGCCGGGCCCTGGTTCACTGGTGGTGCAACTTGCGGATTACCCTGTGCATTCAGATTGTCTGGACTGGTTTCCACCACTGGTGGCGGTGGTGGAACCGTGTTACGACTTTGCCTGGTTACTCTTCGTCCGGCCATGTTCTTCATTGGTAGTGGTGATGCCTGAAAATCATAAGATACGTGAGGCAATCATTTATACTTCATACAGATACACTAACCAATGTAAATTTCAAATTTTTCAGATCATTCTGGGTAAATTACTGTCCTTTCAATATAGGGTCGATGGTATATCCGACCCTAAGATCGACCCTGGGAATTTCTGATTTTTCCTGAGAGTCGAGGGTCGATGTGAGGGTCGACGGGTGTGCGACCCTCGATGCGACCCCTGGTTCCCTGTCAAGTTACCGAGAGCAGTGGGTCGATATAGGGGTCGATGTATGTTCGACCCTGTGTTCGACCCTTGGTTTTCTGTCAGATCACCGAAAGCCGTGGGTCGATATGGGGGTCGATATGAGGGTCGACTCTTTGGGTCGAATTCTACGACCCTCGGACTAAAATTTAGATTTTTAAGGTCCGATTTGAGTTCATTTCTCATTCTTTCCCCTCCGTTTCAACTCGGCTTCTTTCCTCTGGGTTGCTACAGTGCCGATTCCACTACATTGGCTATTTGGGTTACGTTTCTCGACACCTACATCCTCCCTACAGGTATTTCTTCTCCATTTAGCTGTTTTTAGGTTTTCTTTTCTAGGTTTTCATTTACATAATACGTTTTCTTCAAATTAAAATTTTTTCAACCGTAAAAATTCGATTTTTATTGGGGGATTTTGTTGTTGGTGAGTCAATGGATGAAAGCCCTCAAAAATATTTAAGTTTCATCGGTTGGTTATCAAGAAACTCAAAATTTTCTCTTTTTGCCCTAATTTGTCAAGATTTTAGGATTTCTCGAAATTTCTTCAAATTGGGTTCCGTTAATTAAAATTTCCGACTGTATGAGTATTGTAGGATAGTTTAGAACCTACGTAAGTCCTCTTGCCCACGTGTATGGGTGACAAGTGAGGATTTTGGTCAACTTACGTCGTTATAATGTCGAAATTTTTGTGATTTTTCTATCTTACTAACCCATTATCTGTTTTTCATTGTGGTCTACAGATATCATGGCTCGCACCAAGGTTCCTAGTGTTCGCGACCGTCTTCGCTTCCGTACCAATGAAGTTGAGACACAGTATGCCCGCTTTACTCGTAAAAAGGTAGAGGGTGGTCGACTGGTGGACTTGGCTAGCCTAGCCTTGTTCAATGTAGAGGGAGCATTTGGTGACATGGGTTGGCTTCCTGTCATCACCTATGACGCCTGCACTTGCCCGAATTTGGTGCGCCAGTTTTATTGTAACCTTCAGGTGGTGGGGGATTACAATGATGTGGATAGGGGTCACGAGTTGCACATCACAAGCTATGTCAAAGGGGTGAACATTTCATTCGATTATCGGCAACTGGCCGACCTACTGGGCATTTCCTATGATGGCCCCATGGTTTACTGTGCTCCTGGAGAGCACTAGTTCCTTTCTTTGCAGATGAGGGCTGAGATAGACAGATAGCTCATCCGATTTGATCGCTGGGAGATGAAAGCGAGTTATCTACGTTCGGATCCACGGGTGTACTGCAAGATCATTCAGCACAACCTGATTCCGCAGAGTGGACACTATGAGAAGATCTCCCAGTTGACCTAGTATCTGCTATATAGCATCTGTATTAGGCAGCCTGTATGCCTACCTTACATCATCATGCGGACTATGATCAGTGCCACATTGCCCAGTCATAGGGGTAATCCACCCTATGGACGTATCATCACTAAACTGCTGACCCACCTGGGTGTGGATTTGTTGGAAGAGAAGATTCAGGAAAAATCCTTCTCTGCTCCTTTGGATTGGGATGCCATCTGCAGGATGGGTATGCGGGATGCCCAGGTCAGTGATGAGGAGAGGAACGCGATGGTGCGCCATCGCACGCGCGTGGAGATAGCTGACGCTGAGGCAGCAGCAGCTGCAGCTGGGGTCCCTGGTGGTGCTGTCGGGGATGATGATCGTCTTTACATGGATGTGGATTCCATACCACCTCCTTCTTGTACACATGCTGTTGGAGCGAGTACATCTTTTACGGCTGGTCCTTCACATGCAGCTGGTCCTTCACACCCACCTTCTGATGACGTGCTGAGTATGTTTCGAGATATCAGAGAGGCTCAGCGTGCATCAGATCTGAGGATGGGGGAGCTTCTAGACGCTCAGCGCCGGACTGATCAGCGGGTGGCTAATCTCACAGCTAGTCTTCAGGCGACCCAGACTCAGGTAGCCTGGTTGACTAGAGTCTATGCTGAGGACTATGATAGAGACCGCGAGGCACCGCCTCCTCCTTCACCTCCAGCTTCATGATTGTATTTCTTTACTTTTTCTTTGTAATACAGAGTAACTGTCCGGGTTGTGGACTGTACTCTGTTTTAAATATTAATACATATTTGTTTCTCTCTTATTGTATTTAAAATTATTTCTCCTTTAAATAGATGCATTATTCACTTTTTAAATTTGGTCTCAAACATCACTTGTGCTTATAGTGTGTTATTATTATGGTTTTTACTTTTATCCTATCACAGTTCATAATCTGTCGTGAAGGTATGTTGATTTAGCAGACAAGGCCTGGAAAGCTCTGATACCAAGTTGTCACACCCTAATTCCACACTATTCAGAATGGTGTGATGAACCACTAACAAACCAACGGTTCAACCAGGATCTCGAGTAGGCTATATCCGTGTTATCTAAACCACATACATCCACATTCATAATCAGAGTAAATATACAATAGCAGAAGTCTTATAATAAAATGAACTGAAGAATCTAAATGTGATATTAATATTTAAATACCAAATTATTCTGCATCAACTAAGACATAAATAAATATCATTACATCCCTTTAATAAATCCAAATAATTAAATAAAAGAAAAACCCTAAACAAACACGCATGAGTTGCACTCGCAAGAGGAGTCATGCGTATCCTCTACATCTTCAGCTTCAATCGCCACCACATGTCCATACGCTAGAGCATCAATATAATCTGCAACAGTGGTACCTGCATCATCAACTAAAAATATTCGACGTCGAGAGGGTGAGCACACATCATGGCTCAGTGAGCAAACAAAACAATGCAACAATACATATGCAAGCGATTCAATTCATATCTTTGGTCTAGTTTTACGTTTGCACTGTGCTATAAAAGGATAGGAGGCCGCCGCACCTCTATGCACGAGAGTGTGGATACGCCCGATGAACCTCTCACCGTCGCCCACAGCACCCACAATGAACATTGTACAACAAATGTCACGTTTATCGATGCACAACTCTATACCAACAAATAAACCCCTGATGGTTAAGGCAGCAAACGGGGCTCACTACTAACCAATCCAAATGTCAAACAGTGTATCCAAGGCCTCACCCCAGCATCCCTCAGAGCACCCGTAGAGATAGAGCTAAGGCCCCCTCGGTAGAGTATAGGACTCAAAGACCGAGACCCTCCTTGATGCCCTACGTCGCAATAGTTCTGCTAAGTTAATGGCGATACGACGATTCTAATGCACAAGACTTGAGTTAGAGATAGAGCTAAAGTGCCCGGATCAAACACCGCCTAACACTTCCCCTGATGCCCTACTCGCATCAAGCACACTAACTACACACAAACATTCACATGCCTATTCCTAGCATCAATCATCATCATCATGTTATAAGTAACCAAAATTAAATATGCATGAACAATAATAGCAGGAATATTGGATGACATGTTGAATGCACATTACAAGCATATTCGCATAGAATCAAGCATGACACCAGACTCAAAAAAAATATAAATAATTTATTATTAACCAGTTAATGTAGGTCTTGTTTCCTCACCTTAGCTTGTCAGTAGATCCTCTTTCAAGCTTTAAGAATCACATTTATATTGATATTATATTGCTAGAAGACCTAACAAAGTCGATAGAATTTAATTAGATTTAATTTTAATTTTTTAACTTGCTGTTATCTATAGGGTCGTAGGATGGGTCGCAGGTAGGGTAGCAGTATACTGTGACCCCCTTTAACAGGGTCGATATCAGGGTCGATGGGTCTATCGACCCTATGTGCGACCACCTCTGGTTTTGGTCGGTATTCTCATGTTTTGATCCATTCTTCCTTGTTTAACTCCTATGGCTTCTTCCATAGTCCATTCCACATACTTTCTATGGATTAGAACTTCTCTTCACCCAATATATAGTCTAATTGATATCCTCCATGGTTTCCATTGAAACCTAACCATGGATGGATGGATTGGGTTTCTCCTACATCTTCCTTCAACTATTATAAGTCTCACGAAAATCATAGGATTAGTATTCTTACCTGAGAAGAACACTCCTTCTCTGCAACTCTTCTCCTTTTTCTTCTTCTCTCTGTTCCTTCTCTTCTTCCTCTCTTCCTTCTCTTCTCTTTCTCTCAATTCAATTAGGGTTCTAAAAGGAGTGAAAGAGGCCTAGGGACGTCCTTAAAATAGAGTAGAAACATCCTAAAATAAGTCCCTTTGAGATTAGGAAAGAGCCCTAACTGAAATTATGGAAATTTCCTAATTCTGTTTTCGACGGAAACTGAGGGTCGATGAGGGGGTCGATGATCCCGTCGACCCCTAAATCCTAAGGGTCCGACCCCCTCTGTAAAACAGGGGGTCTGACTTTCTGTCTTGGGGGGTCCGACCCTCCCTTGCTGGGTATGTGACCCTCCCCTTAATTTAAGTGTTTTCGGGTCGCTTTGATACCTGGGATCACGATCTCCTTCACACCCTTGGTCCATTTGGCTCGACCATGATGGGTAAACCTGATTCAAGGTGGTAAGACCGGGTTAATTTGACAAAACACCATTGCCATCCCACATGCACCCATCATGGAATAGAGATAGAGCTAAAGTGCCTGGATCAAACACCGCATAACATTTTCCCTGATGCCCTACCCATACCAAAACGTAAGCCCCTATTGGTGAGGGCTTGCAAACTGGGCTCATAACTAACCAATCATAATGTCAAACAATGTATCCAAGGCCTCACACCAGCATCCCTCAATACATCCATAGATATAGAGCTAAGGCCCCCTGACAGAGTCAGAGACTACACGGTCCGAGACCACCTCCCCTGATGCCCTACGACGTAATAGTTCTGCTAAGGTAATGGCGATACGATGATGTCAGTGGACAAGACTTGAGTAGAGATAGAGATAGAGTCTGGTGACCAGGATGAACCACAATGTCACGTCCTCCCCCTGATGCTCCACTCGCATCAAGCACACTAACCACACAAATACATTCACATGCCTATTCCTAGCATCATTATCATCATCATGTTATAAATAAACATAATTAAATATGCATGAGCAGTAATAGCAGGAATATTAGATGACATGTGAAATGCACATTACAAGCGTACAAGCATAGAATCATTCATGGAATTGGACTCAATAAGTAAAACAGTTTATTATTACCCAATTAATTTAGGTCTTGTTCCCTCACCTTTGGTCGATGGTTGTTCCTCTTCAAGCTTTGTAAATCACTTTTAGACCACTTGGAAACCTAACAAATTTATAGATTCTAAATTAGAGTTTATTTCCAACAATTCAGGCTTCCAGAAACTGAGTGGTCGCAGGTATGGCTGCACCTGTAGTCTCAGTTTCTGCGACCACAGGGTGTGTGGTCGCAAGTTGTGGTCGCATATCATGCGACCACACCCTCCCTGAAATTTCCCCGAGGGCGTGTGGTCGCTATGTGTGGTCGCATATCATGCGACCATACATGCGACCACACCCTCCCTAAAACTTTCCCGAGGGTGTGTGGTCGCTATGTGTGGTCGCATACCATGCGACCATACATGCGACCACACCCTCCTTGGAACTTTCCCCAGGGTCTGTGGTCGGTTATGTGTGTCTTGTGTGGTCGCATATCATTCGACCACACCCTGGAACTTCCCAAGGGTGTGTGGTCGGTTATGTGTGTCTCGTGTGGTCGCATATCATGCGACCACACATGTGATGGTTAACTTTTCACTCCCAACTCAATTCCTTCATGTTTTCATTCCTTGGCTTACCATCATGATCCTTCCTATGATTGTTTTATGGCTTGAAATTAGTATTTTTATACAATCCATCATCCTAATAGATTCCTTCCATGGATCTCTTAGAATTTGTCCATGGATTGATGTTTGGGGTCTCCCTTTGAATCCTTATCTCCTTCATGATCTATTCTAGGCATTCAATTGATATGGGGAATGTTTTTATACCTTAAACTTGTTGAAGATTCAGAGTTCTCTCTGAATTTCTCCTCTTAGTCTTCCTATTCAATTCTCCTTCTCTTCCTCCTCTTCTCTTTCTCTCTCTTTCAGTTTGAGTTCTAAAAGGATGAAAGAGGCTAAGGGATATCCTATATATAGAAGAAAACCTTCCATATAAAGTCCTACTTAGATTAAGAAAGAACCCCCTTCAGATTAGGAAGGTTTCCTAATCTGAAAGTCTGACTGGGTTCGCGTTGTCGCAGGTGTGGTCGCAGAACCCGTCGACCACACAGTCAAAAACTTACGACCACACGACCCAAATTTCTGTGGTCGCTTTAATCTACGGTGTGGTTGACCACACCTGTTTAGGTATGCTACCACACACTCCTAATTGACTATTTTTGGGTTCAATTTCATACCTGGTCTTGTGGTTTCTTCACGCACTTGGTCCGCTTGGCCCAACCATGATAGAAAGACCAGATACAAGGTGGTAAGATTGGTTAGTACGATACGGGTCTTACAGCCTCTGCATCTGTTGTTGCTACCCGAGTGAGAGGACATCTCATAGCATTTATCTCGTCATCACTAACTTGTATATCTCTCATGCCCATCCTACTGATGGCCTCCCAATTAAGGTTAGCTAAGAAGGTGTCCTCATAAATCCTCTCATCCTCTAAGTTCACCTGTAGATGAGTAAGAAAAGTGGAGATCAACCATCCATAGAGCAGATTACTCTCGAGTCAAGCAAAGTGACTCTGTGCATAGTCCGGATGATAATGTAGGGCAAACAGACAGGCTGCCTAGTGCATATACAGTGCACGAGGTATTGAGTCAACTGGGAGACCATGTCGTAGTGACCACCCTGAGGGATCAGATCATGCTGGATAATCTTACAGTAGACCCGTGGCTCAGGACGTAGGTTAATAGCCTTCATTTCCCAACAGTCATTCCGAAGAATCTGATTACATATCTCTGCACGCACTTATGTATTCAGGAAATGGGGCGCCCTTGGTGCACAATAGACCAACTGTCCATCGTTGGAAATACCCAAGAGATCAGCCAACTCCTGACAGTTGAAAGAAATAAGAACCCCTTTCACCCAATTGGTGATCCGAAGCTCTTTACCCCTATCCACATCCTCTAGATCACCCTCTACCTGTAGGTGAGAACTGCTTTACTAAATCTAGGTGGGTGCAAGCCTCGTACAGGATCAATGGAAGCCAGCCCATATCACCAAATGCCCTCTCCATATCAAACAGGGCTAAGTGGGCTAAGTTCACACATCGACCCCCTTCCACTTTCTTTTGATCAAACCTGGGATATTGTACCTCTGCTTCGACGGACCTGAAACAATTAGGGTCATGAACTCGGGGAACCTTGGTGTGAACCATGATAACTACAAAAGAGAAGAGAATAAGAAAATAAGTTAGAAAAATTGGAAAATTAAACAGCATAACGACGTAAAATGGGAAAAATCCTCACTTTCACCCAAACATTGGGTAGGAGGACTTACATGAGGCACAAACCATCCTATAATGAAGAATTAATAGGAAATAACCACCAATTAAAGTAAAATTGAAGAAATTTCAAATTTTGGAAAAAACCCTAAAATTTAGGTCAAAAGTTGGGATTTTTGAATTTTAAACAAACCAACCGATGAAACTAGAAATTTTTTTAGGGCTTTCATCCATTGGGTAGCCAATATCAATAGCCCCCAATAAAAATCAATTTTTTACGATCAAGTAGATGTTAATTTGAAGAAAGCTCTATATATGGAGAAAAATCTAGGTATGAAAGCTTAAAGAGAAGGAAAGAATAGAGAACATACCTCGAGGGATGGAATGTAGATCGTCGATCGATGGAAAAATAGTCAAGCTTGTACGGTTGATACTGTAGCAACCCAGTGGTAGCGAGCTGAGTTGAGACCGTAGGAGGAAGAATGAGAAATGAGAGGGAAAACTCATAAAACAGGTTTAAAAACCTGATTTAGAATCATACAGTCGCACAATTCGACCAAAACATGCGACCGTATGATCGACCATAGGGTCTCAAGAAGTGCCAGGGTTCTGATGGTCGAACCTATGGTCGCACAACATGCGACCGTAGGCCATCGACCGTATGACTGACTGTTGTTGCTTTTTGATTCTGTTAGAACTATTGCCTCTTAATTTTGTTTCTTCTCTCGCCTCCCAGTGTGAGACTAACCCAATACTATCATTCTGTCTTGTCTCACAGGTGTAGTTTTTCCAATACCATTTTACCCACAAGTTTGAATGGTTGGGCGTAGAGTTAGAAAAAGGAGACAGAATGCAAACCCACCTCCACCACCTATGGAGACCAATGACAATGAAGGTCAGGAAGGACAGGAAGGAAACATAGGGAATCAAAATACTACATCTCAGGATGTTCACACCCACGCCAATCCAACCAACTTACTTGCACCACCTACAGACTTGGCTATTGTAGTGATGAATTTGGCACAGCAAGTGTAGCATATACAGCAAATGCAAACCAATATGCAAGCTGCTATGGGAATTTCTTCCCTAGTTGCGAACACAACACCTCTACCAACAGGACAAGCTAGTACCGTACCTGGGGGTAGCAACACGGTACCCTAAGCACCACAAATACTAGTTGTGCAAGCTCAAGTACAAAATCCGAAAGCACCACAAGGCGGGTACAACCAAGGTAATTATCAGTTCCAACCACCTATGTACGGAGCTTATGCACAGTAACAGCTTGATCATTCCAAATTGATCGAGTATTTTTGGAAGATGAAGTTGAGGGAATTCAGTGGTAAGCCGTTGGATCCTCTGTGGCCAGCCTACTGGATCGACGAGATAGAAAAAAAGTTTATGATGATGACTGTCAGCGAGGAAGAGAAAGTATTATATGCCACATTTATGCTGAAAGGTGATGTACATCACTGGTGGAAGTCCACTCGAAGTTATCTGTTGACAAAGTACACTCAATTAACCTGGGATATCGTTAAAGAAGCTTTCTTCGAAAATTATTTTCCGAGAGTTTCAGGGATCAGATGGAAAAGGAGTTCTTAAGTCTATATCAAGGACAAATGTCGGTAAACGCCTATCAGCAGCATTATGAAGAGCTGTTCTTCTTTCCTCCCTTTAGCATGCAGGAAGAAAATACCAAAACCTGAATGTTTTGGGGTTGGAAAAAAAAATAAACAATGATGTTGGACAGATAGCACGAGTTTTGGAGTCTAGTCAAAGAGAAAGTTACTTTGCTCAAAATAAAGGTATCAAGAGGTCTAACGGAAATACATTCAACGGAGGAAACTCCAAGACATTTAAATCCTTCCACACTCAAGGCTTCAATGCTGCATCTGAGACTACTCCAACAACTCAACCACAACTGAAGCAGGCCAATGCTGGAGTCAAATGCTTTAATTGCAATTAAATAGGGTATTATTCAAGACATTGCCCTAAACCAAGGAAGCAACTATAATAGGGAAAGGTTTACGCTGTTACTTTTGAGGATGTTGTCGCATCACTTGAAGTGGTCACAGGTATGATACAACTTTTTGTTTTAAAATACCTTGTATGCGCATATAAACTAAATTAAATTGAATCAGAGGTATCATACCTATTAATGGCGTATCCGTCAGAGTACTCTTTGACTCTGGGGCCACTCATTCTTTTATATCTATATCATTTGGGAAGAAGTTAAGTTTACCCTTCAAACTTTTAGACTACAAGCTACTAGTACAATCATCTATGGGATTAGAAGCAGAATTAGACCAAGGTTATGGACCATGTCTGTCACACCCCAATTTCGCACTATTCAGAACGGTGTGATGAACCGCTAACAAATCAACTGTTCAACCAGGATCTCAAGTAGGCTATATCCGTGTTATCTAAACTCCATACATCCACATAAATAATCAGAGTAAATAAAACAAATAGCGGAAGTCTTGTAATAAAATGAACTGAGAATCTATTGTGATATCAATATTTAAATAACGAAATTATTCTGTATCAACTAAGACATAAATAAATAAATATCCAATACATGTCTTTAATAAATCCAAATAAATAGACTAAAAATCTAATCGAATACACATGAGTTGCACTCGCAAGAGATGTCATGTGTATCCACTTCATCTTCAGCTACCATCGCTGCAACGTTTCCGTACTCTAGAGCATTTATATAATCTTCAACGATTAAACTTGCATCATCAACTAAAAATATTCGACGTCGAAGGGTGAGCACACATCATGGCTCAGTGAGCAAACAAAATAATGCAACAATACATATGCATGCAATTAATTTATATCTTTGGTCCGGTTTAAAGTTTGTATTGTGCTATAGAAAGGATAGGTGGCCACCGCACCTCTATACACAAGTGTGTGGATACGCCCAATAACTCCTCCACTGTCGCCCACAGCACCCAAAATGGCACAATATACATCCCATGAAAATGGCATAGCTGTACCAGTTGATACCATACCAACAAATAAACCCCTGCTGGCTAGGGTTGCAAACTGGGCTCACAACTAACCAATCGTAATGCCAAACAGTGTATCCAAGGCCTCACCCCAGCATCCCTCAAAACATCCATAGAGATAGAGCTAAGGCTCCCTGATAGAGTCAGAGACTACATGGACCGAGACCACCTCCCCTGATGCTCTACGACATAATAGTTCTGCTAAGGTAATGACGATACGACAACATCAATGGACATGACTTAAGTAGACCATGGCACAATATACACCCCATGAAAATGGTCATGGTTATACCAGTTGATACCATCCCTACCCTCACCATATACACTGGCCAAACACAAACATTCACATGCCTATTCCTACTCATCATCATCATCATCATGTTATAAACAGTAAAGTAAATATGCATGAACAATTAATAGAAATATTGGATGGCATGTTGAATGCACAAACAAGCATACACTAATAGAATCAATATGGCATTGGACTCAAGAAGTAAAACAGTTTATTATTAACTAGTTAGTTTAGGTCTTGTTCCCTCACCTTATCTTGCTAATAGATATTTTTTCAAGCTTTAGACTCACCTTTATAATGTCATTATATTGCTAGAAAACCAAACAAAGCCGATAAAATTTAATTAGAATTTATTTTGAATTTAAAAACCATTCTATTAACTGAGGGTCGGAGGTAGGGTCGGAGTCATGATCGACCCTGGGTGCGACCCTCCCCAATCTGGACTTCCCAAACACTGAGGGTCGATCCTCAGGATCACATAGGGTCGGATGGTCATCGACCCTCTATGCGACCCTCGGTGGGTTTTGGTCAATTTTCCTCCTTTTAATCCATTCTTCATATTTGGGGTCCTATGACTTGTTCCTATAGTCCATTCAACATTCATTCCATGGTCTAGAACCATGAATCATCCACCTAGATAGCTTTCATGTAATCTCCCATAGTTTTCTATGAAAACCTAACCATGGGTTGATGGTTTGGGTTTCTCCGAGATCATACTCTCATCATTATCTAACCTAAGGTCTGTAGAAACTCATGGAATTAGTATCCATACCTAAGAAGATTACTCCCTCTCTGCAACTCTTCTCCTTTTTACTATCTTCTTTTCCTTGCTTCTCTTCTTCTCCTTTCCTTCTCTTCTCTTTTTCTCAATTCAATTAGGGTTGTAAAAGGAGTGAAAGAGGCTTAGGGATATCCTTTAAATAGAGCAGAAACATCCTAAAATAAGTCCCTTTGAGATTAGGAAAGAATCCAAATTGAAAATTAGGAAATTTCTTAGTTTCAGTTTCGGCGGCAACTGAGGGTCGATGATCCCGTCGACCCTAGGGTTCCTAAGGTGTCCGACCCTCCCTATAAAACTGAGGGTCTGACTTTCTGTCTTGGGGGGTCCGACCCTCCTTTGCTGGGTATGCGACCCTCCCCTTAAATTGAGTGTTTTAGGGTCGATTTGATACCTGGGATCAAGATCTCCTTCACGCCCTTGGTCCATTTGACTCAACCATGATGGGTAAACCTAGTTCAAGGTGATAAGACCGGGTTAGTTTGATACGGATCTTACAACTCCCCCCTACTTATAAAAATTTCATCCTCGAAATTATACGTACCTTCAGAATCAAATAAGTGAGGGTATTGTTTTGGCATAGCATTTTCTTCTTCCCATGTAATTTCTTTCATGTCTCTACTTTTCCATGTGACCTTAACATAGTAGATATCTCGGTTGCGTAGTCGTTGAACTTTTCGGCTGGTGATTTTAGTTGGTGTTACTTCAAATGTCAAACCATTAGTCAATTCCAGTAAATCTACTGTTAACACGTGCGTTGGATCCTTGACATACATCTTCAATAGGGAAATATGAAATACGTCATGCACACTTGACATAGATGGTGGTAGTGCTAACTGATAAGCCACTTTCCCAAGCTTAGCTAAGATCTCATACGGCCCGACATATCTTGGACTTAGTTTCCCTTTTTGTCCGAACCTTTTCAATCCTCGCATAGGTGATACCTTCAAGAATACTTTATCACCTACAGCGAACTCAAGATCTCTGCGTCGAGTATCTGCATATTGCTTCTGACGGTTCTGAGCTGTTCTCACTCTTTCCTTGATAATGTCAACCACTCGACAAGTCTCTTCAACAAACTCTGGTCCAACAATACTACGTTCTCCCACTTCATTCCAAAACAAAGGAGTTCGACACTTTCTGCCATACAGTGCTTCATAAGGTGACATCTGAATAGTATCCTGATAGCTATTGTTATAAGCGAACTCGATCAGTGGTAGTCTTTCATCCCATGATCCCTTGAAATCAATTACACATGCTCATAGCATATCTTCTAGAATCTGGATTGTACGCTCTGACTGTCCGTCTGTCTGTGGTTGGAACACTGTACTAAACTTCAATGTTGTTCCCATAGCCTTTTGCAATCCCTCCCAAAACTTGGAAGTAAATCGTGGATCTCTGTCGGACACAATGCTTTCTGGTACACCGTGTAATCGAACAATATTATCCACATACAGCTTTGCTAACCTTTCCAGTGTATACTGAGGTCGTATTGATATGAAGTGAGCTGTTTTAGTCAGACGGTCTACAATCACCCAAACTGCGTCAACTACTCGAGGAGTCAGTGGTAATCCTGTGACGAAGTCCATAGTGATGCAGTCACATTTCCATGCTGGTTCCGGTAATGGTTGTAACAGTCCTACGGGTCGTTGTCCTTCAGCTTTTACTTTCTGACAATTTAGGCATTGAGACACGAACTTAGCTACATCTGCTTTCATTCCTCTCCACCAATACAGTTTCTTTAAATCATGATACATTTTTGTACTTTCAGGATGTATCGAATAGATGGTGGTATGGGATTCTTTCATCAGTCGGTGTCTAATGTCCACATTTTCTGTTTCAGGTACAGATATTCTTCCTTTGTATTTCAGTACTTTCTCTTCGTCCAAGGTGAACTCAGGATTAGTCCTACCTTTCTCGATATCTTCTTGTACTGTTCTCAGATAAGGATCTGATTTGATAGCTGTCTTCACTTCATCCATTATATCCGGTAAAAATTTTAATGTAGCGAACATATTTGAAAATTGATGAATAAACCCTTGGTTGGCTGATCCATCCGTTGTATCTATCACATAGCTCATTGCCGTGATTGAATACCATTTCGATTGTGCACATTACTGCGGTTGTACTAACCTCTCCTTGAGATTTTATCATTGCCTTTCTGCTCAACGCATCTGCTACTACATTAGTTTTTCCCGGATGATACTGGATATCACAATCATAGTCCTTCAATAGTTCCAACCATCTTCTTTGTCTTTGAATGTTAGCTTCTTTTCGGCGCATAATAGGTTTGCAGAATGCCGAGCTAACCAGTCCATTCCCAAGATGACGTCAAAGTCTGCCATCTCAAGTTGTATCACGGTTGCATCTAAGATTTTCTCGCTAATGAGAACTGGACATGGTCCATAACCTTTCTCTAATTCCACTTCTAACCCCATTGGTGACCGTACAAGTAGTTTGTAGTCCAATGTTTTGATGAGTAGATTCAACTTCTTTCCGAATGACACAGATATAAAGGAATGAGTAGCTCCTGAATCAAAGAGTACTCTGGCGGGTATGCCATTTATAGGTACGATACCTATGATTTATTTTTTACTTAGTCTACATGCTCATACATTGTAATTACAACTAAAAAGGTTTCAGTCATACCTGTGACCACATCGGGTGATGCGGCAACATCCTCGAATGTAACATCATATACTCGTCCTTGATGTACTTGCTTCTTGGGCTTAGGACACTCCCTTATCATATGTCCCACTTGATTGCAGTTGTAACATCTCGGGCCTTCAGAATTTGGCTTTGGTTGCTGTTGCATTACCGGGGTAGTCTTGGATGCAACAGTAAAGCCTTGAGCATGGAAGGGTTTAAATGTCTTGTTGTTCCCTCCGTTATAGGTGTTTTCGACTGGCCTTTTTATGCCTCTGTTCTGTGTAAAGTAGCTTTCCTTCTCACTCGATTCTATGACTCGAGCAATTTGGACAGCTTCATTATATATCTTCTTTTCCAAGCCCAGAACGTGCTCTCTGATGCTTCCTCTCAGTCCCGTGACAAACCTACGGGTCTTAGTGTCTTCTTCCTGCATGCTGAGTGGTACAAAGAAATACAGCTCTTCGTAAAGCTGTTGATATGCATCCACGGACATCTGTCCCTGATATAAACTCAGGAATTCCTTCTCCATAGAGTCTCTGAAGCTTCGGGGAAAATACTTCTCGAAGAACACTTCTTTATAGATAGCCCAAGTCAGTAAGGCGTGCTTGGTCAATAGGTAAGTCCTAGTAGATTTCCACCAATGATATGCGTCACCCTTTAGCATGAAGGTGGCACATAGTACTTTTTCTTCTTCAGTGATAGTCATCATAAGAAAGTTTCTCTCCATCTCGTCGATCCAATGTGCTGGCCATAATGGATCTGATGGTTTACCGTTAAATTCCTTGGGCTTCATCTTCAGAAATCTCTCAACCAGTCGAGAGTGATCCAGCTGATTTTGGGGGTATGCCCCAAATATGGGTTGTGGATACTGATAGTTAACCTGAGCTGCTTCCAGACCTGGTACTGGAATCTGTGCAGCTAGTGGTTGAGGTGTTTGAGGTGCTGGGTGGTTACCCATCGGTGTTGCACTGGCTTGTCCCGTCTGCATGGGTGTAGCATGTGCGGCATGGAACATAATTCCCATTGCAACTTGCATTTGAGCCTGTGCGGGTTGCATCTGTTGCAGCTGCTGTGCTAAATTCATCACCACTGTTGCTAACTCTAGTGGTGGAGGTGGCAAGTTTGTAGGATTTGCCTGATCTGGGTTTTCTGGTACATATATATTCTCCTGGTTAGTTTCCTCCACAGGTGGTGGTGGTGGAACTGCATTTCGGCTCTGTCTGGTTACTCTACGTCCAAACATAATTTCTTCTGAGATTGGTGGTGCCTAAAAATCATCAAAATAGGTGAGACAATCATTTATACTTCATGTAGGCACGTTAACCGATGTAAATTCCAAAATTTCCAGCTCATTTTATGAAAAATACTGTCATTTCTATGCAGGCTCGATGGTGGGGGTCGATGGTATGTCCGACCCTCAGTATCCAACCCTGGGAATGACCTGTTCTTCCCGAGAGCTAGGGGTCGATGTGGGGGTCGATGGGTATCTGACCCTCTGTCCGACCCCTGGTTCCCTACCAAGTTCCCGAGAACTGGGGGTCGATGTGGGGGTCGATGGATGTCCGATCCTCTATCCGACCCCTGGTTTTCTATCAGATTCCCGAGAGCTGGGGGTCGATCTGGGGGCCGATCCGGGGGTCGATGATCCTGATCGAATTGTCCGACCCCCAGACCAAAAATCAGACCTTTAAGATCCGATTCTGGGTTCATTCCCCATCATTTCTCTCCCGTTTCGACTCATCTCCCACCTCTGAGTTGCTACAGTACCACTCCGCTATTTTGGTCAGTTTGGATCTGTGTTTCGACGTCCACATCATCCCTACAGGTATCCTTTCTCATTTTTACCTATTTTTAGGTTTCCATTTCTAGGTTTTTGTCCATTTAACTTGTATTTTTCAAATTAAACTTTTTCCAACCGTAAAAATTCTATTTTTACTGGGGGCTTTTGTTATTGGTGTCTCGAGGAACGAAAGCCCTCAAAAATTTTTGAGTTTCATCGGTTGGTTATCGAGAACTTGGATTTTTGCTCCTTTTTGCCCTAATTTGTCGAAATTTTTGATTTCTTGAAATTTCTTCAAATTGGACCTCATTAGTTAAAATTTCCTACTGTATGTGTGTTGTAGGATATGTTAGAACCTACGTAAGTCCTCCTTGCCACGTGTATGGGTGACAAGTGAGGCTTTTGGCCACTTACGTCGTTATAATGTCAAATTTTGGATTTTTATCCTATTAACTCATTATCTGTTTTTCTTTGCAGAAACCATGGCTCGTACTAAGGTACCCAGAGTTCGTGATCCGTTTCGCTTCCGCTCCAATGAAGCCGAGGCATAGTATGTCCACTACGCTCGTAAGAAAGTAAAGGGTGGTCGTATGGTGAACTTGGCTGAGCTAGCCCTGTTCAATGTGGAGAGAGCATTTGGTGATATGGGGTGGCTCCCTGTCATCACTTATGACGCGTGCACATGCCCAGATTTAGTGCGAAAGTTTTATTGTAATCTCCAGGTGGTGAGGGATTACAATGATGTGGATAGGGGTCACGAGCTACGCATCACTAGCTATGTAAAGGGAGTGAACATTTCATTTGACTATCGGCAGCTGGCCGATCTACTGGGCATTCCCTATGATGGCCCTATGGTTTACTGTGCACCTAGAGAGCCCTAGTTTGTTTCCATTGAGATGAGGGCTGAATTGATAGTCAGCTGCTAGGACCTGATCGATGGCAGATGAGAGCTTGTTATATGCGTCCGGCTCCACGGGTCTTCTGCAAGATTATCCAGCATAATCTGATTCCGCAGAGTGGCCATTACGAGAGGGTTTCTCAGCTAACCCAGTATCTATTGTACAGCATATGCACTAGGCAGCCCCTCTGCCTTCCTTACATCATCATGCGGACTATGATCAGTGCCACACTGCCCAGTCATAGGGGTAATCTACCCTATGGACGTATGATCACTGTTCTGCTTACTCGCCTAGGGGTTGATTTGGTGGATGAGAAGATTCAGGAGAAAGCCTTCTCGTCGCCTCTAGATTGGGAGGCTATCTGCAAGATGGGTATGCGGGATGCCCAAGTTAGTGACGAGGAGAGGAACGAGATGGTGCACCCTCACCCTCGCATCGAGATTGCTGACGCTGAGGCAGCTGGTGCCGCTGCTAGAGCTCATGCAGATCCTGCCAATGATGATGACTGCATGTATATGGATGTCGACTCGATACCACCGCCTTCACCTACGCATGCGGCTGGAGTTGGTACTTCTTCTGCAACGGATCCTGCACCTGAGACTGGTCCTTCTCATGCGACTGGTCCTTCACGTCCACCTTCTGATATGATGGAGATGTTGCATGAGATCAGAGAGGCTCAGCGCAGATCTGATCTGAGGATGGAGGAGTTGCTGGACGCCCAGCGTCGGACTAATCAGCGGGTGGCTGATCTTACACCTAGTCTTCCGGCGACTCAGACCCAGGTGGCCTGGTTGACCAGAGTCTATGCCGAAGACTATGACAGAGACCGCGAGGCACCGCCTCCTCCTTCACCTCCAGCTTCTTGAGTGTATCTTTTCCCTTGTACTACAGAGTAACTGTCCGGGTTGTGGACTGTACTCTGCTTTAGTTATGTATATACATTTGAGTCTCTCATATTGTATGTAAAATTATTTCTCCTTTAATAGATGCATTATTCTCTTTTTTTAAATTTGGTCTCAACCATCACTTGTGCTTATAGTATGTTTGTATTAAAGTTTTTACTTTTATCCTATCTCAGTTCACAATTGTCTTGAATGTATGCTAGTTCAGCGGACAAGGCCTGAGATGCTCTGATACCAAGTTGTCACACCCCAATTCCACACTATTCAGAACGGTGTGATGAACCGCTAACAAACCAATGGTTCAACCAGGATCTCGAGTAGGCTATATCTGTGTTATCCAAACTCCATACATCCACATAAATAATCAGAGTAAATAAAACAAATAGCGAAAGTCTTGTAATAAAATGAACTGAGAATCTATTGTGATATCAATATTTAAATAACGAAATTATTCTGTATCAACTAAGGCATAAATAAATAAATATCCAATACATGTCTTTAATAAATCCAAATAAATAAACTAAAAATCTAATCGAATACACATGAGTTACACTCGCAAGAGATGTCATGTGTATCCACTTCATCTTCAGCTACAATCGCTACAACGTTCTCGTATTTTGGAGCATTTATTCAACGATTAAACCTGCATCATCAACTAAAAATATTCGACGTCGAAGGGTGAGCACACATCATGGCTCAGTGAGCAAACAAAACAATGCAACAATACATATGCAAGCAATCAATTCATATCTTTGGTCCGATTTAAAGTTTGCACTGTGCTATAGAAAGGATAGGTGGCCGCCGTACCTCTATACACAAGTGTGTGGATACGCCCAATGACTCCTGCACTGTTGCCCACAGCACCCAAAATGGCACAATATACACCCCATGAAAATGGCATGGTTGTATCGGTTGATACCATACCAACAAATAAACCTCTGCTGGCTAGGGTTGCAAACTGGGCTCGCAACTAACCAATCCTAATGCCAAACAGTGTATCCAAGGTCTCACCCCAGCATCCCTCAGAACATCCATAGAGATAGAGCTAAGGCTCCCCGGTAGAGTCAGAGACTACAAGGACCGAGACCACTTCCCCTGATGCTCTACGACATAATAGTTCTGCTAAGGTAATGGCGATACGACGACATCAGTGGACATGACTTAAGTAGACCATGGCACAATATACACCCCATGAAAACGGTCATGGTTGTACCGTTTGATACCATCCCTACCCTCACCATATACACTGGCCAAACACAAACATTCACATGCCTATTCCTACTCATCATCATCATCATGTTATAAACAGTAAAGTAAATATGCATGAACAATTAATAGAAATATTGGATGGCATGTTGAATGCACACACAAGCATACACGCATAGAATCAATATGGCATTGGACTCAAGAAGTAAAACAGTTTATTATTAACCAGTTAGGTTAGGTCTTGTTCCCTCACCTTAGCTTGCTAATAGATACTCTTCCAAGCTTTAGACTCACCTTTATAATGTTATTATATTGCTAGAAGACCTAACAAAGCCGATAAAATTTAATTAGAATTTATTCCGAATTTAAAAATCATTCTATTAACTGAGGGTCGGAGGTAGGGTCGGAGTCATGATCGACCCTAGGTGCGACCCTCCCCAATCTGGACTTCCTGAACACTGAGGGTTGATCCTCAGGATCACATAGGGTCGGATGGTCATCGACCCTCTGTGCGATCCTTGGTGGGTTTTGGTCAATTTTCCTCCTTTTAATCCATTCTTCGTGTTTGGGGTCCTATGGCTTGCTCCTATAGTCCATTCAACATTCATTCCATGGTCTAGAACCATGAATCATCCACCTAGATAGCTTTCATGTAATCTCCCATAGTTTTCTATGAAAACCTAACCATGGGTTGATGGTTTGGGTTCTCCGAGATCATACTCTCATCATTATCTAACCTAAGGTCTGTAGAAACTCATGGAATTAGTATCCATACCTGAGAAGATTACTCCCTCTCTGCAACTCTTCTCCTTTTTACTATCTTCTTTTCCTTGCTTCTCTTCTTCTCCTTTTCCTTCTCTTCTCTTTCTCTCAATTCAATTAGGATTGTAAAAGGAGTGAAAGAGGCTTAGGGACGTCCTTTAAATAGAGTAGAAACATCCTAAAATAAGTCCCTTTGAGATTAGGAAAGAATCCAAATCGAAAATTAGGAAATTTCCTAGTTTCAGTTTCGGCGGCAACTGAGGGTCGATGATCCCGTCGACCCTAGGGTTCCTAAGGTGTCCGACCCTCCCTATAAAACTGAGGGTCTGACTTTCTGTCTTGGGGGGTCCGACCCTCCTTTGCTGGGTATGCGACCCTCCCCTTAAATTGAGTATTTTAGGGTCGATTTGATACCTGGGATCATGATCTCCTTCACGCCCTTGGTCCATTTGACTCAACCATGATGGGTAAACCTGGTTCAAGGTGATAAGACCGGGTTAGTTTGATATGGGTCTTACAATGTCCAGTTCTTATAAATGGATGAAGTTTGGATGCCAACCTGGTGCAACTTGAGATGGCAGACTTTGACGTCATCCTAGGGATGGACTGTTTATCCCAGCATTCTACAAGTTTGCTTTGTGCTAAGAAGAAGAAATCATTTAAAGACAAGGAATTTTGTGGGAACCAAACTTCCCCGTAATCGAAAACTCATCCTCTCTGTAATAAAGGCTAGAAGATGCCTTAAGAAGGGTAGAGTTTGATACCTGGTGTCTGTTGTGGATCTTACCAAAGAAGCACCAAGGATAGAAGATATAGAGGTTGTATGAGATTTTCCAGACGTGTTCCCTGAAGATTTACTAGGATTGCCACCTGACCAAGCGACAGAGTTCGTTATAAACCTATTACCTAGAGCCGCACCTGTATCTAAGGCACCATACTGAATGGCTCCTACTGAACTTAAGGAACTAAAGGTACAGTTACAATAACTGCTGGACAAGGGTTATATTCGATCGAGTATATCACCATGGGGAGCGCCGGTATTGTTCGTGAAAAAGAAGGATGGTAGCATTCGACTTTGTATGGATTATCAGGAATTGAACAAGCTCATGAACAAGAATCAGTACCCATTGCCTCAAATCGATGACTTATTCAACCAGTTGCAAGGTTCCAAAGTGTTCTCCAAAATTGATCTCCAGTCATGATATCATCAGTTGAAGATCATGGAAGGTGATATTCCGAAGACAGCATTCAAAACAAGATATGGACATTATGAATTCCTAGTTATGTCATTCGGATTGACTAACGCACCTGCAAATTTTATAGAACTCATGAACCGGGTATTCCACGATATGCTGGATACATATGTCAGCGTATTTATTGACGACATCCTAGTCTACTCCAAGGACAAAGAAACTCATATCACAAATCTTAGAACCGCTCTACAGCGACTAAGAATAGAAAAGCTTTACACTAAATTTACTAAGTGTGAGTTCTAGTTGAGTGAAGTCATTCTCTTAGGCCATGTTGTATCGGTTGAAGGAATTAAAGTGGATCCTAGCAAGATTGAAGCTATTGTAAAATGGGAAGCACCTAAGAATGTTGCAGAAATTAGAAGTTTCTTAGGTTTGGCTAGGTATTATTGACGATTCGTAGAAGATTACTCCAAGATTGTTGTACCTCTCACCAGTTTGACCAAGAAAGGAGAAAAGTTTGTTTGGACTGACAAATATGAAAAGTGTTTCCAAACACTGAAGGCAGGACAGATATCAGCTCCCATCTTGACCATACCGGTACCAGGAGAATAATTTATCTTGTACACCGATGCGTCTGGGTTAGGTTTGGGATATGTGCTCATGCAAGGAGAGCAAGTAATCATGCATGCTTCCAGACAATTAAAGAGACATGAGAAAAATTACCCAACCCATGACTTAGAAATGGCAGCAGTGGTACATGCTGTCAAGATATAGAGACAATATTTGTATGAAGAAAAATTTCAGATTAAATCAGATCATAAGAGTCTTACTCATCTTTTCAATCAAAAGGAGTTGAACGTGAGACAGAAGAGATGGCTGGAGTTGCTGAAGGATTATGATTATGATATCCAGTGTCATCCAGGGAAGACTAATGTAGTTGTTGATGCACTAAGCAGAAAAGCAATGACAAAGTCACAGGAAGAAGCTAGCACAAATGCTGCAGTGTGTGACACAGGAAGAGTATTCAGTTGCAGTGATGAACAGTTCGTGATTGATAAACTGAGTGAATCAGCCGACCTATGATTTATTCATCAATTTTTAAACATGTTTGCTACATTGAAAATTGTACCAGATCTAATAGACAAAGTAAAAACAGCTATTCAATCAAACCCCTATCTAAGAACAGTGCAAGAAGACCTTGAAAAAGGTAACACTACTCCTGACTTTACTTTGGACCTTAAAAAGGTGTTAAGATACAAAGGGAGAGTATGTGTTCCTGAAAATGAAGACTCAGATATTAGACACAGACTAATGAAGGAAGCCCACACCACCATTTATTCGGTACATCCCGGGAGTACAAAGATGTATCATGATCTGAAGAAACTATATTGGTGGAGGGGAATGAAAGTGGATGTAGTTAAATTTGTGTCGCATTGCCTAAATTGTCAATGGATAAAGGCTGAAAGGCAAAGGCCTGTAGGCTTGTTGCAACCATTACCAGAACCAGCATGGAAATGAGACTGCATCACTATGGACTTTGTCATAGGGTTACCATTGACTCCCAGAGTAGTCGACGTAGTCTATGTGATTGTAAATCATTTGACTAAGACAGCTCGTTTTATATCTATACGACCTCAATATACACCAGAGAGGCTAGCTAAGCTCTATGTTGATAATATTGTCAGTTTGCATGGTGTACCTAAAAGCATTGTGTCCGACAGAGACCCACTCTTTACCTCCAAGTTTTGGGAAGGATTACAAAAGGCTATGGGTACAACGTTGAAGTTTAATACTGTATTTCATCCTTAGACAGACGAAAAGACGGAGTGCACCATTCAAATTTTAGAAGACATGCTCCGAGCTTGTGTCAATGATTTCAAGGGATCATGGGATGATAAACTACCATTGATTGAGTTCACTTATTATAACAGCTATCAAGCTACAATACAGATGTCGCCCTATGAAGCACTGTATAGTAGGAAGTGTCAAACTCCTTTATTTTGGAATGAGGTTGGAGAACGGAGAATTATGAGACCAGAATTCATTGAAGAGACATGTTGAGTAGTTGACATCATCAAGGAAAGAGTCTGGATAGCTCAGACCATCAGAAACAATATGCGGACAATCGACGCAGAGACCTTGAATTTATCATAGGTGATAAGGTATTTCTGAAAATATCTCCTATGCACGGTTTAAAACGGTTCGGACAGAAAGGGAAGTTGTGTCCCTGATATATTGGACCATATGAGATTCTGGCAAGGCATGGAAAGGTAGCATATCAGTTAGCACTACCACCATCAATGTCTAGTATACATGATGTATTCCATGTCACACAACTGAAGAAATACGTCAGAGATCCAACACACGTGTTAACAACAGATCCACCGAATTTGATTGAAGATTTGACGTTCGAAGTGGTACCTTTTGAAATCAATAGTCAGAAGGTTCAACGTCTTCGCAGCCCCGACATATATTATGTGAAGGTTACTTGGAGAAGCCAAGATGTAGAAGAAATCACTTGGGAAGAAGAAAATGCCATGCGGAAGAAATATCCTCACCTATTCGACTAGGAAGGTAAGTGTAAATTTCGAGGATGAAATTATTTAAGGGGGGAGTTGTAAGACCCACACTCCACTAACCCAGTTTAACTGTGTTGTAATTGGTCTTCCCATCATTTCTGGACCAAGTGGACCGACCGTGTGAAGTAAGATCACAAACCAGGTATGAAAATCGACCCAACACTCTAAAAAGTATATGTATGGTCAAATACCTGGGAAGGTATGGTCGACCATATGGTAAGAAACAAAGATCACAGACCATTGATACTACGATCGATGTTTTTGACCCTACGATCGACGGGTTCTGCGACCGTAGGCCATCGACCGTAAGACCTCAAATCATACTCCGAACTTGGAAACTTCCTAAATTTAGGAGGATCTCTTTCCTATTATTAGAGAACTCTATATGGAGAGTTTTTTTTTTATATAAAGGACATCCCTCAACCCTTTTCACTCTTTTGGAACATTAACAAACCCTAGAGGAAGAAAAGGAAGAGAAGGAGAAAGATAAAAAGCTAAGGAGAAGGCTGAGAGAAGAGTTCTACTGATTCCCTACAACAAGTAAGTTATGAACCTAGTCTCTGAAGCCTTAGAACATCAAGAGTAGGAATTTCTAGTGTAAATTGTAATACCAAACCCAATGTAAGGAATCAGCTATGGGATTTTCTGAGCAAATCTCAAAGGGGAGACGATAAAGAATGGATTGGAGTAATCAATTGATTAAACTAAGAGAATGGACCTTATAATGGAAGGACCCTACAGAGGAACCAAGAGGAAGAATTTGAATTAAAAATGGTTTCTAGATCAGACAAGCGTATAGTCGCAGCTACGATTGACCATAGATCGACCATAGGTATCACACCCCAATTCTGTACTATTCAGAACGGTGTGATGAACCGCTAATAAACCAATGGTTCAACTAGGATCTCTAATAGGCTGTGTCCTGGTAAACTAAACCATACACATCCACAACCATAATCAGAATAAATATACAATAGCGGAAGTCTTAATATTAAATGAACTGAGGAATTTAACTGTGATAATCATAAATAAAATATCAAATTATGTTGTATCAACCGAGACATAAGTAAATAAAATATCAAATTACATTTCCTTAATAGTTTAAATAAAAATCTATTCGAAAACGCATTAGTTGCACTCGCATGAGGAGTCATGCGTCTCCACTGTCTTCAGCCTCCATCGCAGCAACGTGCCCGTACATAGAAGCATTCATATATTCTTCCACAATAGTACCTGCATCATCAACTAAAAATATTTGACATCGAAAGGGTGAGCACACATCATGGCTCAGTGAGCAAACAAAACAATGCAACAAACATATGTATGCATTCAATTCATATCTATGGTCTGGTATATAAGTTTGCAATGTGCTATAGAAAGGCTCGGTGGCCACCTCACCTCTATACACAGGGTGTGTAAGCCCACCCAACGGATCAAACACCATTGTCGT
The DNA here is from genome assembly GCA_028583415.1 of Protea cynaroides. NCBI lineage: Eukaryota > Viridiplantae > Streptophyta > Magnoliopsida > Proteales > Proteaceae > Protea > Protea cynaroides. The sequence goes on from CM053269.1 coordinate 16,118,841, forward strand.
CCACATCTACCCCAACATGGAATAGAGATTGAGCTAAAGTATCCGGATCAAACACCGCATAACACTTCCCCTGATGCCCTACCCACACCAACACGTAAGCCCCTGTCGGTGAGGGCTTACAAATTGGGCTCGTAACTAACCAATCCTAATGTCAAACAGTGTATCCAATGCCTCACCCCAGCATCCCTCAATACATCCATAGAGATAGAGCTAAGGCCCCTCAGCAGAGTCGAAGACTACACGGTCCGAGACCACCTCCCCTGATGTCCTACGACGTAATAATTCTGCTAAGGTAATGGCGATACGACGATGTCAGTAGACAAGACTTGAGTAGAGATAGAGCTAAAGTACCCGGATCAAACACCACATAACACCTCCCCTGATGCCCCACTCGCATCAAGTACACTGACCACACACAAACATTCACATGTCTATTCCTAGCATCATCATCATCATCATGTTATAAATAAACTGAATTAAATATGCATGAACATTAATAGCAAGAATATTGGATGACATGTTGAATGCACATTACAAGCATACATGCATAGAATCAGTCATGGCATTGGACTCAAGAAAATAAAAATAGTTTATTTTTAGCCAATTAATTTAGTCTTGTTCCCTCACCTTTGCTTGAGTGTAGATCCTCTTTCAAGCTTGAAGAATCACTTTTATATCAATAGGAAAACCTAACAGGTCGATAGATTTTAATTAGAAGTCATTCTGACAATTTTAGGCTTGTTGTTAAGCGAGGGTCGCAGGGTGGGTCGCAGGTAGGGTAGCAGTTTACTGCGACCACCAAGGGTAGGGTCGATGCCAGGGTCGGATGTTCCATCGACCCTGGGTACGACCACCGCATCCTTGGACTTCCCGAATGCTGGGGGTCGATCCAGTGGTCTGGTAGGGTCGATTCCCAATCGACCCCACGTGCGACCCCCCGTGGTTTGAGTCGAGAATTTCATCCTACAGTCCATTCTTTCATGTTTGGGTCCTATGGCTTACTTCCACAATCCATTTTATGCTGTTCTATGGCTTAAAACTCTAGGTTTCTTCCTTACCTTGCCTACCATAATTTTCTCCATGGATTTCATTGAAATCCTCCCATGGATGGATGATTTGGGTTTCCCCTAAGTCATACCCTCTTCATGAACTATTATAAGGTCTTAAATCATTAATGGAAAACATACCCATACCTTAGGTTTGCTGAGATTCAGAGGTTTCTTTGAATTCTTCTCTTTATTCTTCTTCTCTAACTTTTCTTCTCTTCTCCTTCTCTTTCTCTCACTTTCAATTAGGGTTTCAAAAGGAGTAAAAGAGGCTTAGGGACGTCCTATTTATAGAGTAGAACCTCCCAAAATAAGTCCCATTGATATTAGGAAAGAATCTCCTTGAAATTTGGAAAGTTTCCTATTACGATTTCTGTCGGCAAAGAGGGGGTCGATGAGGGGGTCGGAGATCCCGTCGACCCTCAGGTGTAAATTGTCCGACCCCCAGTTAAAATTTCAGGGGTCTGACTTCCTAATGAGGGGGGTCCAACCCTGCCTATCTGGGTATGCGACTCTGCCCTCTATTTTACTATTTTTGGGTCAGTTTAAAACCTGGTTTCGCTATTTTCTTCATGCACTTGGTCCATTTGGCTCGACCATGATAGGTAGACCTGGTACAAAGTGGTAAGACCGGTTAGTTTGATACAGGTCTTACAACCCCCCCCCCTACTTATAAAAATTTTGTCCTCAAATTGTACATACCTTCTGAGACGAATAGATGAGGGTATTGATTTTGCAATGTATTCTCTTCTTCCCATGTGATTTCTTCTATATCTCTGCTTCTCCAGGTGACTTTAACATAATAAATATCACGGTTGAGTAGTCCTTGCACCTTTCGGCTGGTGATTTTAGTTGGTGCTACTTCAAATGTCAAATCATTCGTCAAATCAGGTAGATCTACTGTCAAAACGTGCGTTGGATCTCTGACATACTTCTTCAATAAGGAGATATGAAATACATCATGCACACTTGTCATAGATGGTGGTAGTGCTAACTGGTAAGCCACTTTCCCACGTTTAGCTAGAATCTCATATGGTCTGACATATCTCGGACTTAGTTTCCCTTTCTATCCAAACCGTTTCAAACCTCGCATAGGTGACACTTTAAGGACTACCTTATCACCTACGGCGATTTCAAGGTCTCGGCGTCTAGTATCTGCATATTGCTTTTGATGATTCTGAGCCATTCTTACTCTTTTCTTTATAATGTCGACTACTCGACAAGTCTCTTCAATAAATTCGGGTCCAACAATACTACGTTCTCCAACTTCATTCCAAAACAAAGGAGTTCAACACTTCCTGCCATACAGTGCTTCATAGGGTGACATTTGTATAGTAGCCTGATAGCTATTGTTATAAGCTAACTCAATCAGTGGTAGCTTTTCATCCCATGATCCTTTAAAATCAATTACACAAGCTTGGATCATGTCTTCTAGAATCTGAATGGTGTGCTCCGATTGTCCGTCTGTCTGAGGATGGAATGCAGTACTGAACTTCAATGTTATACCCATAGTCTTCTGCAATCCTTCCCAAAACTTTGAAGTAAATCTTGGATCTCTGTCGGACACAATGCTTTCAAGTACACCGTGTAATCTGACAATGTTATCCACATACAACTTAGCTAACCTCTCCAGTGTATACTAAAGTCTTATAGCTATAAATCGAGCCATTTTAGTCAGTCGGTCTACAATCACCCAAACTGCGTCAACTACCCAGGGAGTCAATGGTAACCCTGTGACAAAGTCCATAGTGATGCAGTCCCATTTCCATGTTGGTTCCAGTAACGGTTGTAACAGTCCTGCTGGCCTTTGTCATTCAGCTTTCACCTTCTGACAATTTAGGCATTGAGACACGAACTTGGCTATATCTGCTTTCATTCCTCTCCACCAATATAATTTCTTTAGGTCATGATACATTTTTGTACTTCCAGGGTGTATCAAATAGACGGTGGTATGGGCTTCCTTCATTAGTCGGTGTCTAATGTCCAAACTTTCTGTTTCAAGTACACATATTCTTCCTTTGTACTTCAGTACCTTTTCATCATCTAAGGTGAACTCAGGAATAGTCCTACCTTTTTCGATGTCTTCTTGTACCATTCTTAGATAAGGGTCTGATTTAATCGTTGTTTTCACTTCATCAAGTATATCGGGTACAATCTTCAACGTGGCGAACATATTTACAAACCGATGGATAAACCCTTGGTTGGTTGATTCACCCGGTGCATCTATCACAAACTGCTAATTACCGTAATTGAGTACTTTTTCGGTAGTACACAGTGCAGCAGTGGTGCTAAACTCCCCTTGAGATTTCATCATTGCCTTTCTACTCAGTGCGTCAGCAACCACATTAGCTTTCCCCGGATGATACTAGATATCACAATCATAGTCTTTCAATAGTTCCAACCATCTTCTTTGTCTCATATTCAACTCCTTCTAATTAAAGAGGTAAGTAAGACTCTTATGATCTGATTTAATCTGAAATTTCTCCTCGTACAAGTAATGTCTCCATATTTTGACAGCATGTACTATTGCCGCTAATTCCAAATCATGAGTGGGATAGTTCTTCTCATGTGTCTTCAATTGTCTTGAGGCATAAGCAATTACTTGTTCTCCTTGCATAAGTACACATCATAATCCCAATCCTGACGCATCAGTGTACAAAATAAATGGTTGTCCTGGAATCGGAATGGTCAAGATTGGAGTAGATGTCAATCTAGCCTTCAATGTTTGGAAACTCTTCTCGTATTTCTCAGTCCAAACAAACTTTTTGCCCTTCTTAGTCAAACTGGTGAGAGGTGCGGCAATTCAGGAATAGTCTTCCACAAATCGTCGATAATACCTAGCTAGACCTAAGAAACTTCTAATTTCTGCAACGCTCTTTGGTGCTTCCCACTTCACAATAGCTTCGATCTTGCTAGGATCCACTTTAGTTCCTTCAGCGGATAAAACATGGCCTAGAAAAGCAACTTCCTTTAGCCAAAACTCACACTTTGTAAATTTGGCGTAGAGCTTCTCCTTCCGTAATCGCTGCAGAGCGGCGTTTAGATTCTTTATATGAGTTTCCTTGTCCTTGGAGTAGACCAATATATCATCGATGAATACAATAACCAACGTATCCAACATATCGTGGAATACCCGATTCATAAGTTCCATAAAGGTTGTTGGTGCGTTCGTCAATCCAAAAGACATGACCAAAAATTCATAATGTCCATATCAAGTCTTGAATACTGTCTTGGGAATATCACCATCCTTAATCTTCAATTCATCGTAGCCCGACCGAAGATCGATCTTGGAGAACACTTTGGCACCTTGCAACTGATCGAATAGGTCATCAATCTGAGGCAATGGGTATCGATTCTTGATTGTCAGTTTATTCAGTTCTCGGTAGTCTATACACAATCGAACACTATCGTCCTTCTTCTTTACGAATAATACTGGCACTCCCCATGGTGATATGCTAGGTCGGATGTAACCCTTGTCCAGTAGTTCTTGTAGTTGTACTTTTAATTCCTTCAATTCAGTAGGAGTCATTCAATAAGGTGCTTTAGATACTGGTGCGGCTCCGGGTATCAGATCTATAACAAACTCTGTAGCGCGGTCGGGTGGTAGTCCTGGTAGTTCTTCAGGAAATACATCTGGATAGTCACGCAAGACATCAATATCCTCCATTCATGGTGCTTCTTTGGTAAGATCGACCATGGATACTAGATACCCAACTGCTCCTTTCTCAAGGCACTTCCTAGCCTTTAATGCAGAGAGTATGAGCTTTCGTTTACGGGGAAGTTTGGTTCCTGCAAAACTAAACTCTGCTCCTTCCTTGTCTTTAAATGTCCGCTTCTTTTTGGCACATAATAGGTTGGCAGAATGCCGAGCTAACCAGTCCATTCCCAAGATGACATCAAAGTCTGCCATCTCAAGTTGGATCAAGGTTGCATCCAAAGTCTTCTCGTCAATAAGAACTGGACATGGTCCATAACCCTTTTCTAATTCCACTTCTAATCCCATAGACGATCGTACAAGCAATTTGTAGTCTAAGGATTTGAGGGGTAGATTTAGCTTCTTTCCAAATGACATAGATATAAAAGAATGAGTAGCTCCTGAATCAAAGAGTACTCTGGTGGGAATGTCATTAATAGGTACGATACCTGTGATTTGTTTTGATTTAGTCTACATGCTCACATAATTTAACACAAAATGATAAGATTCAGGTCATACTTGTGACCACATCAGGCGATGCGGCAGCATCCTCATATGTAACCGCGTAAACTCTGCCTTGTTGTAGTTGCTTCTTGGGCTTAGGACACTCCCTTGCCATATGTCTCACTTGATTGCAGTTATAGCATTTTAACCCTTCATTATTTGGCTTTTGTTGCTGTTGAGCTGCTGAAGTAGTCTTGGCTGCAGCATTGAAACCTTGAGTACGGAAGGGTTTGAATAACTTGGTGTTCCCTCCGTTGTAAGAATTTCCATTTGGCCTTTTGATTCCTCTATTTTGAGCAAGGTAGCACTCTTTTTGGCTCGACTCTATCACTCGAGCAATTTGTACTGCTTCATTGTAGATTTTTTTTTCAAGTCCCAGAACATGTTCACGTATGCTTCCCCTAAGTCCCATGACGAACCTTTGGGCCTTTGTATCTTCTACATGCATACTGACTGGTGCAAAGAAAAACAGCTCCTCATAACGCTGTTGATATGCATCAATAGTCTTCTGTCCCTGATATAAACTCAGGAACTCCTTCTCCATAGAATCTCTAATACTTCTCAAAGAATGCCTCCTTGTATATATCCCAAATCAATTGGGTGTGCTTTGTCATCAGATATGTCCGTGTGGACTTCCAACAGTGGTGTGCATCGCCTTTCAGCATGAATGTTGCACACAATACCTTCTCTTCTTCATTCACTGTCATCATCGTGAAGTTTCTCTCCATCTCATTAATCCAGTGTGCTGGCCACAATGGATCAGCTGGCTTACCACTATACTCATTGGGCTTCATCTTCAGAAAACGCTCCACCAATCTAGAGTGGTCTAGTTGATGCGGAACATAAGCCCCATACATAGGTGGTTGGTATTGATATCCACCTGGAGCTACTTCAGGGTTTTGTACTTGAGCCTGGATGATGGGAGTCTGAAGTGCGTGGGGTACTGTGTTACATCCCCCTGGTACTGTGCTTGCCTATCCTGCTAGCATCGGTGTCATCTGTGCAGCTGAAAAAGTCATGCCTATGGCAGCTTGCATAGTAGCTTGTACCTGTTGTATTTGCTGCAGCTGTTAGGCCAAATTCATTACGGCTGTAGCTAGGTCTGTAGGTGGAGCTGGCAGATTTGTAGGATTTGTCTGCCCATTAACTACGGACGATGCCGTTTTTGGATTCTCCTGTGTTTCAGGGTGTATATGGCTGTCTTCCCCCACTGGTGGTGGTAGTGGAATAGAGTTACGGCTTTCTCTGGTCACTCTGCGTCCAACCATTATCTATTTTGGTAGTGGTGATGCCTGAAAATCATAGAATACATGAGGCAATCATTATATATTTCATTTTCATATTTAAATCCACTAATCAATGATATTTTCAAAATTTTCAGATCATTCTGTCAAAAATACTGTATTTTTCATTGCAGGGTCGATGGTGGGGGTCGATGGATGTTCGAACCTAGGGTATGCGACCCTGAGAATCACTGATACTTACCGAGAGCCGAGGGTCGATGAGGGGGTCGATGGATGTTCGACCCTGGGATCGACCCCTGGTTCTCTGTCAAATCACTGAGAGCCGAGGGTCGATGAGGGGGTCGGAGGGAGGGTTGGAAGTTTTGGTCGAATTCTTCGACCTTCGGACTAAAAATCAGGTTTTTAATCCCGATTTTGAATCCATTTCTCATTCTTTCTCCTCCTTTCCGACTCGGCTCGTCCCTCTGGGTTGCTACAGTGACAACTCTGATCCAATGGTGATTTTTGCTTCTCTTTTCGACGTCTACTCCTCTTCTACAGGTATGTTCTCTACGGTTTCATGTTTTTAGGGTTTCTTAACTAGGTTTTTGCTCGTTTATATCGATTTCTTCAAATTAAACTTTTTCCAACCGTAAAAATTCGATTTTTACTGGGGGCTTTTGTTGTTGGTGACTCAATGGAAGAAAGCCCTCAAAAATATTTGAGTTTCATCGGTTGGTTATCGAGAAACTTGAAATTTCCCATTTTTGCCCTAATTTGTCGAAATTTTTGAATTTCTTGGAATTTCTTCAAATTCAATCTCTTTAGATAAAATTTCCAACTGTAAGAGTCTTACAGGATCGTTTAGAATCTATATAAGTCCTCCTGCCCACGTGTATGGGTGAAAAGTGAGGCTTTTGACCAATTTATGTCGTTATAATGTCGAAATTTTTGGATTTTTCATCTTTACTAAGCCAGTATCTGTTTTTCTTTGTTTTTACAGATAGTATGGCGTGTACCAAATTACCCAGGGTTCATGACCCATCCCGCTTCCGTTCTAACGAGGCTGAGGCACAGTATGCCCGCTACTCTCGTAAGAAGGTAGAAGGAGGTCGTCGGGTGGACTTGGCTAACCGGACCTTGTTTGATGTGGAGAGGGCCTTTGGTGAAATGGGCTGGCTTCCTGTGATCACCTACAATGCTTGTACTCATCCAGATTTGGTGAGATAGTTTTATTGTATCTCCAAGTGGTGGGGGATTACAATGATACTGAGAGGGGTAGAGAGCTCAGGATCACTAGCTACGTCAAGGGAGTCGAGATTTCCTTTGATTATCGGCAGCTAGTGGATCTATTAGGCATTTCATACGATGGCCCCTTGGTGTTCTGTGCTATCGGAGAGCCCCAGTTCTTTTCATTGGAGATGAGGGCTGAGATTGATTGTCAGATCATCAGAGAGGATCGCTGGGAGATGAAAGCGATCTACCTACGTCCAAAGCCTCGGGTGTAATGTAAGATTATTCAGCACAACCTGATACCTTAGAGTGGGCACTACGAGAGGATCTCCCAATTGACCCAGTTCTTGCTGTACTGTATCTGCACTAGGCAGCCTATCTGCCTCCCTTATATCATTATGCGGACGATGATCAGTGCCACATTGCTCGGTCATGCTAGCAACCTGCCTTATGGACGCATGATCATTATGCTGCTTACCCGCCTGGGTGTTGACATGGTGGATGAGAGGATTAAGGAGAAATCTTTCTCATCACCTCTGGATTGGGAGGCCATCTGTAAGATGGGCATGCGGGATGCTCAGGTCAGCAACGATGAGAGGAACGCTCTGGTGCGTCCACATACTTGAGTGGAGATGGCTGACGCTAAGGCAGCAGCAGCAGCCGCTAGAGCAGGGGTTCATGGGGGTGATGATGATCGTTTGTACATGGATGTGGATTCCATACCTCCTCCATCACCTACTCATGCTACGGGAACTGGTCCTTCTTATGCAGCTGGTCCTTCACATGCAGCTGGTCCTTCACACCCACCTTCTGATGACATGATGGGGATATTGCATGAGATTAGAGAGGCTCAGCATGTCTGATCTGAGGATGGGAGAGCTTCTAGATGCTCAGCGCATGTCTGATTTGAGGGTGTGAGAGCTTCTAGATGCTTAGCGCGGGACTGATCAGCGGGTGGCTGATCTTACAGCTAGTCTTCAGACGACCCAGACTCAGATAGCTTGGTTGACTAGAGTCTATGCTGAGGATTATGACAGAGATCGCGAGGCATCGCCTCCCCCATCACCTCCAGCTTCCTGATGTATTTTCTTTTTATTTTTCTTTTTGTACTTCAGAGTAACTGTCTGGGTTGTGGACTGTACTCTGCTTTAGACTTGTATCTATACACATTTGTTCTTCCTTTGAGTGTATATAAATTTGTTTCTCATTTAATAGGTGCATTATCTCTTTCAATTTTGTCTCAAACAACACAGATGCTTATAGTGTGTTATTATTACAGCTTTTAAATTTTTATCCTATCTCAGTTCACAAACTTTTGTGGTAGTATACTGGTTTACAATGAAATCCATGGAGGAAATCATGGTAGGAAAAGTAAGGAAGAAACCTAGAGTTTTAAGCCATTGAACAAGCATAGAATGGATTGTGGAAGTAAGCCATAGGACCCAAACATGAAAGAATGGACTGTAGGATGAAATTCTCGACTTAAACCACAGGGGGTCGCACGTGGGGTCGATTGGGAATCGACCCTACCAGACCACAGGATCGACCCCCAGCATTCGAGAAGTCCAGGGATGCGGTGGCCACACCCTGGGTCAATGGAACATCCGACCTTGGCATCGACCCTACCCCTGGGGGTCATAGTAAACTGCTACCCTACCTGCGACCCACCCTACGACCCTCGCTTAATAGCAAGCCTAAAATTGTCAGATTGACTTCTAACTAAAATCTATCGACTTGTTAGGTTTTCCTATTATAAAAGTGATTCTTAAAGCTTGAAAGAGGATCTACACTTAAGCAAAGGTGAGGGAACAAGACCTAAACTAATTGGCTAATAATAAACTGTTTTTATTTTCTTGAGTCCAATGCCATGACTGATTCTATACATGTATGCTTGTAATGTGCATTCAACATGTCATCCAATATTCCTGCTATTAATGTTCATGCATATTTAATTTGATTTATTAATAACATGATGATGATGATGATGCTAGGAATAGACATGTGAATGTTTGTGTGTGGTTAGTGTACTTGATGCGAGTGGGGCATCAGTGGAGGTGTTATGCGGTGTTTGATCCAGGCACTTTAGCTCTATCTCTACTCAAGTCTTGTCCACTGACATCGTCGTTTCGCCATTACCTTAGTAGAACTATTACGTCGTAGGGCATCAGGGAAGGTGGTCTCGGACCGTGTAGTCTTCGACTCTGCCGAGGGGCCTTAGCTCTATCTCTATGGACGTATTGAGGGATGTTGGGGTGAGGCCTTGGGTACACTGTTTGACATTAGGATTGGTTAGTTGCGAGCCCAGTTTGTAAGCCCTCGCCAGCAGGGGCTTACGTGTTGGTAAGGGTAGGGCATCAGGGGAAGTGTTATGCGGTGTTTGATCCAGACACTTTAGCTCTATCTCTATTCCATGTTGGGGAGGATGTGGACTACAATGGTGTTTGATCTGTTGGGTGGGCTTACACACCCTGTGTATAGAGGTGAGGCGGCCACCGAACCTTTCTATAGCACATTGTAAACTTATATACCAGACCACAGATATGAATTGAATGCATGCATATGTTTGTTGCATTGTTTTGTTTGCTCACTGAGCCATGATGTGTGCTCATCCTTTCGACGTCGAATATTTTTAGTTGATGATGCAGGTACTACTGTGGAAGAATATATGAATGCTTCTGTGTACGGGCACGTTGCTGCGATGGAGGCTGAAGACATAGTGGAGGCGCATGACTCCTCATGCGAGTGCAACTCATGCGTTTTCGATTAGATTTTTATTTAAACTATTAAGGAAATGTAATTTGATATTTTATTTACTTATGTCTCAATTGATACAACATAATTTGATATTTTATTTATGATTATTACAGTTGGATTCCTCAATTCATTTAATATTAAGACTTTCGCTATTGTGTATTTATTCTGATTATGGTTATGGATGTGTATGGTTTAGTTTATCAGGACACAACCTATTAGAGATCCTGGTTGAACCGTTGATTTGTTAGCGCTTCATCACTCCGTTCTGAATAGTGCGAAATTGGGGTGTGACAATAGGGTGATCATATGTCACACCCCAATTTTGGTCTAACCAGATTAGTGTGATGAACTACCAATAAACCAACGGTTCAACCAGGATCACGTATAGGTCGTACCCATATCAAACCACACACACATTCCATGGTAATAATCAGAGGTAATAAACAAATAAGCAAAAGTCTTACAGATAATGAACTGAGTGTCTAACAATGATAATAAATAATTAATCCGATTATCTCCAAAACTCAAGACATAATAGTAATTAATCCATTACATGTTCCAATAATCAAATATAGCTAAACTAATCGAATATGCACTAGTTGCACTCGCATGATGAATCATGCGCATCTTCAACAGCTTCTACATCCATGGCGGTAACGTGTCCATACGTCAACGCATTCATATATTCTTCAACAGTAGGACCTGCATCATTAACTAAAATATTTGACGTCGAAAGGGTGATCACACATCATGGCTCAGTGAGAAAACAAAACAATGCAACAAACATATGCATGCATTCAATTTATATCTTTGGTTTGGTTTTTAAGTTTACAATGTGCTATAGAAAGGTTTGGTGGCCCCGCACCTCTATACACGGGTGTGTGAATCCGTCCAATGGATCAAACACCATTGTCGTCCCACATGCACCCACCATGGAATAGAAATAGAGCTAAAGTGTTCGGATCAAACATTGCCAACACTTCTCCTGATGCCCTACCCATACCAATACGTAAGCCTCTATTGGCGAGGGCTTGTAAACTGGGCCCCAACTAACCAATCCTAATGACAAACAGTGCATCCAAGGCATCACCCCAGCATCCCTTAATACGTCCATAGAGATATAGCTAAGGCCCCCCGGAAGAGTCAGAGACCACCTCCCCTACTGCCCTACGACATAATAGTTCTGCTAAGGTAATGGCAATACAACGATGTTAGTGGGCAAGACTTGAGCAGAGATTGAGCTAGAGTCTGGTAATGAGGTCAAAGACCACCATGCCACGTCCTCCCCCTGATGCTCCACTCGCATCCAACACACCAACCACACACATACATTCACATGCATATTCCTAGCATCATCATCATCATCATCATCATGTTATAAATAAACAAAATTAAATATGCATGAACAGTATTCGCAGGAATATTGGATGACATATGAGATGCACATTACAAGCATACAAGCATAGAATCAATCATTGTATTGGACTCAATAAAAATAAATAGTTTGTTATTAACTAATTAGTTTAGGTCTTGTTCCCTCACCTGTTAGCAATACTCGATCTCCTTCCAAGCCTTGCAATTATCTTTCAATCAATTTAACAACCTAAAAGTTATATGAATTTAAGTTAGGGTTCATATGTAACATGTTACAGCAGTCAAGAATCAAAACAGAGCACTGATAGGTGTCTGATTGGTCCTATGGTCTCATACTATATCGACCTTACTGCCTACGGTAGATACCCTACGGTCGCATATGGTGCGACCGTAGCTGCGACCATATGATTCCTGAATCTTCCCGAATGCCTATGGTCGATCCTCTAATCAAGCTGGTCATGCTATGGTCGATCGTAGCTATGACCTTAGGATTTCTAGTCACAGACTACATGCAATTCGAGTTCTTCCTGGGTCAAGTCTTCTGATCTTTAATTGGGTTTATTCTAAGGTCATTCTATGGCCATCATTAATAGTTTCTTATCAACCCTAATCATCAAACTCACTCCTCATGGTTTTCCTTGGGATTTTCTCAAGGAAATCACATAGATCATAATAGATTGATATTGCCTATCTTCCAAAGAAGTCTTATTCCTTAGAGTTTACATCTCCAGAGATTCGGTTCATACTTTTACCTATGATAAAGAGCCAATCTCTTCTCAGCAAATTCCTCTCCTTAGCTTTTTCTTCTTCTCCTTCTCTTTCTTTTCTTTTCTTCTCTTTCTCTAGGGTTTACTAATGTTCTAAAAGAGTGAAAAAGGGCTGAGGCACATCCTTTATATAGAGAAAAACTCTCCATATAAAGTCCTCTTTCAATTAGGAAAGAAATTCCTTAATTTAGAAAAGTTTCCAAAACTCAGAGTCTGACTTGGGGTCTCACGGTCGATGGCTACGGTCGCTGAACCCGTCGACCGTAGGGTTGAAATCATCGATCGTAAGGTCATTGATCAGTGACCATTGTTTCTTTCCATATGGTCGACCGTACCTACCCTGGTATGCGACCATATTTATACAGTATTGGGTGTTGAGTCAATTTTATACCTGGTTTGTGTCGATTTTTATACCTGATTTGTGATCTATCTTCACACGCTCAGTCCACTTGGTCCAGGAATAATGGGAAGACCTAGCACGACACGGTTAAACCAAGTTAGTGGAGTACGGGTCTTACACCATACCATCGACCATAGCTATTTGGAAAGAATTCAGGAAACATACGGTCACAGGGTATGGTCGCATATAGTGCGACCGTAGGGTATCGATCGTACGTAGTAAGGTCGACACAGCATGTGATCATAGGGCCTATCAGACACCTATCAGTGATCTATTTTGATTTTTCACTACTGTAACACATTACACATGAATCCTAACTTTTTTATACAACTTTTAGGTCATTAAATTGATTCAAAGAGAATTATAAGGCTTGGAAGGAGATCAAGTTTTGCTAATAGATGAGGGAACAAGACCTAAACTAATTAGATAATAATAAACTATTATTTTATTGACTCCAATGTCATGATTGATTCTATACTTGTATGCTTGTAATGTGCATCTCACATGTCATCCAATATTATTGTTAGTACTGCTCATGCATATTTACTTTTGTCTATTTGCTACCATGTTGATTGGTGATGCTAGGAACAGGCATGTGGTCGTATGTGTGTGGTTAGTGTGTTGGATGTAAGTGGAGCATCAAGGGGAGGACGTAGCATGTGGTCTCTGACTTGGTCACCCGACTCTAGCTCTATCTCTACTCAAGTCTTGCCCACTGACATCCTCGTATCGCCATTACCTTAGCAAAACTATTACGTCGTAGGAAATCAGGGGAGGTGGTCTCAGACCGTGTGGTCTCTGACTCTGCTGGGGGGCCTTAGCTCTATCTCTATGGACATATTAAGGGATACTGGGGTGATTCCTTGGATACACTAGATGACATTTAGGATTGGTTAGTTGCGAGCCCAGTTTGCAAGCCCTCCCCAATAAAGGTTTACGTGTTGGTATGGGTAGGGCATCAGGAGAAGTGTTGGCGGCGTTTGATCCGGACACTTTAGCTCTATCTATATTCCATGGTGGGTGCATGTGGGACGGCAATGGTGTTTGATCCATTGGGTGGATTCACACACTTGTGTATAGAGGTGCGGTGGCCTCCAATCCTTTCTATAGCATATTACAAACTTAAAAACCAAACCAAAGATATGAATTGAATGCATGCATATGTTTGTTGCATTGTTTTGTTTGCCACTGAGCCATGATGTGTGCCCACCCTTTCGAGGTCGAATATTTTTAATTGTTGATGCAGGTCCTACCGTTGAAGATTACATGAACACGCCGATGTATGGACACGTAGCGGCGATAGACATAGAAGCTATGGAAGAGGCGCATGATCTGTCGTGCGAATGCAATTCATGTGTTTTCGATTAGTTTAGTTATTTTGTTATCGGAGCATGTAATTGATTATTTTATTTTATGCCTACAGTTACTTGGAGATAACTAGATTAACCATTTATTTAGCACTGTTAGATACTCAGTTCATCAATTATAAAGACTTCTACTTATTTGTTTATTATCTCTGATTATTACTGTGGAATGTATGTGTGATTGATATGGTGGGTACTACCTAATAGAGATCCAGGATGAACAATTGGTTTATTGACGGTTCGTCATACTATTCTGGTTAGTCCAGAATTGGGGTGTGACACGATTGGTTTGGATCCTCCGTTTAAGCTTAATGTCGAGCAAATTCAGTTCCGGATGAATGATCACCCGGCAAAGCCTCTGAAAAACCTACTAGAATCCCAGGATATATAATAGTATACAGACCAGATGGCCAGTTAGAAGGTCAAGCATCCGCTCATCCCTCTAGTTTTGTCCACTTAGAAAATATTCTAAGTGTTGACCGGTTGAGTGTATCGGAGGAACCCTTTACCGGTTCCATCCTTTGGTTCCGTCAATTTGAACTAGTTTGCCTAGGAATGATTAGAGAGAGCAACCATTGGGTTTCCAGCTTGTCTTGGGACTCATGTATGGACATGTAAGGCTTGTCCATAATGATTAAAAGCTATGAAACCAAACTAATGAATCCTTATATGTTAAATAGGTATTGAACAAGGATAATTGTTGAAGCCTTCTGTTTAGCTTCAGAGTACTGCTACACTTCTTGTGCAATCAGGTGAGGGGTCTAGTTCATAGACATAGGACATTCTTAATAACATGTCTACTTTACTAGTAACATGCTTAGGTTGTTATTTAACTGTATGTTTTCCATGATTACTATGTATGAGCATACATTTGCATTATAACAACTATGAATATTTGAATTATTGTTTGGGTTCGATGGACGTGTGGCGTATGGAAGCACAATACATGAGTCACGTTGTTGATGCTAGGCTCTTGCGGGGTTTTTCGTTAAGGCATAGCCTTTATTTATAAATTTATACAACCATGTATGATGGCTTGTGTACCGCATAGGAGTACGAGTGTATGAGTCATGTTGGATTGCAACCACGTATGGTGGTTCGTGTGACGCATGGGAGTGTAGGCACATGGATCACGTTGCAATGTGAACACACAAGTGGTAGATATAGTGATCCATGGGAGTGGATCCAGGGTTCTCTGCTGGCAGATAGCACTATAGTTATGTCGACATGCTAGTGGGGGCACAGTGACCCATGACAGCGGTGATTCGAGGGCTTCTGTTTATGGGTACTCAAAGTGAAATGAATGAATATAATAGACATAGGTGGTACCATTCTCCATTTTTCTATGTCCCTCTATTAAGGGTAAAAATACTGGCATAGCTTTGCACTCCCAAAAGTTGGGTGACCCTAGGGGGAGTCAGTGACATAGGGGTGTACGATAGCTAGCATATGTGGGGTCTATGATGGGAGGCGATGAGCCCTGTAAAGGTAGGTGTCTCGAAGGGGGGAGTTTGCTTGTAGAAGCGGTTTAATGGCCCAGGGTCATGTATTCAACTTCTATCTTCGCCCAGGATGTATAATAGAAACCTGAGATTTGGTGAACTGGATCGACAATCGAGGACTACTGGATCGAGCTAATCAACAAAAGCATGGGTACCGTAAGCCGTGCCCAGATAGGTATCACAAGACAGAGGTATTCCATTGAATAGGTAGCAGGCGAAGGCAGCTAGAACAGGGAGCATCAAACAGTATTGGCGGAAGGAAAACTAAAGTAGGAATCTCAGTAGAGCCAAAGAAAGCTGATCTACAACCACCCTGGGCTAGATAAGTTGATGATTTAACGAAGCCCCTTGGGCTGCAAGAGTGAAGGTAGGGAGGGTGACCATTTCTTTTTCTTTTTTTTTACTTCTGAACCATTGTATGGGAGATCTCCTTCCCGGTCGGAGGCAGCTAGGCGCAACTATTCCGCTTGTCTTGTCTTGTCAGAAGGGATCACTGAATCTTCTTTTAGAGGTAGGCGCCCAAAAAACCTTCTCATAATAGCCATTCCGCATTTACCGGCAGCTCCACACCAGCATAGCATAGGACTAATATAAAATGAATTGCATTTTGTATCATTTAATGTTGTATGTTGCACACATGTGATACTAGATTTCTCACTGAGCTGGGATGTGAGCTCACCGTCGTGTCAACACTTCTTTCATATTCTTCTGCAGGTGACTTCTCTATTGCTGAGTTTATAGAGTCCCCTTTGGCTAGTGTGGTTGTTGGTATCGATGACGTCGATGAGAGCATAGCGAGGGCGGCACCTGCAGGGACTGTGTCTATGCATGATGTAGTCCTCCCCTTACTTTCTCCCTTCCATGATATATTATGGATATTATGATTTGATTCTTTTTGTTGATAAATGAAGATATCTATCAAGAACAATGTAACAATTTACTCTTTTGTATTTGAGTATGTATATATAGATATTATGATATTTTGTGGAGCACAAATAGTTTGTAAGGGATAATATTATACATAGTATGGGATATGATATCATTAGTTGCATCTGTTAGTATTTAATGCTTCTGTTATATTATTATTGTTTCTTGATTATTATGGATATTGCATGTGTAGACTGTAGGATTTATTTTGTAATCATTGTGGTTAACGATCTTAGATATATTGGGATGCCGTAAAGATTGACCTAGATATCACGTTTGATTCTCCAGAATGAGATGTGACAATTAGTGCATCTCAACTCAGATATGACTAGTAAATCTGAATAATCCAAATATAGCATGTGAATCAATCTAAATATTACAAGTGAGTAACCAAATATAGCAATAGCATTCCAAATATAGTATGTGAATAATCTAAATATGTCAAGTCAAGCATGTAATTAAATCAAAATACAGCATGTGAATCTAAAGATAGCATGTTAATCCAAAGATAACATGTGAATAATTCAAATATGGTAGTAAGCATTTCAAATATAACAATAAATCATGTAGCATTCCAAATGGTAGAAAATCATCCGAATATGGCAATAAGCATGTAAGACTCAAATTTGGCAATAAATCATCCAAAATAACAATATCATATAGGCATTCAAAATTAATAGATTAAAAATGGTAATAATCATGTGCATATCCAAATTTAACAACAAATCCCTCAATGACAATAAGCATTTAAGCGTTCCAAAAATAACAAGAATCATATAGCAATCCATATAGGGTAATAAATCATGTGAAGATTCAAATTTAGCAAGAAATCACTCAAAAATGATAAATATCATGTATCATTCAAAAATGATAATAAATTCATGTATCTAGCACTCAAAATATCATGGGAAAAATCATGTAATACATGGCTAAAAACTCAATTTTTAAAAAGATGTATTAACATAAATCTAAACACATCCCTAATAAAAATTAGCTTTGTGCATAAATCTTAAAATCTTAACATGCCTTTAACGAAAATATATTTGTGTACTAAACTTGAAATCCAAATATACCTTTAACAAAAAATAGTTTATGCATTAATCTTGAAATCTGAATACATCTTTAACAAAAACAGCTTTGTTCATTAATCTTGAAATCCAAACATACCTTAAGAGCACACATCATATTTATATATTGATCTACATCTATATATGTCATTCATGCATGTATTCACATCATTACATATGCATATAATACATATAGACATGTATTCACATCATCATATATGCATATAACACATCTAGGTATGTATCCACATCATTATATATGCATACAACTTATCTAGGCATGTCTTCACATCATCATATATGCATCTTACACATTTAAACATGTATTTTCATTATTAAATATGCATCTTATAGATCTAAGTATGTATTTATATCATCAAATATGCATCTAACACATCTAAATATGTATTTCCATCATCATATATGCATATTATACATCTAAGCATGGTTTTCCATCATCATATATGCATCTTATACATCTAGGCATGTATCCACATCATCATATACGCATTTTATACATCTAAACATGTATTCTCATCATCAAATATGCATCTAACGCATCTAAGCATGTATTCCAGTCATCAAATATGCATCTAACACATCTAAGCATGTATTTCCATTATCATATATGCATCTTATACATCTAGGCATGTATCCATATCATCATATATGCATTTAACATATCTAAGGATGTATTCCCACATCAAATATGCATCTAACATATCTAAGCAAGCATTTCTATCATCAAATATGCATCTAGCACATCTAAATATATATTGCCATCATTTACATATGTGCTTATATCATTTTTCATGTATCATTATTATAATATCATCATGCATATCATCATCTACACATGTGCCTCATGTCTTATATGGATAGTTCATCATTCTTGCATAAGAAAATATTGGCTTGAGAACCTTACCTTAACGAAAAGATGAAGAAAATGGCCTCCCAAAGATAATCGGGCTTCTTGGAGCAAGTTTTAATAGAGAATACCACCCAAAAAACTTTTTTTCACCCCTTTTCTTCTCACCCTAGCTCCAAAATGGGATTGCAGCTATGAAACTCTCCTTTTAAATAGATCCTATGTATGATCCTTTCTCAAATTTGTTTTTCTTTATGAATTTTGACAATTCTCTATGTCAACACATGAGATTTGTGTCCATATTGGTACATTGCCACATGTCACTCCACTATTGGGTCCCTCTTTGACTTTTATGGATCAAATAATATCTCTCTGTAGCTTTATTTTGTTTCTAAATCTTATAATTTTTCTTATTATGTGTAAAAGTTAAATTTTCAAAACAAATCACCAAATCTTATGTTGGACACTAATGTGACATGTGGCACGTCTACGACAACTGTATTTGCAACCGATTGGAAACAAGAAGGTTCCCGAGAGTAATCGATAGTAGAATCGGTCGCATGTCTACAGCAACTAGATCTGCAGTCGGTTAGTCCCAGGATGCCTATAATGGGTTATCTTAATTCACATTGCAACTAATGACCTCACACACTTGCATTAGGTGTCACATGTGTAGATGAGGTCGACTCACATGGTGAGGATAGTAGGATTAACAAAATCTCAGGCAAGGGACAAAACCTTGACTTAATTTTTAGAGTGTTTCTGATTATGTGCTTGTCTATGCCGCATGTTTGATTTTGAATAACATGTCATCTAATAACTGTATTTTTGCATGCATTGCATCTACTATATGACTGTTGTGCATGTTTGATGTGATGTCTAGTGGGCAACGGTGAAATGGTCGAGGATTGCTAGATCCGACCTACTATGCAAACCTTGTCATATATTGTCTCATGTCTTAGTGGGATGACAACATCTAGGAGGATAAATGGATGGACTGAGATTCTTGCTAGGACAGCGAGGAGGTACATTTGATGACATATAGGATTGGTTAGAGACACTAACCATGTGTGCAACCCTGGCCAGTAGGCGGTCAGGTACTAGTATGTGATGTGGGATGAGGGGGAAGGGTAGACAGTGTTCTTTGGAGCGTCACTGATCAGGCTTCTACTCTATCACATCCATAGTGGGAGACGTGTGGCATCACCAGTGCTATCGGAGCAGGTTGGGCAAGTGTCCATTCTCTCATGTGCATGGAGGTTATGGTTAGCTTCAGTGAGCATAACCATGCCTTACCATAGCACGTAACATACATTATACTAGACTCTATGTATGTAATAATTCGTCATGCATCTTGCCTGATTACTTGTCTGTTTTCTCATTGAGCTCAAGTTAAAGAGCTCATCCTTGCGTATGCCTTCCTTTTTAAATGATGTTGCAGGTACTACTACCACTGACTATTTGGATGCACTAGTCATCTCCAACCTAGTGTAATTGGGCGTGCAGCCATTAGAAGAAGAACAGCATGACACAAACAGTGAGTGCGATGCGTATGTATTCGAGTAGGAGGAATGCTCGAGGTAATTACTTTATTATTTAATTTCTTTTCAGTTAACTATATAGTCATTTTGATATGAACCTAGTATTATGGGATTGTTCTGATGAATTGTTTTTGTTATGGTTTAATGCATAGGACGAGACATGAACAAATGTTTTTTATTTCATATTTATCAATAGAAGCTCAGTGTTACTTAGTTTATTTTCACTATGGTATCTACTCTGATTTACTTTTCGAGACATTTGACTGGTGTGGGGTTGGTAGGGATGCACATGGCTTATGTGATTCTAGGTTGGACTGCATCTAAATTGTGTAATAGTCATACTCTGAAATTTTATATATCAAAATTTGGGGTGTGACGGGTGTTGTGACAATGAAGGTAGTAGGAGAGGAAGAAAAAAGGGCTTGTAGAGTGATCGGTTTTCTTTTTTTACTCCATCGATCTCTTTGATGATTTCGGCATTGACATTTGGTTCGAGTTTTTTTCTCAGTCCCAGTGATAAAAGACAACAGTAACCACTTATTTCTTGTTATCTTTAAGTGATTTTCTATAATCCAAGTCGCAGGTATTCTTCTTCTTCATTTTGTTTCATTATTATTCATTAATATGTTTATTATTCATTTGCTGTTGAAATTCCATATTAAATAACTAATTTTTTTGTTTACGATTCTTTTTTTCTTGTGGTTTTAGTCTTTTTTTAGGTCGTTTCATTATCAAGAATATTTTGAGATTTTAAATTACCGTTGAAAATGATTGAGATTCATTTCAATTCAGAATATCCAGAAATTTCTTTCAGATAATCGGTTGCTCTAAAATTTCATGCTGGTTACACCTTTGTAGTGAGTTTTGATTTAGAAATATTTTTTTTTCTTTATTTAGATTTTAGATATTTGTTTATGTATTTATGTGGAAAGATCATTGTTTTCACATCATCTTCTTCCATAACTTCAGTAAGTAATTAAATAAAAATAAATAAATAAGGCCTTTTACAGTTGGAGATATTTCACCTTGTTTTTTTAGCTACTCATATGTGGCCTCACTGGGTACAATTATTAAATCCTTGGATAATCGATTTGTTGTATGTATATTCTATATGAACTCTTTGTTAAATTTCTTAACATTTTTAGGTTTCATCTTTTTTATAAGCCTTTAAACCTAATTCTGGTTATCTGATTTTTTTTAATAGGAATGAGTTGAAACTTGTCGATCTCTACAAACAGTGTAGAAGTTTCCACTTTTATGTAGTTTGATTTTGAGAAAGAAAGAAAAAAGTTTTGAAAGTTCTTTCCCTTTACAAGTTAGTTTTGAAGTTTTTTTTTTTTTTTTTTTTTTTTTTTTGAAATTGTTCATATGTTCTTGATGTATGTTTTCCATGTTTAGTTTAGAATTCTTACTTTGTTATCATGTGCTATCACAGTCTAATGTGTTTTTTGCTTATATTTATCTTTAAAAAATTATTATCTATGGTGGGGATGTGCCATCAAGCACCCACAATTATTGATTGTATAGGTTGGGACAACGCTGGATTTGTGTGGCTAGATGACCACCCACCTTTACCTTAGGATATGGGCCGGGTTAGTGATAGGATGCTCCCACCCCAAGTGATGTATCCCCCACTTCATGTTTGTAATAGTTTAGGGATACACCATGCGTGGGCACGCCACCCGCACATATATGACTGTGGTACCCTCTCTCGCTAGGTGATGATTTTGGGACTCCAGTGAGTCCAATCCTCGCACAAGATCTCCAATCTCATTCCGACCAATGTGGGCCCATTTAGTTGAGGCCCACTCATGCTCTAGGTCTGGATTCATGAGAGCGTTGCATATTTGTTTAGATATATGTGATGAATGGTAGGTTGATAATTAAGATTGATTTGTAGCCTTGGGCCGTTTGTTCCCCCCAAGTTTGAGAGGTGTATGAGATTAGATACCCCTTATCGTGAGGGGAGCCGAGGTTGTGGCCACTTTAAATGATACCATGTGGGATATAACAGCCCGTCATTTATTAGGAACTACATTTGACCTGATTCTCCTTCAGATACATAGGCAGCGGGAGTTGTTGCTCAATGCATGGTCATCTGGGGATAAGTTCCATTAATTATAGAATTACCTCCTCAAGGGGACATTCCTATGTGATAGGAAGTACCTCACACAAGATGTGTTCCACCATTATGAAAACATCTCACAATTGGGATGTGTTCCATGATTATGGGAGCATCCACCTTGAGATGTGTTTCACAATCTATGGGAGCATCTCACCCGAGATGTGTTCCATAATGTGTGAGCGTCTCACCATCGGATGTATTCCATAATTATGGGAGCATCCACCGCCTTGATGCATTCTATGATTATGGGAGCATCTTTACACACTTGTACACAACCCCTCCCAAACTACATTTGGCCTGATTTCCGCCACATAGGGATACAGGTAGTTTGAGATATTTCTCAAACTCGGTCATAACCTTGTTGACTATTTTTTTATGTTTTTTTTATTAGGCTTTGCACATCACTATATATCTTGTAGTTATTCATTCTTTATCTTATTTGTATATTAATTCCCCATATATTCATGTGTAAATCATTTCTTACGTATTCCTTTCCAATGGTAGAATTGTAAATCCATTAGTATAATATTAATTAGCCTAGTAAGAATTAGAGATTCATCTAGGATCCCCCTTATGTAGTGAAGCATAGGTTAGATGACTCCAAAGCGTGCACAAAATTTAGGAAAGGAAATAACATAGGGAGACCAGTCAATGATCGGGCGAGTTCATTACACGCCAAAATAGGGGTATGGAAAATTTTTGGGATACGACTAGATCAATGCCGTACTTTAGATATGATCCCACCAGGACCTCATATGTGATGCATACATATGCCAACCACATACCATCACAGTGCCACATACACAATCTAGAGTAATATATAGCGGAAGATAACTAAATAATCATGAGCATTCTAATGATAAATAAAAGTAATACTATTAGTGCATTACATCTTCTTAAAACTTGTTTATCAACCATCTCCAATCAATCAAACTTAAAGAATCATGGCCCTATAATTCATGGGCTAACTAAATATAAATTAAATACTCAAAAGGGAAAAATAACAAATACTGTTCATTATTCTAGAAACTCTTTACTATGAATATTTATCCATCGAAGACACATGCGTCATGTATAGCATTCCTCCTAATTGTGCTAAGTGAGTGATTGCAAGTGCATTCAGAAAGTCAGCAACAGTGGTACCTAAAATATCATCTAAAAAGAATGGTGTATGCGAGAATCAGCTCTCCAACATGTGCTAAGTGAGAAATAGGAAAGCAAACAATATGTATAATCAATTTATTACACACAACAATGCAAGAGTCTAGTATCATATATGCTAGTATGCTATGGTAAGGCCTAGCTATACTTTCCAGAATCTAACTATAACCTCTATGCACGGGAGTGTTTAGACACTTACCAGCCTACTCCAATAGCCCTAGTAAAGCCACACAGCATCTCAATTAGAATGGTGATTGAGTAGCAAGTCCGACCACTAATGCTCCAATGAACACTGCCGACCATTCTCCCTCATCACCCCATTCTACCAGTACCTGATCCCCTATTGGCTAGGGTTGCATACAGAGGTGGTGCCACTAACCAATCCTACATTTCATCCAAAATATCCCTCACCAATCCTAGTAGGAATCTCAAACCATCCATTTTGCCCCTCAAGATGCTATCATCCCCCTAGGGGTAAGTGACATAGTAATCAAGAATTGTCTAACAGGTCGGATCCAGTGGTCCTTGACTGTTTCACCACTTCCTACTAGATCTCAATCACATACATTCACACATCAATCATATAATATAAATGCAAATGCATACACAAATGAGTTATTGGATGACATGTTATCACAACAAGCATGTGGCACAACAAACATATAATATAAACACTCCAAATTAGTCAGGGGTTCTGTTTCTCACCTGGGTTCTCGCAATTCCTACTATCTGCACCATGTGAGTCGATGATAGCCATGAATGTGACACCTAGATTAGGCAAATTAAAGTTATTCTTTTAATTATGCATTCAATAAACTAAGTAATAGTCTTCTGTGGTTCGCAGTCAGTACCTCAGTCGGGCCTAACGCATCCGACGAAGGTCAGAACCTTCTGCCAAGGGTCGGTCACTGCTTTGGCCGGTACAGTAGTAATGACCGCCACAACGTCCAACCACTCCCAATAGCCTTCTGGAATTGTTCGTTCGTTAGGCCGGACATCCGGATCCATCGTCTGGGATATCGTCTGAAATTTTTTATTGAGTTCGTCGGTTGTCCTCAAGATGTGAGATTTGTCCATACTTTGCTAACCTAGTATGGTCTAATAGTGGGACATGTCACACCCCAATTCTGCACCAACCAGAATGATGTGATGAACCGTCAATAAACCAACGGTTCAACCAGGATCTCGTTTAGGCTATCCCCATTTTTGTTAAACCAAAACACATTCCACATTAATCAGAGATAATAAAGTAAATAGCGAAAGTCTTACAGATAATGAACTGAGGTCTAATCATGATAAATAATTAATATTCCATTTATCTCCAAGTAACCAAAACATAATTTAATACATATTACAATACCCAAATATAAAAATTAAACACTAAGCGTATCCATAGTTGAAACGCTAGCTTGACGAATCACAATAGTCCTCCATAGCTTGCTCATCATAGCCGCCACCTGTTTACATGTTGGCTTGTTGACATAATCTTCAACCGTAATACCTGCAACATCAGAAACTAAAAAGAATTTCGTACACGAGGGTCAGCTCTCCAACTTGAGCTCAGTGAGTAAACAAAACAATGCAACAAACATATGCATGCATTCAATTCATATCTATGGTCTGGTATATAAGTTTGCAATGTGCTATAGAAAGGTTCGGTGGCCACCTCACCTCTATACACGAGTGTGTGAATATGCCCAATGAATATCGTTATTGCCATCTCAAATGCACCCACCATGGAATAGAGATAGAGCTAAAGTGCTTAGGACCGCACCGCATCACACTTCCCCTGATGCTCTACCCATACCAACATGTAAGCCCCTGTTGGCGAGGGCTTGCAAACTGGGCTCGCAGCTAACCATCCTAATGTCAAACAATGTATCCAAGGCCTCACCCCAGCATCCCTCAATACGTCCATAGAGATAGAGCTAAGGCCCCCCGACAGAGTCGAAGACTGCACGGTCCGAGACCACCGCCCCTGATGCCATACGACGTAATAGTTCTGCTAAGGTAATGGCGATACTACAATGTCAGTGGACAAGACTTGAGTAGAGATAGAGCTAGAGTCTGGTGACCAGGACACACCACAATATCACGTCCTCCCCCTGATGCTCCACTCGCATCAAGCACACTAACCACACACATATATTCACATGCATATTCCTAGCATCATCATCATCATCATGTTATAAATAAATAGAATTAAATATGCATGAACATTAATAGTAGGAATATTGGATGACATGTTGAATGCATATTACAAGCATACACGAATAGAATTAGTCATGGCATTGGACTCAAGAAATAAAAATAGTTTATTATTAGCCAATTAGTTTAGGTCTTGTTCCCACACCTTTGCTTGAGTGTAAATCCTCTTTCAAGCTTTAAGAATCACCTTTATATCAATAGAAAAACCTAACAAGTCGATAGATTTTAATTAGAATTCATTCTAACAGTTTTAAGCTTGCTATAAAGCTAGGGTCGCAGGATGGGTGGCAGGTTTCTGCGACCCTAGGGTATAGGGTCGATCCTAGGGTCGGTTATCCTATCGACCCTAGGTGCGACCGCAGCCTCCTTGGACTTCCCGAGAGCATGGGGTCGATCCTGTGGTCTGTTAGGGTTGGTTACCAATCGACCCTACGTGCGACCGCACGTAGTTTGAGTCAACCTTTCATCTTACAGTCCATTCTTTCATGTTTAGGTCCTTTGGCTTACTTTTATAGTCCATTCTATGATTGTTCTATGGCCCAAAACTCAAAGTTATACACTTTCCTTTGTTCACAATGATTTCCTCTATGATTTCCATTGGAATTTATCCATGGATGGATGGTATTGGGGTTTCTCCTAACCTAACTTCATCATAATCTATTCTAAGCTTTCAATTCAGATAGGGATTGAGGTTCATACCTTATGTAGTCTGAGTTTCAAAGATTTCTCTGAACTTCTTCTTCTTCCTTAGCCTTTTCTTCAAGTTTTCCTTCTCTTCTTCTCTTCCTTCTCTTCTCTTTCTCTTACTTTCAATTAGGGTTCTAAAAGGAGTGAAAGAGGCTTAGGGACGTCCTATTTATAGAGGAAAACCTCCCAAAATAAGTCCCATTGAGTTTAGGAAAGGTCTCATTCGAAATTAGGAAAGTTTCTTAATTTTTGGTTCGTGCTGTTTTTGCTGTTTTCCTAGGGACGATGCTAGGGTCGACCCTAGGGTCGCATAATCCGAGACCCATGCGACCCCACAACCAAAAAATCATGGGTTGGACTTCTTTTGAGGTGGGGTCGACCCTACCTGTTTAGGCATGCGACCCTACCCTCATTTTGACTGTTTTTGGGTTAAATTTCATATTGGGTCTTGGGTTTCTTCACGCACTTGGTCCACTTGGCTCGACCATGATTTGTATACTGGTCACGACTCGAAATGTAAGGTTAGACCGGGTTTGTGGCATGCGGGTCTTACAATTCCACCACCCTTACAAGAAATTTCGTCCTCGAAATTTGAATGTACGGATCTTACAACTCCCCCCTCCTTAAAATAAATTTTGTCCTCAAAATTTGAATTTACTTTGGAGTCAATAGGTAGGAATTCTATTTCCGCATTGCATCTTCTTCCTCCCATGTAATCTTCTCCACATCTTGTCTTCGCCAGGTTACTTTTATTTAATAATTATCCCAGTTTTTGAGATATTATACCTTCTAACTAGTGAACTAGGCTGGTACCACTTCAATAGTTAAATCTTCTATCTAATCCAGTGAATCCGTGGTCAATACCTTTGATATGGATCTCCAATGTACTTCTTCAATAGAGACACGTGAAATGCATCATGCACACTAGACATGGACAGCGGTAACGCTAATTGATATGCAACTTTTCTACGTCTCTCCAAAGTTTATAAGATCCAACACATATATAGAATACAACTTTCCCATCTTGTCTAATCATTTCACACTACGCATAAGTGATATCTTCAAGAACACTTTGTCACTTATGGCGAACTCAAGGTCTTGATGTCTCTTCTAACAACTTGAGCTATCCTGGCCCTTTTCTTTGATCTTGTCTACCACTCGACAGGTTTCTTCAATAGGCTCAGGTCTTAAAACTCTTCATTCATCAACTTCATTCCAACATAGAGGGGTTTGACATTTCTACCGTACCATGCTATATAGGTGACATTTACATGGTAGCTTGATAGCAACCTCAATCTGTGGTAACTTTTCAACCCAAGCTCCTTGAAATCAATTTCACAAGCTCGGCATGTCTCTTTGGATCTGTACAGTCCACCCCGACTGTCCGTCGGTTTAAGGTAAAATGCTGTACTAAACTTCAACTTTGTCCCTGTTGTTTTTGGTAGATCCTCCCAAAACTTTGAGATAAACATGAGCCTCTGATCGACACTAACCTCTCATGGATACCATTCAATCTGGCAATATTATCCACATATAGCTTAGTTAGCCGCTCCAAAGCATACCAAGGTCATATAGCAATGGAATGAGATATCTTCATAAGGAGATCAACAATCACCCAAAACATGTCAACCAATCTGGGAGTCAGTGGCAAATCATTGACATAGTTCATTGTACTGCAGTTCCACTTCCAGACTGGCTCTGATAGTGGTTATGGTAAGCCATGTTAGTCTTTGTCTTTCAGCCTTTACTTGCTGATAATTCAGACACTGAAACATGCATCTAGCCACAACTACTTCCATTCCCTTCTACCAAAATAATCTCTTCATGTTTTGGTATATATTGTACTTCTAGAATGTATCCAATACAGAATAGAATGGGCTTTTAACATTATTTTATATCTTATGATCAGCATTTTTCACTTCAGGTATACATAATCATCCTCTATATCATAAGACCTTTTTCGCATCCGTAGTAAGTCAGGGTTTGGTTTTCCTTCCTCTAAATCTGCTTACACCGTTCTTATATACAGATCTAACAAAATTACTACTTTTACTTCATCCATCAATTCAGAGATGATCTTTAATGCCAGAAGCGCAGCCGACGAACTATTGCACCATAAGTTCATCCATAAATTCTCACTCAATTGGATCATCATGAGTTTCTATTATATGTTACTCTCCTTTCAATCTGAATTTGTTGTTGTGAAACATAAGACAACATCTATACTGGTTCCTTCCTCGGACATCATAATTCTCTTTTTGCTCAAGGCCTTAGCTACTACCTTAGCCTTTCTCAGATGACACTGTATATCATAGGCTTAATCCTTGAGCAATTCCAGCCATTTTCTTATCTTTATGTTCAACTCTTCCTAATTAAGAGAAAAATAAAACTCTTGTAATCCTATTTAATTTGAAATTCTTCTCTATATAGGTAATATCTCCAAGTCTTGATTGCATAACTCATCACCAGTACTTCCAAGTCATGAGTAGGGTAACTCTTCTCATGCTCCTTCAGTTTTCTTGAAGCATATACAATCACTTATTTACCTTGCATCAACCCGCATCCTAGATCCAATCCGAAAGTTTCAATGTATAGGGTAAAAGGTTTCCCTAGTACCGGAACGATCATGATGAAAGCTGATATCAACCTTGTTTTTGGAGTTTGGAAACATTCTTCACACTTGTCAGTCCAATTAAACTCCTTTCCTTTCCTGGTTAGCTTGGTAAGAGGTTTTGCGATCTTAGAGTGGTCCTCTACAAATCGTCTGTAATAACCAGCTAAACACAAGAAACTTCTGATCTTCACAATATTCTTTAGGTGTTTCTCACCATATGATTACTTCTATCTTAATAGGATCCACTTTTATCCCTTTTTATGATGCTATGTGATCTAAGAAGATCACTTCATTTATTTAGGTCTCATATTTCTTGGACTTGGCATATAGCTTTTCCCTTTTTAACTGTTGTGAAGCTGTACTAAGATTCGTTGTATGAGTTGCTTCATTCTTGAAATATATTAAAATATCATCTATGAAAACTATGACCAACATATCCATCATGTCATGAAACACCCAGTTCATCAGCTCCATAAAAGGTCTAAGGCATTGGTTAATCCAACCGTCATAATCGAGAACTCATAATGTCTAATCCCAATTCTAAAGGTATCTTCGAGATATCGCTGTCCAAATTCTTCAGCTGTTGATATCTTGACCGAAGATCAATCTTAGAAATTACCTTTGCTCTTTGAAACTGTTTAAACAAGTCATCGATCCGAGGTGATAGATATCGATTCTTGATCGTGAGCTTGTTCGATTCTCGGTAGTCTATACGCAGACAACACTATCATCCTTCTTCTTCACGAATTGCATTGGCACTCCCCATGATGCAATACTTAGCCTATTAGGACCTTAGTCTAATAACTCTTGTAGTTGAGTCTCAGTTCCTTCAATTCTATAAGAGCTATTCATAGGTGCCTTTGACACAAGTATAGTCATTGGGTAACAAGTCGATGCCGAACTCGGTCGCATGATCAGATGGTAACCCAAAGAAGTCTCCTGGAAACACATCAGGAAATTTATGCATCACATCGATATCTTCCATCTGTGGTGTTTCTTTGGTAATGTATACCACAGATACCATATATCCAACTTCTTTCTCTTCAAAGCATATCTTGGCCTTTAGCATAAAGAGGATCAGCCTTCACTTCTTGGGCAACTCTTCCAATAAAACTAAATTATATTTCGTCTTTATTCTTGAATGATAATCTCTTCTATGCACACAACAACTTTGTAGAATTTGAGACAACCAGTCTATTCCCAAGATGACGTCAAAGTTTACCATCTCAAGTCGACTCAGGTTGCATCCAAATTCTGTCCATCCATATGATTTGGACATTGTTCGTAACACTCGTCCCATACAACATCTAGTCCAAAAAGGACTTGAACTAGAAAATTTGGTGTAACAGTCTTAAGAGCTTGTCTAGTTCCTTCATCTCTTATGATTTTCAAAGACTATCGCTAATAATCTCATATCTTGAAAAGTTCATTAGCTTATATTTCCTTTATCACTTCTGTTCTATCCTGATCTCTCTTTCATATACCTCGAAATATATCTTATGATTGTTACTTCATATCCCAAGTCTATCTATAAGCATTAGGTTATATGCTTATAAATTCATTAATCCTACCAAACTCTTTTGGTCTTTATTTAATCATCTCACTCGACATTTGGCATAACCTAGTATTACTTATACTAATCTGAATACTATCAATGCCACAATTTTGACTTTATCCTTGTATCCACTCTTAGATTTGCTTTTAGGAATCTTCTGCTTTGTCAAAATTCATACCGATATAATCATCTTTAACTTTACTTGAGTGCTATCTACTCTTTCCTAGTTACTCTTGATAGTTTTCACTTTTTGCTCATGCACTCTTTTATAGAGATGGCTCATATCCATCAAATCAGTAATCTCAAAATAGATTCTCCATTACTTCGTCTGAAGTTCATTGGCCATAACATTTAATCTGAATCCAATCATCTTTCTTCCAATAATTCCATTATCACTAAATATCATATCAATGGATGTCGAGAAATGTAAGAATCAAAATTTTTATCCAAAACAATTCATTTCCTTCTTTCAATTTAGTATGACGACAAACACTTTCTTTATCTAATGAACTTAAGTTTAAAGGATCAGAAGTAAATTTGTGGTAATCCAATCGGCATTAAAAGGTCGTTAAGTTGCACGGTGGTCCAAATACATGGAAATAGAGGTTTTACAATTCTTAACCTCATGGTTACAGGTTCTATTGAGTGTATAATGCCATTGGTCAAGGCATTATAGGAATAAATCTGGAGAAAGTTTTCGTACATCAGTAAATCAGGTAAAATCGAAAAGATGTATGCTCGACATGATTAAACATTTAACTGTTCATTCAGTTCATATCTCTGTTCATGTTGTTGATCATGAGAGTGGCTCAGTTTGGTATAATCAGGATTAATACTAAAGAAACAATATCTATAACTCCAATTGACAGGTTAAATCAAGAAGGTATCCTGTTAAGGTACGAGAATTTAAAATCAGGTATGTGCATCCTCTATAATCATAAGAGTAAATCAATAATGCACCGCATCCTATATAAACCTATCTAGATATATGGCCACAAATAGATTTGATCATTTGGTGAAAATGTTAAAGGCTTCGTCTTCAGAAAATATTCCTCAATCCTTAGTCGGATCATTTTGTCATGATGCAGCTATCCCATACATCGATGGCTGATAAGGGTAACCACCTTGATACACTGCTTGTTGTGCACCAAGCTTCTGCACTGGGGTATGCATTACTGGGACTTGTTGTATGGTAGGCACTGTGTTATAGGTAACAAGTGTTGGGGGTATAGTGTCGATACCAATTAGTACTGTACATGGCCTGACTCGGAGGTGTTGATGTAACATTGGCAACTTGAGTAGTGATTCACATAGCAACTTGCATAGTCGGTCTCATCTGTTGTTGCTCATGTATTTTGTCTAGCTAAATTTATTACAACCGTGGCCAAGGTACTTGGTAGTCCAGGTGATTGGCTGGAGTGGCCTGGTTGTTCACCTCCTTTGATTTTCTTTAATCTGATTATCATTATTTAGCATCTGCTCAGATGAGTTTTCACTACTCGTTCTCGACCCAGATAGTAGTGGGGTCGAGTTGCAACATCTTCTTAATGCTCAGCGGGCAATGGATCACCTTGTAGTGGATCTCACTCTGCGTCTCCACGTCACCCAGGAGTTAGCTTTATCTTCTTTTATAGTTACTCTCATTTTGGTGTATAGATATTGTTCTCCTATCTCTGTCGCATTCAGCCCGAGATCTTTCCCTTTTCCTCTGTAGGGATTTAAGCATTACTAGCCAATTTTTCTCCTTTCTCTATCATACATCGAGTTTCACATCTTGTGAGTACCAACTCGGTATTCCAACTTTTCTGCTTTATAAATGCTTCCTTCTTCTTACTGTACTATATCCTTTGTATACTTAGGTAACTGTCCGACTTATAGATAGTACCCTATATTATTTGTTTATCAGGATAAGTTTTGGTCTTCTCTTTCTGTTTCAGTGTATATATATGGTTTTACCTTTTATATGTACATTATTGTCTTGTTTAAGTTCGGTCTCAACCAACACAGGTGCTTATGTGGGTTCGTATTAAAGCTTTTAATTATCCTAACTCAGTTCATGGACTCCAGTGGAAGTATTCAGGGTTCATGGGAAGGCCTGAGAGCACTGATACCAAGTTGTCACACCCCAATTCTGCACCAACCAGAATGGTGTGATGAACCGTCAATAAACCAACGGTTCAACCAAGATCTCGTATAGGCTATTCCCATTTTTGTTAAACCAAAACACATTCCACATTAATCAGAGATAATAAAGTGAATAGCGGAAGTCTTACAGATAATGAACTGAGGTCTAATCATGATAAATAATTAATATTTCATTTATCTCCAAGTAACCAAAACATAATTTAATACATATTACAATATCCAAATACGGAAATTAAACACTAAGTGTATCCATAGTTGAAATGCTAGCTTGACGAATCACAATAGTCCTCCATAGCTTTCTCATCATAGCCGCCACCTGTTTACATGTTGGCTTGTTGACATAATCTTCAATCGTAATACATGCAACATCAGAAACTAAAAAAAATTTCGTACACGAGGGTCAGCTCTCCAACTTGAGCTCAGTGAATAAACAAAACAATGCAACAAACATATGCATGCATTCAATTCATATCTGTGGTCTGGTATATAAGTTTGCAATGTGCTATAGAAAGGTTCGGTGGCCACCTCACCTCTATACACGAGTGTGTGAATCCGCCCAATGAATATCGTTATTGCCATCCCACATGCACCCACCATGGAATAGAGATAGAGCTAAAGTGCTTAGGACCGCACCGCATCACACTTCCCCTGATGCTCTACCCATACCAACACGTAAGCCCCTGTTGGCGAGGGCTTGCAACTGGGCTCGCAGCTAACCAATCCTAATGTCAAACAGTGTATCCAAGGCCTCACCCCAGCATCCCTCAATACGTCCATAGAGATAGAGCTAAGGCCCCCTGGCAGAGTCGAAGACTACACGGTCTGAGACCACCTCCCCTGATGCCCTACGATGTAATAATTCTACTAAGGTAATGGTGATACGACGATGTCAGTGGACAAAACTTGAGTAGAGATAGAGCTAGAGTCTGGTGACCAGGACACACCACAATATCATGTCCTCCCCCTGATGCTCCACTCACATCAAGCACACTAACCACACACATACATTCACATGCTTATTCCTAGCATCATCATCATCATCATGTTATTAATAAATAAAATTAAATATGCATGAACATTAATAACAGGAATATTGGATGACATGTTGAATGCACATTACAAGCATACACGCATAGAATCAGTCATGGCATTGGACTCAAGAAATAAAAATAATTTATTATTAGCCAACTAGTTTAGGTCTTGTTCCCTCACCATTGCTTGAGTGTAAATCTTCTTTCAAGCTTTAAGAATCACATTTATATCAATAGGAAAACCTAACAAGTCGATAGATTTTAATTAGAATTCATTCCGACAGTTTTAAGCTTGCTGTAAAGCTAGGGTCACAGGATGGGTCGCAGGTTTCTGCGACCCCAGGGTATAGGGTCGATCCTAGGGTCGATTATCCTATCGACCTTAGGTGCGATCGCAGCCTCCCTGGACTTCCCGAGAGCATGGGGTCGATCCTGTGGTCTGGTAGCGTCGGTTACCAATCGACCCTACGTGCGACCGCACGTAGTTTGAGTCGTCCTTTCATCTTACAGTCCATTCTTTCATGTTTGGGTCCTTTGGCTTACTTTTATAGTCCATTTTATGATTGTTCAATGGCCCAAAACTCCAAGTTATACACTTTCCTTTGTTCACAATGATTTCCTCTATGATTTCCATTGGAATTTATCCATGGATGGATGGTATTGGAGTTTCTCCTAATCTAACTTCATCATAATCTATTATAAGCTTTCAATTCAGATAGGGATTGAGGTTCATACCTTCTGTAGTCTGAGTTTCAAAGATTTCTCTGAACTTTTTCTTCTTCCTTAGCCTTTTCTTCAAGTTTTCCTTCTCTTCTTCTCTTCCTTCTCTTCTCTTTCTCTCACTTTCAATTAGGGTTCTAAAAGGAGTGAAAGAGGCTTAGGGACGTCCTATTTATAGAGGAAAACCTCCCAAAATAAGTCACATTGAGTTTAGGAAAGGTCCCATTCGAAATTAGGAAAGTTTTCTAATTTTTGGTTCATGCTGTTTTTGCTGTTTTCCTAGGGTCGATGCTAGGGTCGACCCTAGGGTCGCATAATCCGAGACCCATGCGACCCCACGACCAAAAAGTCATGGGTTGGACTTCTTTTGAGGTGGGGTCGACCTTACCTGTTTAGGCATGCGACCCTACCCTCATTTTGATTGTTTTTGAGTTAAATTTCATATTGGGTCTTGGATTTCTTCACGCACTTGGTCCACTTGGCTCGACCATGATATGTATACTGGTCACGATACGAAATGTAATGTTAGACCGGGATCGTGGCGTGCGGGTCTTACAGGGCACCTCCTCGGCCTAAGCCTTAACGTAACAAGGATGAACTCAAGGTTTATCGCAATTACTCGTTGAGAATATGTCTTCTCGAGATCACGAAACAGCACAATGGTTTTACCATTAATGGAGAGTGATCATCCATCAACTTCATGTAATATTCGACAGATTATAAAACTTTTATTAGAATCTATAGAAAGGGGTTTAGAGTGTTACCAACAATCGTTCAGCTAATGTCGATCAACGGTGTCCATCATCGATAATTCTCCAATGTAAGTGCTGTCACACCCCAATTCTGGACTAACCAGAATAGTGTAATAAACCATCAATAAACCAACGGTTCAACCAGGATCTCGTATAGGTAGTACCCACCGTATCAAACCACACACACATTCTACGATAATAATCAGAGATAATAAACAAAGAAGCGAAAGTCTTTATAATTAATAAACTGAGTATCTAACAGTGATAATTAAATATTTAATCCAGTTGTCTATAAGTAACTCAAGATATAAAAATAAAATAATCAATTACATGTCCGGTAATCAAAATATAACTAAACTAGTCAAAGACACATTGATTGCACTCACATGAAAGATCATGCACCTCCTCCATTAATTCCCCGTCCATCGCCGCTAAGTGTCCATACATCGGCGCATTCACATAATCTTCAACAGTAAGACCTGCATTATCAGCTAAAAATATTCGACGTCTAAAGGGTGAGCACACATCATGGCTCAATGAACAAAATAAAACAATGCAACAAACATATGCATGCATTCAATTAAATATCTTTGGTTTGGTTTTAAGTTTACAATATACTATAGAAAGGTTTGGCGGCCACTACACCTCTATACATGGGTGTGTATGTCACACCCCAATTCTGTACCTTTCAGAACGATGTGATGAACCACTAATAAACCAACGGTTCAACCAGGATCTCTAATAGGTTGTGTCCTTTAAATTAAATCACACACATCCACAACCATAATCAGAATAAATACACAATAGCGAAAGTCTTAATATTAAATGAACTGAGGATCTAACTGTGATAATCATAAATAAAATATCAAATTATGTTGTATCAATCGAGACATAAGTAAATAAAATATCAAATTACATTTCCTTAATAGTTCAAATAAAAATCTAATAAAAAACGCATGAGTTGCACTCGCATGAGGAGTCATGCGTCTCCACTATATCTTCAGCCTCCATCGCAGTCACGTGTCCGTACATAGAAGCATTCATATAATCTTTCACAGTGGTACCTACATCATCAACTAAAAATATTTAAATTCGAAAAGGGTGAGCACACATCACGGCTCAGTGAGCAAACAAAATAATGCAACAAACATATGCATGCATTCAATTCATATCTATGGTCTGGTATATAAGTTTGCAATGTGTTATAGAAAGGTTCGGTGGCCGCCTCACCTCTATACACGATTGTGTGAAGCCGCCCAAAGATAACGTTTATTGTCGTCCCACATGCACCCACCATGGAATAGAGATAGAGCTAAAGTGCTTAGGACCACACCGCATCACACTTCCCCTGATACTCTACCCATACCAACACATAAGCCCCTACTGGCGAGGGCTTGCAAACTGGGCTCGCAACTAACCAATCCTAATGTCAAACAGTGTATCCAAGGCCTCACCCCAGCATTCCTTAATACGTCCATAGAGATAGAGCTAAGGCCCCTCGGCAGAGTCGAAGACTACATGGTCTGAGACCACCTCCCTTGATACCCTACGACGTAATAGTTCTGCTAAGGTAATGGCGATACGACAATGTCAGTGGACAAGACTTGAGTAGAGATAGAGCTAGAGTCTGGTGACCAGGACACACCACAATATTACGTCCTCCCCCTGATGCTCTACTCGCATCAAGCACACTAACCACACACATACATTCACATGCCTATTCCTAGCATCATCATCATCATCATGTTATAAATAGAATTAAATATGCATGAACATAATAGCAGGAATATTGGATGACATGTTGAATGCACATTACAATCATACACGCATAGAATCAGTCATGGCATTAGACTCAAGAAATAAAAATAGTTTATTATTAGCCAATTAGTTTAGGTCTTGTTCCCTCACCTTTGCTTGAGTGTAAATTCTCTTTCAAGCTCTAAGAATCACCTTTATATCAATAGAAAAACCTAACAAATCGATAGATTTTAATTAGAATTCATTCCGAAAATTTTAGGCTTGATGTTATGCTAGGGTCGCAGGACAGGTCAATGCTAGGGTCGCAGTTTTCTGCGACCCCAGGGTATAGGGTCGATGCTAGGGTCGGATGTTCCATCGACCCTAGGTGCGACCGTAGCTTCCCTGGACTTCCAGAGAGCTAGGGGTCGATCTTGTGGTCTGGTAGGGTCGATTCCCAATCAACCCTACGTGAAACCGCATGTGGTTTGAGTCGACCTTTTCATTCTACAATCTAATCCTTCAAGTTTGGGTCCTTTGGCTTGCTTCCACAGTCCATTCTATGCTTGTTATACGGCTTAAAACTCCAGGTTAGTTCCTTACTTTGTCTACCATGATTTCCTCCATGGATTTCATTGAAATCTTCCCATGGATGGACGATTGAGTTTCTCCTAGATCATTCCTTCTTCATGAACTATGATAAGGTCTTAAAAAATTCAAGGAAAGCATATCCATACCTTAGGTTTGCTGAGATTCAGAGGTTTCTCTGAATTTCTTCTCTTAGTCTTCTTCTCCAATTCTCCTTCTCTTCTCCTTCTCTTCTCTTTCAATTAAGGGTTTCAAAAGGAGTGAAAGAGGCTGAGGGACGTCCTATTTATAAAGGAAAACCTCCCAAAATAAGTCTCATTGAGATTAGGAAAGAATCCCCTTGAAATTTGGAAAGTTTCCTATTTACGGTTTCTGTCAGTGATCCTAGGGTCGATGAGGGGGTCGAAGATCCCATTGACCCTAGGGTCTCAGTTGTCCGACCCTAGTTCTAAAATCAGGGGTCTGACTTCCTAATGAGGTGGGATCGACCCTGCCTGTTTAGGTATGCGACCCTACCCCCTATTTTACTATTTTTGGGTCAGTTTCATACCTGGTCTTGCTATTTTCTTCACGCACTTGGTCCATTTGGCTCGACCATAATAGGTAGACCTGGTACAAGGTGGTAAGACCGGTTAGTTCGATACGGGTCTTACAGTGTAAGCCCACCCAATAGATCAAACACCATTGTCATCTATATCCACGATCCACCCCACCATAGAATAGAGATAGAGCTAAAGTGTCTGGATCACACACCGTCAACACTTCCCCTGATTCCCTATCCATACCAACACATAAGTCGTTATTGGCGAGGGCTTACAAACTGGGCTTGCAACTAACCAATCCTAAATGTCATCCAGTGTATCCAAGGCCTCACCCAACATCCCTTAGTACGTCCATAGAGATAGAGCTAAGGCCCCCCGATAGAGTCAAAGACCACACGGTCTGAGACCACCTCCCCTGATGCCCTACGAAGTAATAGTTCTGCTAAGGTAATGGCGATACGATGATGTCAATGGGCAAGACTTGAGTAGAGATAGAGCTAGAGTTTGGTGACCAGATCAGAGACCACAATGCCATGTCCTCCCCCTGATGCCCCACTTGTATCCAACACACTTACCACACGCACACAATCACATGTCTATTCCTATCATCATCAATCAACATGGTAGCAAATAGACAGAAGTAAATATGCATGAGTAGTAATAACAGTAATATTAGATGACATGTGAGATGCATTTTACAAGCATACAAGCATATAATCAATCATGGTATTTAACTCAATAAAATAAATAGTTTATTATTATATAATTAGTTTAGGTCTTATTCCCTCACCTGTTAGCAAAGTTTGATCACCTTCCAAGCCTTATAACTCTCTTTTGAATCAATTTAGTAACCTAGAAGTTACATGAATTTAAGTTAAGGTTCATATGTACCATGTTACAATAGTCAAAAATCGAAATAGATCACTGATAGGTATTTGATTGGTCCTATAGTCTCATGCTATGTCAACCTTACTAAGTACGATCGATACCCTTCGGTTGCACTATATGCGACCATACCTGTGACCATACGGTTCTTGAATTCTTCTCGAATGGCTATGGTCGATACTCTGGTCATGCTATGGTCGGCTGTAGCTGCGACCATACAATTTTTTATCAAAATCTACTTTCAATCAGAGTTCTTCCTCTTGGATCATCAATGCAGTCCTCCCTAATGATCATTCTAAGGCCAAAAATCTTAGTTTTCCACATAATACCCTAACCCATTCTCCAGTATTCTCTTTTTGAGATCTATACAAAAAATCACATAATTGAATCCTTACTTTGGATTTGGTATTACAGTTTACTTTGAAACTCTTACTCTTAGTGTTCTAAGGCTACAAAGACAAGGTTCATACCTTACTTGTTGTAGAGTTTGTAAAACTCTTCTGTCAGCATTTTCCTTAGTCTTCTCTCCTTCACTTCCTCTAGGGTTTGTTAATGTTCCAAAAGAGTGAAAAAAATGTTGAGGAATGTCTTTTATATAGAGAGAAACTCTCCATATAAGACTCTCCTACAAAGAGATCCTCCTTTTATTTAAAAAGTTTCCAAACTCGGAGTCTGATTTAGGGTCTTACGGTCTGACGTACGGTCACATAATCTGTCGACCATACGCTTGAAAATATCGACCATACGACTATTGATCAGTGGTCTTTATTTTCTATCGTATGGTTGACCATACCTACCCAGGTAGTCGACCATACACTTGATTTTTAATGTTTGTAAGTCGATTCTCGTACCTGAACTTGTGGTCCTTCTTCACACGGTTGGTCCACTTGATCCAGCAATGATGGGAAGACCTGGCATGACACGGTTAGACTGGGTTAGTGGAGTAGTATTGCTAAGCTTCCCCTCTTCCTTCAACTTTCTCCCTTTCTTTGAGAACGCGTTAGAACTTCTCTAATGCGGTTATGTACTCAGGGGAAAGTGAAAAGGTAAGGTTTTTAATATATGGGAGTGTCCCTTTTGGAGTAAAACTCTTGTCTTGAATAGGGAACTCATAGGGAGTGGTCAAGTGGCAAAAGTTTGAGTTAAAAAGGGACTCCTTCCATTCCCCAACTCCAAAGGTGGTTTAGATAGATATAGGCCCCTCTGGATTCGTCCATGAACCCAAACAATATCCTAAA
Organism: Protea cynaroides; assembly: GCA_028583415.1. NCBI lineage: Eukaryota > Viridiplantae > Streptophyta > Magnoliopsida > Proteales > Proteaceae > Protea > Protea cynaroides. The sequence goes on from CM053269.1 coordinate 16,159,093, forward strand.
TGGCTTCCAAAAAGAATCCAACTGTCAAACCTCGTGGATGCCTGGCTGGTCTATGCTTGGTTGCTACCCATCAGGTTTACCAACTGACAGTTGCGACCGGCACTCCTTTAAGTTGTACTTTAAACTCATGGGAAGAAAAGTTTGAGGATTGAAAGGTTACCTGTCATGCTAGTTATAGGTTAGACATCGAATCGAGTCCATTAACGGTGAAAAACCCTGGCACAAAAGAAAAATCGAGTTAGGTCAGGTTTTCTGGTTGCGAATTTTACAAGTTCGGTACCTAATACCTTCCCAATTCATAAATTGATGCTTTACCCACCTTCGATGAGATTATTAAATCGATCCATTGAATCAACGAGTCATTAGAGTTTTTCTAAATGGGAAACGACAATTTATAAGTCTTAGACCACATTTAGGTGGTGACTCCATATTTTACCCTCCACCTATGTAAATGGATGAGGTCTTAAAGTGAAAACCTTTTGATTTCCATTGTGTCGTTGAGACTAGAGTATTTAAAAATGAAGCAACATTAAAAAAAAATGAGGATCATATTCATATCTTAAAAGGAGAATTTTCAATTTTCTATCATCATCCTCACACAAGCATCAATAAATACTATGAGAGAGTTGATAAGAACATTACCTTGTCTATTATGGAGTTCCAGCAGCCTTCAAGCTTTCATTGAAGATCCCTTGAGGTAGGTCTCTTCTATCCTTTCCTTCCTCTTCTCTTTCTCTCACTTTCTTCTCACTCTCTCTCTCTCTCTTTTTCACCCCAATGGGGGAGGGAGCATCTCTAATTTTAGTGGATGGGTGGGAGAGCTGCCCTCTTGTGCTCTTTAAATAGAGCTCCAAGTGATCTCTTATTAAATTTCCCTTCCTTTTGTGTTTTGTCAAGCTTTCTACAGTAAAACATAATATTTTTGTAGCCAAATTTGCATATGGTGACATGTCCCATTAAATGACAAAAAATTTAGTAGGATAGGATCTTTTGATCTTAACCCCTCCCCCATTAGTTTTATTTCTTTCCTTTTTTTTCCCATTTTCTCTCTTTTTCTTTTTTTGGTGCTCAATATTTCGTTCTTTTATATATTTGCATGACACCTCATACACAACCACACACATCCAAAACTGTGAAAGCGACCCCCCTTCACGTTAGTGGAGGGTGGGTCCATCCCATATATATATATATATTGCTTTTTTTTGTTATCTTGCTTTTTTTTTTTTTTATTTCTTTAATTCATTAACACTTATCCAATGGGAGGGGGTGAGGTGTCATTGGGCCAATATGGGCTTGGGCATGGGCCTACCTAGGGTAGTGTAGCACACTTCCACTCTCTTTCTCCATTTTTCTCTCTACACTTCCAATAAGGACTATTCCAAGGGGGTGTACATTATATTTTTGGACTATGTGGGTACCTTAAATGACACCTAGGGGTAAAATGGTAATTATGAGGATGGCTATAAGGGGTTTGACTAGGCTTTGACCAAAGTTATACTAGATTGACTCTAGGTTGACTTATGGGGTTTGGTTTGATTACTTTGACCAAGGTTAATCAAGGTTGATCAAAATAACCAAAATAACCAAAATACCCCTAGAAGTGGTAAATAATGGTTTTAAGTATGGGAATGGCTCCAGATGGTCTAAATAAAAGTAGTTTTTTTATCTCCTAAGGGGGAAGGTGACACAAGGGGGTGTTTATGGAAACTTTTGACCTCATCTAGGATTTAGGCACAAGGAGGGCAATTTATGGAAAGTTTTGACTTAATCCAGGACTTGGCCACTAGAAGGGATATTTATGGAAACTTTTAACCTAACCTAGTGTTTGGGCACTAGGAGGGTATTTATGAAAACTTTTGACCTAACCTAGAGTTTGGACATTAGGAGGTTATTTATGGAAACTTTTAAACTCATGGGGAAACTAACACAAGGGGGTTTAAATATGGCAGTTTTCTAACCAAAGGCGTAAGTGACATTCAAGAGATCTATACTTGATAGGTTTCTAACCTAAGGAGGTATCTAGGGTATGGAAATGATTATAGGGTTTGGTCTCACACTTCTTTCATATTTTTCCTCTTTCTTCAGTCTTGAGAGAGGTCTGTGCTTATAGAAAGGATGGCAAAAATGAGGTGCTTACACATTGATAAGATTCAGAAGAGACTTGAGGACTGGAAAAGTAAATTCTTATCCTATGTGAGTCATGTTCAATTGATTATTGCGGTCCTTTAAGTCAGCTACATTTACTGGCCCAATTTGTTTAGTCTCCTAGGTAAGACAATTCATATGATTGAATCTTTATTTCCAAAATTTCTTTGGTTAGGCCTTGCTATGAATAGGCGGATTCATTTCATTAGCTGGGAAAAATTTTGTTACCCAAAAGAGGAAGGTGTCCTTGGTATTAGGAGGGTAAAGGACATGAATCGAGCTAGAATGATGAAGCGTTTGTGGAACATTGTTAACAATAAGGCACGTCTGTGGGTGGATTAGATAAAGGGTCGTTATCTTGAAAATTATTCTATCTGGACTGTCAAGGTGAACACCAATGGTTCTTGGGTGTGGAAATCCATTATGGAAAACCAAAGTGTCATGAAGGAATTTCGTATCAGATTGGTACAGGCCACAAAACTTTTTTGTGGCTTGATCTGTGGCATCCATCTAGCATTCTTTGGGACAAATTTGGCGCTTCATTCGGTGATACAATGTAATTGGCAAAGAAAGCAAAGGTTATGAGATTTTGGTTGATGGAAAATGGATGGCCTGCCCAGGTAATGATATTCAATTTGTTGAGGTTTGGAATGGCCTTGTATCCATTGGCCGAACCACGTCGGGGTCAGAAGATTAATTGATATAGAATAAGTGCTCCTCATGCTCCTTCTCTTCTAAAAATTATTGGATAGATAATAGAAAGAAGAATCCTTAAGTAAACTGGTGGAAGCTATTTTGTTCTTGAAGAATATCTCAAGACATTCCTTTGTGGCATGGAGAAGTCTCCACAACTCTCTTGCTACTTCGGATCAGCTCGGGATAAGGAATATTCATGTCTCCATCATTTGTTGTTTCTGCTGGTTAGGTCATGTGTAAGACCCTTACCTTATTAACCCAGTCTTACCACCTTGTATTAGGTCTTCCTATCATGGTCGGACCAAGCGGATCAAGTGCGTGAAAAAACCACAAGGCTAGGTATGTAATTCGAACAAAAAATCATCCAATTGAGACGTGTGGTCGAATACCTAAACAGGTGTGGTCGAACACACCTTAGAATATTGAGACTACTCAAATCTGAGACGCATGGTCGCAGTTTTGAGACGTGTGGTCGACGGATCCTACGACCCCACGTGCGACCACACGATGGTATACTGACTCCAAAATTAGGAAACCTTCCTAATCTGAAAGGGGGTTCTTTCCTAATCAAAGTGGGATTTTATATGGATGTTTTCCTTTATATAAAGGACGTCCCTTAGTCTCTTTCACTCTTTTAGAACCCAAACTGAAAGAGAGAGGAAGAGAGGAGTAGGAAGAGAAGGAGAATTGAAGAGGAAAACTAGGAGAAGAAATTGCAGAGAAAGCTCTGATTCTGCAGCAAGTTTAAGGTATGGAATTGTTCCCTACATTAATTGAATGCCTAGAATAGTTTATGGAGGAGAGATTGATTCAAAGTAAGATCTCAATCCTAAGACTTTGGACAAAATTTTAAGAGATCTATGAAGGGAATCTATTAGGGTAAAGGATGATGTAAAAGTATGAATTTTAAACCATAGAACAATCATAGGAATGATCTTAATGATAAGCTAAGGAATCAAAACATGAAGGTATTGCATTGAGAGTGAAAAAGTCGACCAATACTCCTGAAGTCGCAGTTTGAACGACCACACGAGGCACATGTGTCGACCCCACACCCTCGAGAAGTTTCCAGGGAGGGTGTGGTCGCATGATATGTGACCACAAGTATCGACCCCACACCCTGCGGTCACAAAAACTAAGACTACAGGTGCAGTCACACCTACGACCACTCAGCTTCTGATGGTCTGTTTGATTCCAGGATTGGACCATTGACTACTGTAATTTGATGAACTTGAACCCTAACTTAGAACTTACAAATTCTTAGGTTTCCAAGAGGTTCAAGGGTAAGTTAAGAAGCTTGGAGAAGATTGAACGTTGCTAGTAGGTGACGGCACAGAACCTAAACTAAGTGACTAATAACAAGCTGTTTTATTTATTGAGCCCAATGCCATGAGTGATTCTATGCTTGTATGCTTGTAATGTGCATCTCACATGTCATCCAATATTCATGCTATTATTGCTCATGCATATTTATTTCTGTTTATTTATAATATGATGATAATGATGATGATGATGCTAGAAATAGGTATGTGATCGTGTGTGTGTGGTTAGTGTGCTTGATGCCAGTGGGCATTAGGGGGAGGACGTGGCATGGTGGTCTCTGACCTGGTCATCAGACTCTAGCTCTATCTCTACTCAAGTCTTGCCCACTGACATCGTCATATCGCCATTACCTTAGCAGAACTATTACATCGTAGGACATCAAGGAAGGTGGTCTCGAACCGTGTAGTCTTTGACTCTGTCAGGGGGGCCTTAGCTCTATATCTATGGACGTATAGAGGGATGCTGGGGTGAGGCCTTGGATACACTGGATGACATTTAGGATTGGTTAGTTGCGAGCCCAGTTTGTAAGCCCTCGCCAATAGGGGCTTACGTGTTGGTATGGGTAGGGCATCAACAGAAGTATTGGTGGTGTTTGATCCGGACACTTTAGTTCTATCTCTATTCCATGGTAGGTGCATGTGGGACGGCAATGGTATTTGATCCATTGGGCGGATTCACACACTCGTGTATAGAGGTGTGGTGGCCTCCAATCCTTTCTATAGCATATTGTAAACTTAAAATCATACCAAAGATATGAATTGAATGCATGCATATGTTTGTTGCATTGTTTTGTTTGCTCACTGAGCCGTGATATGTGCTCATCCTTTCGACGTCGAATATTTTTAGTTGTTGATGCAGGTCCTACCATTAAAGATTACATGAACATGCCGACATATGAACACATAGCGGCGATAGATGTAGAAGCTATGGAAGAGGCACATGATCCATCGTGCGAGTGCAATTCATGGGTTTTCGATTAGTTTATTTATTTGGTTATCGAAACATGTAATTGATTAATTTATTTTATTTTATGTTTTTAGTTACTTTGGAGATAATTGGATAATTAATTATGCTTTCACTGTTAGATACTCAGTTCATTAGTATTAAAGATATGAATTGAATGCATGCATATGTTTGTTGCATTGTTTTGTTTGTTCACTGAGTCATGATGTGTGCTCACCCTTTTGACGTTGAATATTTTTAGTTGTTGATGCAGGTCCTACCATTGAAGATTACATGAACACGCCGACATATGGAAACATAGCGGCGATAGAATTGGAAGCTATGGAAGAGGCGCATGATCCGTCATGCGAGTGCAATTCATGTGTTTTCGATTAGTTAAGTTATTTGGTTATCAGAACATGTAATTGATTAATTTATTTTATTTTATGTTTTGAGGTACTTTGGAGATAATTGGATAATTAATTAAGCTATTACTGTTAGATACTCAGTTCATTAGTATTAAAGACTTCCGCTATTGTTTATTTACTCTGATTATGCTTGTGGAATGTATCTGGTTTAATCGGATGGGAACGGCCTATACGAGATTCTGGTAGAACCGTTGGTATTCTTTGACGGTTCATCACACCACCGGTTAGTCCAGATTTAGGGTGTGACATCATGATACCAAGGAGCACCTTTTCTTCAACTGTGACTTCTCCATACATATATGGTCCTCTTTGTCACACCCCAATTCTGCACCATTCAGAATGATGTGATGAACAGCTAATAAACCAACGGTTCAACCAGGATCTCTAATAGGCTGTGTCCATTGAAAATAAAACCATACACATCCATAACCATAATCAGAATAAATACACAATAGCGGAAGTCTTAATAATAAATGAACTGAGGAATCTAGCTGTGATAATCATAAATAAAGTATCAAATTATGTTATATCAACTGAGACATAAGTAAATAAAATATCAATTACATTTCCTTAATAATTCAAATCAAAATCTAATCGAAAACGCATGCGTTGCACTCGCATGAAGAGTCATGCATTTCCACTAAGTCTTCAGCTTCCATCGCAGCGATGTGCCCGTACGCAGAAACATTCATATAGTCTCCCACCATGGTACCTGCATCATCAACTAAAAATATTCGACGTCGAAAGGGTGAGCACACATCACGGCTCAGTGAGCAAACAAAACAATGCAACAAACATATGCATGCATTCAATTCATATCTATAGTCTGGTATATAAGTTTACAATGTGCTATAGAAAGATTCGGTGGTCGCCTCACCTCTATACACGAGTGTGTGAATCCGCCCAATGAGTATCGGCACTGTCGTCTCACATGCACCCACCATGGACAATATACACCCCATGAAAACGGCATGGCTGTACCGGTTGCCCATACCAACACATAAGCCCCTGCTGGCGAGGGCTTGCAAACTGGGCTCGCAACTAACCAATCCTAATGTCAAACAGTGTATCCAAGGCCTCACCCCAGCATCCCTCAATACATCCATAGAGATAGAGCTAAGGCCCCCCGGCAGAGTCGAAGACTACAAGGTCCGAGACCACCTCCCCTGATACCCTACGACATAATAGTTCTGCTAAGGTAATGGCGATACAATGATGTCAGTGGACATGACTTGAGTAGAACAATGGCACAATATACACCCCATGAAAACGGTATGGCTGTACCGGTTGATACCATCCCCTACCCGCACCATGTACACTAACCACACACATACATTCACATGCCTATTCCTAGCATCATCATCATCATCATGTTATAAATAAACATAATTAAATATGCATGAACAGTAATAGCAAGAATATTGGATGACATATAGAATGCACATACAAACATACACGCATAGATTCAGTCATGGCATTGGACTCAAGAAATAAAAATAGTTTATTATTAGCCAATTAGTTTAGGTCTTGTTCCCTCACCTTTGCTTGAGTGTTGATCCTCTTTTAAGCTTTAAAACCACTTTTATATCAATAGGAAAACCTAACAAGTCGATAGATTTTGGTTAAAAGTCATTCCGGCATCATTAGGCTTATTTTTAAGCACGGGTCGCAGGGTGGGTCACAGGTAGGGTAGCAGTCTACATCGACCCCCAGGGTAGGATCGATGCCAGGGTCGGATGTTCCATCGACCCTGGGTGCGACCACCCCTATTCTGGACTTCCCGAATACTGGGGTTCGGTCCTGTGGTCTGGTAGGATCGATTCAGAAATCGACCCCACGTGCGACCCCCCGTGGGTTGAGTCGAGATTTTCATTCTATAGTCCATTCTTTCACGTTTGGGTTCTATGGCTTACTTCCACAATCCATTCTAGGCTTGTTCTATGACTTAGAACACTAGGTTTCTTCCTTACTTTGTCTACCATGATTTCTCCATGGATTTCATCGAAATATTCCCATGGGTGTATGATTTGGGTTTCTCCTAGACCATACTCTCTTCATGAACTATTCTAAGGTCTTAGATTATCAAATAGAAAGCTTGCCCATACCTTAGGTTTGCTGAGATTCAGAGATTTCTCTGAATTCTTCAATTCGGTCATCTTCTCCAACTTTCCTTCTCTTCTTCTTCTCTTCTCTTTCTCTCACTCTCAATTAGGGTTTCAAAAGGAGTGAAAGAGGCTTAGGGACGTCCTATTTATAGAGTATAATCTCCAAAAATAAGTCACATTGAGATTAGGAAGGAATCCCATTGAAATTTGGAAAGTTTCCTATTTGCGATTTCTGTCGGCAAACAGGGGGTCAATGAGGGGGTCGGAGATCCCATCGACCCTCAGTTCCTAAGTTGTCGGACCCCCAGTGAAAAATCAGGGGTCTGACTTCTATGTGAGGGGGGGTTGACCCTGCCTACCTAGGTATGCGACTTTGCCCTCCAATTCACTATTTTTGTGTCAGTTTAATACTTGATTTCGCCATGTCCTTCACGCACTTGGTCCATTTGGCTCAACCATGATGGGTAGACCTGGTACAAGGTAGTAAGACCGGTTAGTTCGATACGGATCTTACACTCTTGCCTAGCTAAATGTTCCTCATTTCATTCCATTTAATGACCTTTTCTATGAAGCCGGTGGGGTGGCTCAATCTTTCAAAGGAGGGGGGCCCTTTGAAGTTATTGGGAAACTCCTTTTTTGTTATTTCATCTATCACATTTGGTAGGAGAGGAACCGAATAATATTTGCGTCTCAATTGAAGAATAAGGACATGATAAAAGACATAATTATTAAAAAAATTCAAGCGAAGATTCAACATCTTCGTTGTTCGGATCTGTTTTCCCCAACAAATATGTTCCTTAAAGCCAATTGGGTCTTTGATGTTAATTGAGTCTTGTATAGGCGTAGTTTTCTTTCTTTGTTGTCTCTTGTGGGGATGTCCCTCAAGCCTCGGTCTTGTTCCTTTGCTTCTTTATGCTGTAGGGACTGCTTGTAGTGCTCTCTTTCTTGGGTTAATAAAATATCTACTTACCAAAAAAAAGTCCAAAACATTCCTGCTTCGGTAAAAGCGTTGTCATTTTACTTTCGCTTTTTGATAAACATTCCGTCTATCGTAGTTAGTAAGTTCGGGAACGATAAACATTCGGGTACAAATACATATGTGTATTAAACATAATCAAACTTCAATACGAGGATTAAAAATCTGATTAAAAAAAAAAAACACATACGGCATTAGTATGTATGTTATAGGCAAAATGACCCCATCAAGCAAAGAAGGACACGTGTCAAGACACTTGTTCCAACCACAAGAAGACACGTGGCCAGCCACATGGAAGTAAAAGAGACTACCACCTCAGAGGTCAGATATGTTAGGATTCGATTGCGAAGATCTTGAGATGGAGATCAGGGTCTACCCTAATCGCCCTCATCCGCTCATCCCCTCATCCCCTCATCCCCTCACTCATACAGCACAACCAGCTAACATCGTCATCCGATTGTGAAGTTGTTGGGATCATGATCGGAGGACTCCCTAAAGACTTCATCCAACTGCTTTCAGCTTATGCGCTTGTAGCCAACCTCGAGATATTAATGGATTACACTAATTGGAAGAAAAGGGTCCGGAGGTAATGCTTCCATAACTCCTTCCAGTTCATCCCTTTTTTTTTTTTTTTTTTGGGGTAATAACTCTTCACGTTGTTCTCAACTCAAGAATCAACTATCCTTGATCCTCAAGATCTTGTGTAACTTGCTTATGTTTTTCTTCTTTCTTCTAGGTTCACCTTTGCCTTAGACTCGTCACTAGAAGATGATTCCTTTTACTCATCCTCCTTTTCTTCAACCGCCATGAATACTTGCTAATCTCATCATTCGAAAAACTTTTCCCACTATTTTAAATCAGAAAGATATTCTACAATCTACACTAAATGCATCACATTTGGAGTGGCTAACCAATTCATTGCTTAAAAAAAAAAAAAAAAAAAAAAAAAAGCCAACAACTCACTGCTTTTAAATCCCAATAACTCCAAAACATCGGGCAGTACAAGGGAAAAGCTTAGCTCTAGCAGCATTTAATTGTGTTGCATGATTCTCTACAAAAATGGGAAAAAAAAATGTTGCCTCATTTGAGAGAGACGTTGAACACTTAATTTTCTGAGTTATGAGCATGGGAGGGTATTAAAGATTAGATAAGAATGGATGAATCAATTAATTTGATTTGGAAAATTGGAACCAACCAATCCCTATTATGGTTAATCCCAATTTTTAACAAACGAGTATGGACTATGGATTGTTTTGCAAAGAGGGATTGGTTGGTTCCAAATCATTTTTGTTTTAGCATGGGAATGTTTTGTCAAAATTGAAACCGTTCAGTCCATGACCATCCCACTCTGCCCGGCCCACCCGTGCAACCCGACTGGAGTGTCAATCTGTCCGTTTCATCTGGGTCAAATCAGTTTCGGCCTTGTACTATCCAGTCCAAAATCAACCCATTTATCAATCGGCTAAATCCCGTTTCGTTTTTCATTAGCTTCTAAAAAACAGAAAAATCATGGCCCAATAACATTCTCCAAGCCGAATTGAATGTTCGGTTTCAATTTTCTATTTAGGCTCACTGTTGACACCCTAGGGAAAAGAATTGAGTGGGTCTTATTAGCCTTTTTTTGTTTTTTGGGGGGTAGAATGTATTATTTGCCTATTAGCATGGTTCTAAATTTTGGCCGAAATTTCGATTTCTGTCCGAAATGTTTCAAAATTTCACTGATCCAAAACGAAAACCAGGTATCGAAATGGGAGGCACCAAATTTTGGTTTCGGTCCAAATTTCGGTTGAAATCACTGTTTTGGTCCAAATTTCTGTATAAATATCCTTAATTTTAGTATAAATATCCCTAATTTCAATCCCAAATTTTGGTTTCAGTCTAAATGTAGGATTTTTTTTAATGAAAATAATTCAATGGAAATGTGAAAAAGGTTAAAAAAAGTATCATTGAAAAAAATTGGGTTTAAAATATTTTTTTTTCCTACCGAAATTACAATTTGAACAAAAAAAATACTAGATTTTGGCCATTTTGGCCAAAATTTTGGTTTTTGGCCTGGCCAGGAACGAAACTGAAATGCGAAACCTTGCCTATTAGGTACTTCAAACTCAATTTCCATTTTTTTCATCTATCTCTATAAACAAAGCTTAATGATGGTCAAATAACATTTTGGTTCAATTCGATCTATAAGATGAATCAAGTTGATTCGATTTTGATTTTCGATTTAAACTCAATTTTGACACCCTACTATGATAACATTGAGTGGTTTATTAGAAAATAAATTCTCTCAAGCTCCTCATACTCGTATGAGATAATCCAGTATCTGTAATTTACTATACACATATATTGATGTATTGATATAATCGCACAATAACAGTCGCTGAACTTACTCATGCAAGCAATGAGAGACATGAGAGGTTTAAATCTGATTTACTGGGTGCTATCAAGACTATATGTAAGCATCTAAGGAGTCCACACATTCATTTGAAGCCGCGGTTTACCAAGAAAAAAAAAAAAAAAAATTCATGTAAAGCCGTGAAGGCCCCGCCCGAAGGGTTCACCTTTCACTGTTCCTTTTGTCCACTGATGATTAGCCCATCACTTTCCTGAATGTCTCGTGATAACTTATTTAACAGAGAGTAGAGAGGGTTTTTTTTGGGTAATGCAGAGAAATAGAGAATAGACAGGTGATAATAAATGAGTTATCTTAAAGAAAGTGGGATTTAATTAAGAAGAAAAGGCGAGAGAGAATGGAAGACAAAAAGGCAGTTTGTCCTTTTTTATTTTTTATTTTTTTATTTTTTTAAATTTCTACTCTGAAAGCCGTAAAGGTTTTTGCAGGCTACGATCGTTCGGATGTTTTTTTTCGAGAGAAGATCTCAAATTGCAGAACAATCCACACTCTAATGGAAGGTAAACTCACTCTTGCAAACCTATAAACTTCAGTTCTCTCTCTCTTCTATTCCCTTTGCTTTTCCTCTATCCCTTGAATTTGTTGAAGTAGAGCTAACTGTGTTTCGCTAAATACTTGGGTTAATCTTTTAGTTTCTGAAATTGGAGTTTTGGGTTCTGTTTGAAGTTTAAAATGCATTTTTGTTGTTTTTTGTTTACTGACTAGATTAGGAAATCCTCTGAAGCTTGCTTGTAACTAAGGCGAGTCTTAGAAGAATCTGCTATGGGAACTGAATATGTGAGTTTCTATGGATAAGTTGGGCGTTTGGAGAACGGGTTTGGAATGTGACGCTGAGTTTAGGAAAATCCAGAATTTGTTTCGTGGGAATTTTGTCTCTCGTAATGAATTAGTAACTGTGTTAGGGTTTTCTTCTGTGCGAATTCAGTTGGTTGCTTTTTTTCTGCTTAATTTTGGGGAACTTGTTTAACCTGAGTTCTTTGTGTAGCTTGATATCAGCTGAATTTCTGATCAATAGCTCAAATATACCACCTTATCACGGATATATTTATTGAAATAAAACTCAACTCACCCTTATCCCAACTAAATGGGGTCGGCTGTCTACATAGATCCTTTCTCCAATCAGCGTTATTCAAATTATACTTAATTCCAGTCCTAATCTATACATGTCTTTCCTCGTCACTTTTCCTTTGTTCATTTTAGGCCTACCCTTAACTCTTTCAGCTCATTGGATTTGAAATAAATCACTTCTCCTTACTGGAGCATTCAAAGTCCTTCGTTGCGTATGTCTATGCCACTATGAGTTTCTAGCAACTAATCATGAATTGGGGCAACTCCTAAGTTTGCTCTGATTTGTTCATTCTTTTTTTTATCTTTTATAATTTTACCATTCATCCACCTCGGCATCCTCATTTCAGCCACGCTAAGTTTGTTTAAGTATTTTTCTTTACTGCCCAACATTAAGTCTTGTACATCATTGCTGGTTGTATAACTGTTTTATAAAACTAAAATAAAATTCTGACTTCTCATGAACAATAAGAATAAAATCAGCGACTCTTGAATCCTTCTTGTCAAAATAGTGATGGGTTATCACGGGCTCAGTAAACTCTTTGACAGTAGGAACAGCATCTTGAGTATTCATGGCTATTATTCTTTAAGTCTTTCTCAGAAATGACCTCATTTTCATGCAATGGGATTGATACTCAACTTCAAACACGTCTTCTTATATATTGGATCAGCAACAAAGTTGTCTTCCACATTAGAGTACACTATTTGTTGGTCTTCCTTTATTGAATCTTCAACTACTACCTCCTCTTTGTCTTTCCATGCTATCTTTGACTTTAGATTCTAGCTCTTGAAGAGAATTTATTCTGATTGCCACCTTGAGCCACTGATTCTTCTACAATTGCTATATCTTCTTCAAAATTCACATTTGCGATCAACTTCATACTTGTGAATGGAGTTTGATTCCTCTATTCTTGGCACAGTGAAAGAAATTAATCATATGTCAAAATATCATTTTCTTTGACAATTTCTTTCCCTTCTTCTTTTGGTAGTGCTTAGATAATTTTTGTCTGTGTTCTTACTTCTTATTAGCCTTCAGAGCCTTTTCTTCTTATCTTTTCAGTTGGTATGTTGATGTATTGAATTTGATAGACTTCCCCTTGAACTTGAAGATGCACTTGATGAAAGGACAAGAGACTCTCAAACATGCAAGTGAAAGAGGGACGAGAAAGAGAAAAGAGAGTGTGAGTAAAAGAAGAGAGAGACATGAGATGGAGAGAAAAGGAGATTATGTGAATAGGTCAATTAGACCATCATGCCTCCTATTTATTCAATTGACTAAAAAATAAAACGGACAAAAATGCCCTTGAACATAAGTCATTAGATATAGATAAACCTAATTCCCTGAAAGTTCAAAACTGCCCCTAGTATAATAACCATCTCCAACCAATTCAGGAGCGCTACTGTTGGGGAAAAGTGTACAGTACTACCCTTGCTAATAACACCAACAATATTGATTGTTTGCCTCCAACCAACACATCTTGTCATACATGATACATCCATGGTCAGCCTAATAGTTTGATTTTGTAAGGTTTCGCATCATACCATACCTACTCCTCATATCCTTGGAGCTTTAATGGATAAGGATACCTCTGATTTACTTCTAAGGTGTTTCCATTTTAGAGAGAGATGTTGTAAGGTTGTGGCTGCTTTTATGTGTGTAAATTAGCCCAATTAATGAAGGCTTGAGATATCACATTGTCTACAGTAACCGTTGCCCACAATAACCTCAACAGTTTTAGGTCCACTAGTCATGTGTGTATAGAAAATACAATGCCGTCTTCAATCTTCCCTTTTGGTTTCAGCCAACAGAATTGTGCTCACCACATGAACTCCATGGGCTTATTCTTCCTCATCGTTGTTATCATCAATCGCTTGTTATTCGCCTGAAGGACAGCCATCAAGCTCTTTGACCAAACCATCATCTTCCTCAACTGTGATGGCGGCTGCAGAAAATCTTCCTCTTCATAGGACAAAACTTAGCAGTGTGTCCAACCTTGTGACAGTAGTAGCATTCAGTATCGCTGCTACGTCCATAGGTGCTATTCTTCTAATGCCAATAATGTAAACCAGTTTCTAGAGTAGAATAGCTTATAGCAGAAACTAGTTCACAGCAGGGTCTTAAACAACCAGATTTAGTGAAAGCTTTGTAACAGAATACGGTAGTCTCAGAATGGTCCCAAACTCCTATTGAGTACCCTATTTTATCAACAGATTTTGCAAAGTTTGAGTTACATCTGATAACAGAATCAAAAGTTTCAGAGAAAACTGGACTGACTATATTTCTAAATTTGTGTCTGAGGCCATATGAGGTAGATAAGACACATAACTGAGCATATTTTAGTGGATATAAGCCTTGGATTGGGTTATACGTTTGTTGGGCTTTTGATCTCATGAGTTTTCATAGTAATAGGCTATTTTAATGGGCCTAAACTATGGATAGAATGTAGGAGTGCGGGATTAGCGTGTTAGCAACCTGAGTTTAGTTAGGTAAATCTTTATATAGTTGGATAAGACTTTTAATGCTTTAACTCTTCTATTGATTTTAAGTGGTTTAAGTTGTTTGAAGTTATTTTCCTTTATTTTGGGAAGAGTTTTATTAGAAATAAATTATCTCCAAGGTAAGTTGTTGTTTAAAGGAGTTTTAGGATTAATTTGCTTCTTGTTATAATTCTTCTATATAGGTTTATAAGGGGCTACAAGCCTGAGGACAAAATTATGAATTTAAGTTATGGCTGTTGCCTTTATCTTCTCTGTGAGACTTAGAATGGAGCTGTGGGATTCAGTTGCTGGTTGTGAGATTCGGTTGTCTAGTGGGAGACTAGAAGGGTTGATGAGATGTCATCAAGTTCCTAGGTGTGATACTTGAGGTCTTCTTCTTCAACATTACGACAGAACAGGAGGCGGTGATGGCTGAACTTAGAATGAAAGAACTCTCTCCACAGGTCACCGATTGGTCTCAGATTCCAGGGAACAATGCACTTTTATATGTATTAAAAGTGCAGATGGTAGAGTTCTAGTAAGGGATGAAGACATTAAGGAGAGATAGAACGATTATTTCTACATTCTACTTATTGTAATGTGCTGTAATGTCTTTATGTCGAGGTTCAGTGTTACTTAACATTGTCCAAGTTCAGTTTATGTCTAGGTTCAGTGTTTCCAAACATTGTCCAGGTTCAATGTTACCTAACATTGTCTAGGTTCAGTGTTACCTAACATTGTCCGGGTTTGGTGTTTCCTATCATCTTACCTTTTCTACCATATTTGTACAAATCTCATATTATAAATAGATGAGACCTCTGTCTATTACAGACAAGTCAAACCATTATTCAATATGGTATCAAAGCTAAGGTAATCAGCTCTTCCCCTAGCGTCGCCTCCTTCCCTTCCGCCGCCGCCTGCTTCTGCCTCCAGCCCTCTCTCTTTGAGGTGGCCCTTCTGCCTCCGGCAACCCTTCGGGATCATGTACTTCTAAACTTTTTTCAAACTTTTTTTTGGTTGCTTTATATGATTTATTGTCAGTACTTCCTTTTTCTCCATCATGTCAGATTTGACTACTGCATCAATTGTCACCGAGGGCTCTAATGATCGGGGCTCCGGCTTTCCCACATTCCCTCCTTGTTCCATTAAATTGGATGGGAATAATTACTTGATGTGGTCTCGTTCTTGCTTCCTCTCTATTGCTTTCCGTGGCTTTTCAGGATTTCTTATTGGTGATGCTAAGAAACCTACCACAGATGACAATACCCTAAGCAAATGGAACACCGACAACTACCTTGTGATGTCATACCTCAACGGTGCCATGAATCCAAACATTGCTTGCGGATATTTGTTACTAGATTTGGCGGCAAGCATATGGAAGGCAGCAAAGGAGACGTATTCACAGGTAGGGAATGATGCTCAGGTATATGAGATTCAGAAAAAAAAATTCATGATACAAAACAAAAAGAACTTTCTTTATCTCAATACTATTCTGAACTACGTGGCATGGGGCAAGAGATGGATTATTATGAAGGATTCTCTGCTACATGTTCAACTGACGCCATGAAATTTGCAAAGAGAGAAGACAAGTTTCGGGTTTATGTTTTTTTGGCGGGCTTAAATATAGAATTTGATCAGATCCGTGTTCATGTTCTGAGTCGTGATCCTTTCCCCTCCTTGGAGCAAGCCTATGCCATGGTCCAGACTGAAGATAGCAAACGGACAGCCATGCTTCAACCGCCTCTACTAAATCGCTCTGCTTTATTCACCGATACGAGTTTCTCTACCACAGGTAATTCTGTCCATCATGGTTTAGACAGGGAACCAATTAAATGTGAGTTTTTGGTAAAGAATGTCACACAAAAGAATATTGTTGGAAGCTTCATGGACATCCTACAAATGGCAAAGGACGGGGGCGGGGTCGAGGTAACAACTCAGCCCAGGCCTATCAAACCGAGTTTGATAATGTTGGTCACATTCCTCTTGGTAATGACGAATTGATGAACCAACTATGCCGCCTTCTACTTCAAACTAGCCCTTCAGAGTCAACTACTGCCCCTCTTCCAACTTTGCCAAATCAGGTATTTCCTTCGGTAGTCCCTGTGTATCCTCGGCCTCTACACCGTGGATCATCGACTCCGGGGCCACTGATCACTGTATTGGGTCTTCCCATTCTTTTGTTGATTATTTTCCTAGTTCTGGTAATAGTAAAGTGCGAGCTACTAATGGCTCTCTTTCCACTATTGCCAAGAAGGGTTCCATCAAATGCTCTCCTACCTTATCCCTTTCATCAATTCTCTATGTGTCTAATTTTTTTTACTAATCTTTTATCCATTAGTAGTCTGATTCATGATTTGAATTGTCAAGTCATCTTTTTTCCTTCTTACTGTGTGATTCAGGACTTGGTAACAGAGAAAACGATCGGCAGTGGTAAAGTGGTTGATGGTTTGTACCTTCATCCAAGTCCTCTGCTCTCAGCTCACAGGTACCGTTTTCCAAAACACAGCTGGCCGCTCTCCGCATATGGCACCACTGGTTGGGACATCCCCCTATCAGAAATATGCTTAAATTTTTTCCCCAATTTTCCAAATTTTGTAATACAGACGAGTTCTTTTGTGATGCTTGCATTTTTGCTAAGCAAACTCGATTGTCTATCCAATTTCCAATAAACGTAGTACAACTGCTTTTCATTTAATCTACTCTAATGTATGGGGTCCATCTCGATGTTCTTCAATTACTGGATACAAATGGTTTGTAACGTTTATTGATTGTAATACCCGGATCACCTGGATCTACTTGCTTTGCCAAAAGAGTGAAGTCTTTAGTTGTTTCCAACTGTTTCACCAGATGATCTAGACACAATACACTGGGAAGATAGCAATTCTTCGGACTGATAATGGGACGGAGTATACAGATGGGGTCTTTCAACATTATTTGGCGGAACATGGAATTCTTCATCAAACAAGTTGTGTCGATACTCCGTCACAAAACGGCGTCGCTGAACGGAAAAACCGCCACTTATTAGAGACTGCTCAATCCTTGATGTTTCAGATGCATGTACCCCCTTCATACTGGAGTGAGGCCGTCCTTACAGTTGCCTACCTCATCAACCGAATGCCTTCTCGAATACTTGACTTCTACTGTCTAATAGAGATGCTACTAGGTACATCCACATTTATAGTTCCTCATTAGGTTTTTGGTTGTATATGCTTTGCCTGTAATCACCATTATCCTGGCAAATTGAATCCCCGGGGTCTTCGAAGCATTTTTGTGGGTTACTTTGCTACCCAGAAAAGGTACAAATGTTATCATCCTTCATCTCGCCCGATGTTTGTCTCTATGGATGTGTCTCCATAAGTCTGAGGCCTTTTTGGGGTCCCTTCACATCTTCAGGGGGAGTCTCCAAGTGTGATTGAACCAGTTGAAGTTGAAGATATGCTTGGACCAATTAAAGACCTCCCAGTGCCTGCTGATACAGTTCCAAGTGACATCTCTAAAAGTTCGGATCCTCCCGCTGCTCCAGCACTGCCTCCTATGAAAGTATACACTCGATCTCGGCCTCAACAACAGGAAAAGACATATACCACTACCACCACTACACCACTCCAATATGACATTCCTGATATCGGTCCTACGTCATCTGATGAGTCTGATTCCTGTAAATTTGCTTATAATCCTACTTTGGAATTGTCTATTGCTCTTAGAAAAGGTGTGAGATCCCGTACTCAACATCCAATTTCTAATTTTGTGTCTTATGAGTTTCTATCTCCTCCTTTTCGTGCTTTTGTTACTTCCTTTGCTTTTGTTTCCACTCCATCCACCTGGCAGGCAGCTCTGACTGATCCCAAATGGAAGGCAGTAATGTTGGAAGAAATGCATGCTCTCGATAAGAACAAAACTTGGAATCTTGTCCCTCTTCCTCCGGGGAATAGATCTGTAGGATGCAAATGGATTTTCACTGTGAAGCACAAAATGGATGGAACGGTTGATAGGTACAAAGTTCGATTAGTTGCAAAAGGGTATACACAAACTTTCGGGATTGACTACCAGGAGAGTTTGCACCTGTAGTCAAGCTGAACACTGTTCGGGTCCTACTCTCATGTGCGGTAAATCTTGGTTGGAATTTACATCAATTAGATGTAAAAAATGCCTTTTTACATGGAGAGATAGAAGAAGAAGTATATATGGATGTTCCATCCAGTTTTGTCTGCCCTCAGACTACTGGTAAAGTATGCAAATTAAAACGTGCTTTATATGGTCTCAAACAGTCTCATCGGGCCTGGTTTGGACGGTTCCATAAAGCCATGATATCAGTGGGATACCAGCAATGTAATGATGATCACACTCTATTTATTAAAAAAAGGGGGCTTAATTATTGTCTTAATTGTGTATGTTGATGATATAGTGGTCACAGGAAATGACACCACTGAGATATTTTACTTAAAAACATTTTTGGGCACTAAATTTGAGATTAAAGACTTGGGCTCGTTACGGTACTTTCTGGGAGTTGAAGTTGCTAGATCAACTCAAGGGATCTTCCTCTTTCAGCGAAAATATACCCTTGATTTACTATCTAACACTGGTCTGCTTGGATGTGCTCCTGCGGATACTCCCCTTGAGCCCAATGTTCAACTGGAAAAGAAGGTTGGGGAACCAATGGACAAAGGTGGATAGCAATGATTGGTTGGCCGCCTAATTTATCTATCTCACACACGACCAGATATTGCTTTTGTTGTCAATATAATGAGTCAATATATGCATGATCCCTACTCTAGTTGTTTGGATGCTGTGTATCGGATCCTGTGCTACCTAAAATCAGCACATAGTCGTGGTGTTCTTTTGGCTCCTCATCAACATATGGATCTTGAATGTGCAATTTATACTGATGCGGATTGGGCCAGCTCTCTGGATGATAGACGCTCCACTTTTGGCCGTTGTACCTTAGTAGGAGGCAACCTTGTTACATGGAGAAGCAAGAAACAGTTTGAGGTGGCTCGATCAAGCGCTGAAGTCGAGTTCCGAACAATGGCTCATGGGATTTGTGAGCTCTTCTGACTCAAAGGTCTTCTTTGAGATTTACATGTTCCCATCAATCTTCCTATGAAACTCTTCTGTGATTACAAATCTGCCATCAGCATTGCTCATAACCCTGTTCAACATGATCGCACGAAACACATAGATCGATCGTCACTTCATCAAGGAAAAGCTTGAAGATGGTCTTATCTGCATTTCCTTTGTCAAATCTGAAGATCAACTTACAGATGTCTTCACCAAAAGTCTTTCGGCTAAGACATTTCATCCTATTATGTCCAAGTTGGGAATGACTGATATCTATTCCCCAACTTGAGGGGGAGTATTGTAATGTGTTGTAATGTCTTTATGTCCAGGTTCAGTGTTAACTAACATTGTCCAGGTTCAGTTTATGTGTAGGTTTAGTGTTACCAAACATTGTCCAGGTTCAGTGTTACCTAACATTGTTCAGGTTCAGTGTTACCTAACATTGTCCAGGTTCGATGTTTCCTATCATCTTACCTTTTCTACCATATTTAGTCAAATCTCATATCATAAATAGATGAGACCTCTGTCTATTACAGACAAGTCAAACCATTATTCAACACTACTAAATGAAGATGTCTTAGGAAATAGTGTTCCAGATTGCTACTTTACCCACCATGACACCATAGGTCGTAGGTATATACACAAAATTAGGGTGACAGAAGTTAAATAAGCTTTAAAGAGGATGAATGTAGGCAAAGCACTAGGCAGGTCTAGATGAGGTCCTAATTGAAGTGTGGAAGAGCCTAGGAATATATGGGGTATCTTAGCTAATTAATTTGTTCAATAAATTTATGAGCACAAAGAAAATGCCAAATGAATGGAGGAGAAATATTGTGGTTCCAATCTACAAAAACAAGGGTGATATTTAGAGCTGCAATAACTATAGAGGCATAAAACTAATGAGTCATACTATGAAACTATGGGAGAGAGTTATTGAAACCCGCTTGAGAAAAGAAAGTACCATTACAGAGAACCAGTTTGGTTTTATGCCAGGTAGATCCATAACAGAGGCTATTTACTTGTTTAGGAGACCCATGGAAAGATGTAGAGAAGGCAAAAATGACCTCCATATGGTTTCTATCGATCTAGAAAAAGCTTATGATAGATTTCCTAGGGAGTTAATATGACAAGTACAAGAGAAGAGAAGCGTTTCAAGCAAATACGTGGACATAGTTAAGGATATGTATTATAATGTGGTGACTAATGTGAAAACCGTGGGAGGTCAAGGTCGTGAATTCCCAATTACAATGGGGTTACACCAACGATCAACTTTAAACCCCTTACCTGTTTGCCCTCATTATGGATGATCTAACTAGAGACATTCAAGATGAAATTCCTTGGTGTGTGTTTTTCGTTGATGATATTGTTTTGGTGAATGAGACAAAAGCAGGGATCAATGCCAAGTTGGAGCTATGGAGATCAACGTTGGAATCAAAAAGTTTTGAGATAAGTAGAAGGTTGACGGAGTATATGGTATGTAACTTTAGTCACACAAGGACGGGTAATGAGGTGGTGAACATTCGTGAGAAGGAGAGACAACAAAATGATCATTTTAGGTATCCAAGTTCAATTATAAACAAAGAAGGTGATATAGACAATGAAATTTCACAGAGGATTAAAATAGGATGGATGAAGTGGAGAAGTGCGTCTGGTGTATTGTGTGATCGGCGTATTCTTTCAAAACTTAAAGGAAAATTCTATAGGATAGTTTTATAGGATAGTCATTCTACGGGCTATGATGTATGGTGTAGAATGTTGGGCAGTTAAGAAGCAACATATAAATAAACTTAGTGTAGCTGAGATGAGGATGTTAAGAAGGATGTATGGCAAAACTAGGAAGGATAAGGTAAGGAATGATCGTAGTAAAGTTGATTTGGGAGTAGTTTCGATACATGATAGACTACGAGAAAGTCGTTTGAGATGGTAATGGCCATGTTCAACGGAGGCCGTTAGATGCCCCCGTATGGAGGTAGTGATTTGATTCAGATGGAAAGATCTCAAAGAGCTAGGGGCAGACCTAAGATGACTCTAGGGGAGGTAGTGAAGAAAAACATGTATAGCTTAGGTCTTGCTTCAAGTATGACCTCGGACAGAGTTAATTGGCGGACAAGAATCCATGTAGCTGATCCCATTTAGTTGGGATAAGGCTTTGTTGTTGTTGTTGTTGATTTACTGCCATAGAATTTCGCAGGAGGGTGTTAATTACAGCAGGAAATATGACTTTATGTTAAATAAATAACATAATTTAAAAAAGGCATAACAGATATTTGAAGACAGAAATAGGGGAGAGAAAGTTTCTGTATATGTATTACAGATTTAATACCATAGACAGAAAAGAAATAGCATTTCAAGAATTGAGGAAGGGAATGGGAGTAAAGGAAAGAGCAACTGAGAAAGCAACACTTGTAGGAGAGAAAGCATCATAGGAACCAAACTTAGCTATAGGATTAGTACAAGCTCTTGTTTCCTTTTGGACAACAATGATAAGGTCTAACTCAGAAGGAGTGGAAAGAGTATTAACTAACATAGGAAGGTGGAGCTTAGGATGTGGATCCAAAGAGGAATCTTGGTAGGTCTTCGTTTTCCTTCTTTTGTAAACAAGTATCTCCTTCTCCTTGTCAACCTTCTCACTGCTAGGTTTTCTTTCATTGACAGCTCCCCTTGAAGTTAAATACAACAACGTCCACCCCCTTGTGTTTCCCAACATCAAGCAGAAATGTGGGAATGGGCAAGGACTGAAGAAAGGGGGGGACAACCACAGCCTCTTCACTTTCACTTTTCTTCCCCTAAAGCGGGTACAGATGAGGAGTAAAGAAAAACACAAATTCAAATAAGGTGACGTCTTTGGAGAGAAAGGAAAAAAAGCTTCTCAACGTCCCTATGCAGCAGTTATTAAACAAAAGCAAATGGATCGTCTCCTCGTGGGGAAGGTTGGTAGCACTTATAGCCCTTGGTAGAAGGGTATAACAAAGGAAAATACATTTAATGGCCTTAGGATCAAGTTTGGTCCGAGTAGACTTAGGCTTTCTTTGGTATCATTTTTCTTTTTGTTTTTGACCTAGTTATCAAAAAGCATTTATGAAAATCATTTTTGATTAAAAAATAAAATGTTGTTTGGTAGTTACTAGGCATCATAGATTTTATAATGAGAAATAAGTTTGGTATTTCATTAAGAACAAAAATTTGTTTTTGTTTCTTTAAGTAGTAGAATTTTCAAGCCATGATATCTTGTGATCCTCCGTTGAGATTGACCTGAAATTTGGACATCTTTACCATTTTTTCTTGGCCTTGACATCCAACGGATCCGATTGGTGGTTAAACGGCCGGAAAAGTACAACTGAGGTGGCTGAATTCAAGAACAAAAGTTTGATTTCTTCAAGATGCAAAATTTTCTGAGCATTGATATCTTGTGATCCTTTTATCCGATTGACCTGAAATTTGAGCACTTTTACCACCTTTTCCTGGCCTTCACATTCAATGGCTTTGATTGGAGGTTGGACTGCCGAAAAGTACAATTGGGAATCAGGATGGCCGAAACCAAGAACAAGAGTTGGATGTCAGAAAAACAAAAATAAAAATGATACGAAGGAGACCCTTATTAACATACACATAGCACACCCACCCAAACACCTTGCAAGGAGAGAGAAGGCAGAAACACAAGGAATTTATTTAAAAGGGATTTGAAGCCAAGGATGCTAGAAGGCATACGGTTCATCAAGAAGGCAGTAGTAAGAAGAGCATCAGAACAAAAAGTCTTAGAGACATACATACTAAACAAAACTAGGTTCCTAGTGACTTCCAATGAATGCAATTTTTCTGTTCAGCTACACCATTCTCTTGGAGTGTCTCTACACAAGCAAGCCGATGGACGGTGCCATTATCGGTAAAGAAGTTGTGGAGCCATCAGCAACTCTAACCTTATCTCTACCAGAGTAGACAAAATATGAATCATAACATTGAGACATAACAGTCATGTGATCGGTGGTGCCAGAATCAATGACCCAAGAAGTAGCTAAGGTAGAGGCAAGCAAAGCTGAAGCTAAAGGATCCGACGTTGTGGGAATTGTTGTCTTTTTGTAGTCCAGATGAATACCCCAATGGTTCAGTTTCAGCCGAGACAGTGTGTGCTCTAGCTCCTCCTCTTTTGCCACCACGCATACCAGAAGGTGCAGTTCTAGAGGGATGCCCATAAAGCATCCAGCAGGTTTCCCTAGTGTGCTTGGATTTGCCACAATGATCACATCCGAGCTTATCTCTGTTATCCCTACGGTTTGGCCCTTGGCCTCTTCCTCCACCATGCCAATCTATGGGAGCTAAAGGCAAGAACAGATATTTCTTCACTTTGTTGGTAGCTACCTAGTTCTTATAAAGATGGAATAGGTGATCGACCCAATATTTGCACCGAGATTGGTTCATATTCTTGGTTCAGCCCGTCAAGGAGAATCGAAACATGCTCCTTCTCAAGTGTTTTATAGACCTTTGCTTCGTCCTCAGGATTGGACAGTTAGAGGTCCCTATATTGATCATACTCCTTCCAGAGACCAATAACAATGTTATGATACCAAGGTTCAAAATCTCGAGTCTCGAGGATGTCTTGACCTTCTGAGAAACCAAGATCTTGGATCGGTCGAGATCTTGGCGAGACACTATAAAAAAGCCGCGAAGGCTTAAAAAGTATGTTTCGACCCTAAAATGGCCATTTTAAGGTTTGATATTCCATGAAACCCTATTTTAGCATATATAAACACATTTAAACCATAAAATTGTAAAAATAATCATACAGGATGATTGTTTGGGTTTACATCCATGTTTGGCAGTGTCGTTTGAAGTTCAGAAGTAAACCTAGAGTAATATTGGCTATTCAAAATAATGTTACACTAGTAGAAGATCAAAGAAGACCAAATGAGCCAATAAAATTATATTTTAGGAGAAGAATAAACATAATAGCACTTAATTAGTTAATTGTCATAGTAAAAAAAACTCAAAGTAGTCAAGTAGACAATACAATCATAATTCATACATAAAGTGTATCCGAGTCCTCTGCTCTTAGCTCACAGGTACCGTCTTCCAACCACAGCTGGTCGCTCTCCGCATATGGCACCATCGGTTGGGACATCTACTTATCAGAAATATGCTTAAATTTTTTCCCCAGTTTTCCAAATTTTCTAATACAGATGAGTTCTTTTGTGATGCTTGCGTTTTTGCCAAGTGAACTCGATCTATCCAATTTCCAATAAACGTAGTACAACTGCTTTTCATTTAATCCACTCTAATGTATGGGGTCCATCTCGATGTTCCTCAAATACTGGATACAAATGGTTTGTAACGTTTATAATACTCGGATCACCTGGATCTACTTGCTCCGCCAAAAGAGTGAAGTCTTTAGTTGTTTCCAACTGTTTCACCGATGATCCAGACACAGTACACTGGGAAGATAGCGATTCTTTGGACCGATAATGGGACAGAGTATACATATTGGGTCTTTCAATATTATCTGGCGGAACATGGAATTCTTCATCAAACAAGTTGTGTCAATACTCCGGCACAAAACGACATCACTGAATGGAAAAACAGCTACTTATTAGAGGTTGTTCGATACTTGATGTTTCAGATGCATGTACCCCCTTTATACTGGAGTGAGGCCGTCCTTATAGCTGCCTACCTCATCAACCAAATGCCTTATCTAATACTTGACTTCTGATGTCCAATAGAGATGTTACTAGGTACATCCACATTTGTAGTTCCTCCTAAGGTTTTTGGTTGTGTATGCTTTGCCCGTAATCACCACCATCCTGGCAAATTGGATCCCCGGGGTCTTCAATGCATTTTTATGGGTTACTCTGCTACCCAGAAAGGGTATAAATGTTATCATCCTTCATCTCGCTGGATGTTTGTCTCTATGGATGTGGTCTTCCATGAGTCTGATGCCTTTTTTGGTGTCCCTTCACCTCTTCAGGGGGAGTCTCCAAGTGTGATTGAACCAGTTGAAATTGAAGATGTGCTTAGACCAACTAAAGACCTCTCAGTGCCCGCTGATATAGTTCTAAGTGACATATCCAAAAGTTTGGATCCTCCGGTTGCTCTAGCACTGCCTCCTGTGAAAGTATACACTCGATCCTGGCCTCAACAATAGGAAAAGACAGATACCACTACCACCACACACCACTCCAATCTAATACTCTTGATCTCAGTCCTACATCGTCTGATGAGTCTGATTCTGGTAAATCTGCTTCTGATCCTACTATGGAATTGCCTATTGCTTGTAGAAAAGGTGTGAGATCCTATACTCAACATTCGATTTCTAACTTTTTGTCTTATGAGTCTCTATCTCCTCCCTTTCGTTCTTATTTTACTTCTCTTGCTTTTATTTCCACTCCATCCACCTGGCAGGCAGCTCTGACTGATCCCAAATGGAAGGCAGCAAATGTTGGAAGAAATGCATGCTCTCAACAAGAACAAAACTTGGAATCTTGTCCTTCTTCCTCCAGGGAAGAGATCTGTAGGATGCAAATGGATTTTCACAGTGAAACACAAAATGGATGGAACGGTTGATAGGTACAAAGCTCGATTAGTTGTGAATGGGTATGCACAAACCTTCAGGATCGACTATCAGGAGATGTTTGCACCTGAAGCCAAGCTGAACATTGTTTGGGTCCTACTCTCTTGCGCAGTAAATGTTGGTTGAAATTTACATCAATTAGATATAAAAAAAATGCCTTTTTACATAAAGAGATAGAAGAAGTATATATGGATGTTCCACCCAATTTTGTTAGCCATCAGACTACTGATAAAGTATGCAAATTAAAACGTGCTTTATATGGTCTCAAATAGTATCCTTGGGCCTAGTTTGGACAGTTCCATAAAGCCATGATGTCAGTGGGATACTAGCAAAGTAATGCTGATCACACTCTATTTATTAAAAAAAAAGGGGGCCTTAATTACTATCTTAATTGTGTATGTTGATGATATAGTGGTTACAGGAAATGACACCACTAAGATATCTCACTTGAAAACATTTTTGAGCACTGAATTTGAGATTAAAGACTGGGGCTTGTTATGGTACTTTCTGGGAATTGAAGTTGCCAGATCAACTCAAAGGATCTTCCTCTCTCAATGGGAATACACCCTTGATTTACTATCTGATACTGGCCTGCTTGGATTTGTTCTTGCGGATACTCCCCTTGAGCCCAATGCTCAGCTGGAAAAGAAGGTTGGGGGACCAGTTGACAAAGGTGGATATCAACAATTGGTTGGCAGCTTAATTTATCTATATCACACACGACCAGATATTGCTTTTGTTGTCAACATGACGAGTTAATATATGCATGATCCCTACTCCTGTCATTTGGATGCTGTGTATCGGATCTTGCGCTATCTAAAATCAGCAACTGGTCGTGGTGTTCTTTTGGCTCCCCATCAACGTGTGGATCTTGAATGTGCAACTTATATTGATACAGATTGGGCCGGCTCTCTAGATGATAGACGCTTCTAGCTACTGTACCTTAGTAGGAGGCAACCTTGTTACATGGAGAAGCAAGAAACAGTCTGTGGTGGCTCGATCAAGCCCTAAAGCCAAGTTCCGAGCAATGGCTCATGGGATTTGTGAGCTCCTCTGGCTTAAAGGTCTTCTTCGAGATTTACATGTTCCCATCAAGCTTCCTCTGAAACTCTTCTGTGATAATAAATTTGCCATCAGCATTGCTTATAACCCTGTTTAACATGATCGCACGAAACACATAGAGATCGATCATCACTTCATCAAGGAGAAGCTTGAAGATGGTCATGTCTGCATGCCTTTTGTCAAATCTGAAGATCAACTTGCCGATGTATTCACCAAAAGTCTTTCGGCTAAGACATTTTATCCTATTATGTCCAAGTTGGGAATGATTGATATCTATTCCCCAACTTGAGGGGGAGTATTGTAATGTGCTGTAATGTCTAACATTGTCCAGGTTCAGTGTTACTTAACATTGTCCAGGTTCAGTATTACTTAACATTGTCCAGGTTCAGTATATGTCCAGGTTTAGTGTTACCTAACTTTGTCCAGGTTCAGTGTTACCTTACATTGTCTAGGTTCGATGTTTCCTATCATCTTACTACCATATTTGTACAAATCTCTTATTATAAATAGATGAGACCTTTGTCTATTACAGACAAGTCAAACCATTATTCAACAATTACATCGAGACCAGTCGAGAAATGGTTGAAAATTGGTAGAAAATGTTAAAAATTGGTCGAAAATATTGAGACCAGTCGAGAATCTAAAGATCTTGTCTCGTATGAGATCTCGTCTCGACCTGTTCGAGAATCTCGGCCGAGATCTCGCCGAGATTTTGAACCATGTATGATACTCAAAGATAGTCTTACCTCATTGCTTCATTGTGATAACTTTTAGTTTGAGTTGGTAGACTTTTGATGCGGGTCGGGCTTGGGAAAATCGTAATTGGGTCCGCTATGGGCCCACCCAAGCAAATAGAAACCCAATTGACAAGTGCAATGGTAATTCGGTAATAAACCAGAATTTATCAGGGGCTAATAAGTAAGTGAAGAAGGAAGGGACATGAAGGGGATTGGATTTATTGGAGACATAGTTTTCAAGGCGCTAAGGCGAATCAAGGCGTTGGAGCCCTGACAGGGCGCCTAGGTGACCAAGGCGCCCAATTTTTCAAGGCGACCAAAGGCCGCCTGGGCGCCCAGGTGGTGCCCAGGCGACGCCTTGACAACTATGATTAGAGAGGGCAATCCTGGAAGCGAACTTAAGATATGGAAAAGAAGGGATTAATTTAAAAGGAAGGGGGTAAAATGGGAACCTAACTAAAGGCATTGAGCAGGATACGATTTGGGGCTGGGGGTTGTCTTCAACCTCCCGATCAGATCAGGAGGCGGAAAACCCAGTCTGAATAGGGAGAAGCATATCCTTCAACACAACACTAATTGACTCAAAACTTCAGGTGAAGAATCGCAAGTCATTGCCCTGAATCCGATCATATCAGGCCAAACAACTGAATCATTGGAAGAAGTAAAATCATTGAACCAGGTCTTGGCGGTAGTTGCAGGTTTTGTTCCTCACGCTGGGAGGGATGGATGAGCTTGATCACTGAGGATTGATGCCTATGGATGTGGAAGGCAGCCCTAGAATATGAGGCTAAATTGAAGAGCCTAGCTTAACCTGGGGAGAAAGTTTCAAGTTGCAGCAGAACAGAGGATTCGATTCAGGTAAAGAAAAAGTAGAAATAAGAGAGAGGAACCAACCATAGACGGGGCTGTTCTGGATCGCAAGGATATGAGAGAGAGAGAGAGAGAGAGAGAGAGAGAGAGAGAGAGAGAGAGAGCACTCAAACTTCTGCCCGCAAGCATACCAAATCAATAATTTAATTTTCCATCATATTCTCCGAATAATCCTTTGGTTACATGAGTATTTAAAGAGAAACAAAGCAAAAGCTAATAGCTAGCTAATAACTAATAAATATAGAATAAATAAATCCTATTTAAATTTCCCAAAATAAGAGCTACGAGATTTCCCCAAGTAAAATAAAATCCCACAAAGATTCCTAACCAAACCCATCTCATCTTGTTTGTCCGCCATTGCATTGACTCTCTCCAGCTTGAAAAAAATTCATCCACGAATTTTGCAAAAGGGAAGACATAATTAAATATGATGTACATCCAACTACAATCCATAAAAGAATTCCAGTAACGCACGCGTGGTAGGGATGTACTTCATTAGGCATGGGGTCTGTTCTTCAAAGAATGACGGTGGGATCATGAATTTCGTAATCACCTAGTGGCCCTAGTCATGAACAATATTGGGTGTGCCAACTGGGTCCTTCTCAGCTTTTTGATGTGTTGCTTCAGTCAACTTCGGAATGTCTTCAATTTCTTCCTTTGGTAACTCAATTGCTGGTTGGGGTGTTGGTGTCGACTCTTTTGGTGTGGAACATGCTCCGGTAGCCAATCCAAAAAGTCATACCATTTGTGGCATGTGAGAGGGCTGAAGGGTACAAAAATTCTTCTCACGATCAACTACACTACATCATTCTTCCAACCATGATCAACCAAGTTTAATTATGCCCTTGGAAGAATCAAAAACCTCACCAAGCACCATCAAAATATGAAGAAATTGATAAATCGATGCAAACATTACCTTCAGATTAAATGATGATCTGATCGGTCTTGGACAACTTATCCACTATAGACCTGATGCCGTCCAAGAAGGTCCAAGGCCCAAGCTTAAGTTGGCAATGGACCAGCCCAAAGAATCAGTTGGAATTGGTCCATTGGACCAGCCCAAAGGCCAAAGAAACAACTGAACACTGTTCACTTGAACAGTGCCAACATATTTCTTTCCTATTTTATTACGTTATTTAGTCTCCTATATATTTGGTTCAATTATCTTAGAGTTTGTTTCTTAAATTGTTTTAGTTGAATCAGTTTTTAGGTGTTTCCTTTTGTTTGGAAATTTTCCTATTTCCAGTTTTAGAAGTTTCTTTTGTTTAGAAACTTTCCTAATATATATAAAGGAAAGATTTTCTCCTTTTTATTTTTGGACATTCTCCTTAAAGAATCAGTCTTTTCTATCTTTTGTAATCATTTTCAGCATTATAAATAAGATGAATGGAAGAAGGGATGCAGACTTAGTAGAACTAGAAAAATATTAAAAAAAATTTTGGTTGAGTCTCCTACGGTTGTGAGACTCAACCACACATTATTGCTTCTGTTTTCTAAGAATTGTTCTTGCTATTGAGTTATACTTCTTCTCCACCTTATTGTGACATTCTTGCGGCTGTTTCTGAGACTTACAACACATTTGGAAAGAAGATACAGCCCAGTTTTCTCGATTTTATCTCTCTTTGGGCGGAGTCAACAAGACAGTCAATTTTCGAGATATTTTGGTTTCTTCTATAGCGGTCGGATGGCTTTCAAATTTAGATATGTTATCATACATATCCCAAAGCCTTTTCCCTCCAAATTTGAGCCCTTTCTAACGGCTGGATCTCAAGATAAGTGAGTTTTTTTTTTTATAATTCTATAATTCTAGTTTGCTAAAATACAAGTTTGAGATTTACAGGCAAGATTGGTTTCGATCCCACCCGTTGGATCAAGCTCATTTTCTGGAGTATTGTTCCTTATATCCTAAGCATCCAGGATCCCAAATTTTGAAGCATTCTTATATAAAGTTGTGGAATTATTTGTTCAATTTCAATTACTTCTGTTTGTTGTTAAAGGTTAAATTTGGGTTTGGGCTGTGTAGAGATCCTGTAGCGAAGAGGGATCTATGAATTGGATGTGTTGAAACCCTCTTTGCCACCAAGACCTTGACACAAAATTATTAGATAGCCTTCATTGTTAAGTAAGATGGCCACTTTACCATTGGGGAAATGGACACGGGTCTTGAAAATTAAAGATTCCATGCCAGGTTTCACTCTGATACCAATTGATGTGGGTCGGGGTTAGGAAAACCCCAATTGGATCTGCCATGGGCCCACCCAAGCAAATAGAAACCCAATTGACAAGTGCAATGGCAATCTGATAAAAAACCAGAATTTATAAGGGGTTAATACGTAAGTGAAGAAGAAAGGGATATGAAGGGGATTGGATTTATTGGTGAGGGGCAATCCTAGAAGCAAACTTAAGAGATGGACAAGAAGGAATTAAGTTATAAGGAAGAGGTAAAATAGGAACCTAACTAAAGGCATAATGCAGGATACGATTTGGGGTTGGGGATTGTTTTCAACTTTCCGATCAGAATAGGAGGCGGAAAACCCAGTTCGAATAGGGAGAAGAAATAAAATCACTGAACCAGGTCTTGACGGTAGTTGCTGGTTGGGCTCGGTTGCAGGTTTTGTTCCTCACGTTGGGAGGGATGGATGGGCTGGATCTCTGAGGGTCGATGTCGCCAATGGATGTGGAAGACAGCCCTAGTGATGTAAGCCAACTTAGGCCTGTCAAAACAATGGATCGGGAGAGTGACTTACACAAGGTCCAAACAAGCATGGGATGTGTAGAATTTATAGATTTGCACGGCTTCAAAGAAATGATTGTAACTTCCTCAATACAGACCGGAATGAATGAAAGATAACTCACGGGGTTATAAGTTTTGTGAAGAATGTTTTCCCATATTCTGAGTGAAAGATATGCCAAATGGGCTAAAGCCTAAAAGTAACGTGAAGTATAAGAATGGATTCTGAAAAATTTTCAAGATTTTAAGAACAATAAAGTAACTTTGATGGAGTGATGGTAGAGAGACTCACTTCTCTTTTCCATTCTTCTACGATGTAGGTGAAGAATAAAACTCCAACTCTTTTAGGATAGAGTGAAGCTTCTTTAAGGTTTCAAGGGAGAACTCTTCTAGGTTCAAGGTATGATAAGAAAACTCCAACTCCTCAACGTTGAAGTGAAACTCTTCTAGGTTTCAAGGCATGATAAAAAAACTCTACTCTTCAAGATTGAAGTGAAACTCTTCTAGGTTTCAATAGATGAACTCTTCAAGGTTTAAAGGAGAAGACATGCTTTAATCCACTTTTTAATTCAAAAATCATCTGCTTACTACATGAGAATTAACTGCTATTTATAGGCTGTATAAGTACTTAAATATCTCAAAATAATCTCAATCATCCCCTGTAATCATAGGGCTGAGATTGCACATAAAGAAAAAAAAAACATAAATGATATAATAATTGCAATATATAGAAACTTGTCCCAATGTATTGATTCTTGTTCTTGGGCATAGAAACTTGCTTTGAGGAGACTCTAGAAAGACTCTCTTAGTCAATTCATATGAAAAGTCACACTGGTGGAGAATGTATAAAGAAGCTTCAAGAGTGTCCACATCATCATCCACCAAAGTACATGCAAATATTGTCTTGCACATGCTCAGCAAAAAGGTCACAACTCTCTAAATATAGCTTGGATTAATTTCAATTTAATGCCACAGAAAATTTAAATCATAAGGCTACAACTTTAATGTTTTGAGTATTTTAAATTTCGAAATATAAATATTTCAAAATTACTCTTAAAGTCGGTACATGTGTTGAAAATTGGTTTTCACAGCATGGACCATATAGGCTGGTCCGGACTTGGTTGTGTTGGTTCCAAAATGGGTTGTGGTGCTTGTGGACCATGAGTTGAGCTTGGGCCTTGGCTTGAATATGGGTTGACCTACTTGGATAGAGAGTTGGTTAGGGACGGCCACCTGGGTGTGGGCATGGGCTGCATCAAGAATATCAGGCAAACTGAAGTGCATGGCTTAACTTGGGGAAGAATGTTTAGGTTGCAGCAGAACAGAGGATTCGATTCAGGAAAGAAAGGGGAAATAAGAAAGAGGAGCCAATCAAGGAAGGAGCTGTTCTGGATCGCAGGAGAGAGAGACGCAAGCACACCAAATCAACAAATCAATTTTCTATTCTATTCACTGAATAACCCTCTTTGGTTACATCATGTATGTAAAGAGAAACAAAGCAAAAGACTCCCAATAGCTAGCTAATCACTAATAAACATAGAAATAAATAAATCTTATCTAAATTTCCCAATATAAGAGATTGCAAGATTTCCCCAAGTAAAATAAAATCTCACAAAGATTCCTAACCAAATCTGTCTCATCTTGGGTCCACCACTTCATCAACTTGAGCCCTTGGAAATCTCCTTTCGCATAAACCTCCTACCAATATCAGGTTTCATATAAAAAGTCTACCAGGTATAACAATTGAATTCTCGGTCTTCCATTTCTGATATCTTGGATTAGTTGAAGGAGCCTTAATGGTCCCAGTAATATACCCTAACTTCACTGAGTGAGCCCAATCCAAATAGTTGGTGTTGTTTAACTTCACAATGGATATCTGGGTGTTGAGATTTTCAAAGGCAATCAGACTAGGTTTGGCACTACTCGAACCATCAGTTGAGGTTTCCATAGGTCCACTGACCTCTGACATATGAGAACTTACTCCATTACTCGGGAAGCTGGTTGGATACCCAAACCAAACGGTGAGTTCACCCTCTACCCAGCAACTTCTTTCCTTCACAAAACATTTCCAGCAAGCAACAGTTCGCAAAAAAACTTTAACATACTTCCATCAAATGTGAATTTCAGGGTGTGTATTCATTCTATCACAACTCACAAACCCCAAATAGTAGAACTTACTGACACATAGCAGTAGATAACCCTGAGCTCGCCATTCAAGAAGAAAAAGCAAGCAAAAGCACAAAGCTGGCGGTACTGTAGGCTGGTAGAAGACTGAGTTGCAGGCCTAGAACATACCTCCCTTGTAATCTAGGTTGTAGGGGTTTGAGAGAGGACCCTTGAGTGACTCCAATGGGCATGGCCTCAACTCCAATGGATCACTGCTGAGAGAGAAAAATGAGCTAGAAGACAGGGCTGGTGGTAGCTCCAGTTCTGTTTTAATTTTTTTTCCCTTCGTTTTTTTTTTTCTTTGTAAATCTTTGTCTTTGTAGCTTAAGACCCCATCAATGTCTTCTAGAAAAAGAGTGATCAGCTTGAACATGTCTTTTTACATGGTACAACCTCTGGAGCCCTCTACTTGTCTAGGGTTCCAAACAAGAGGCACAATTCAGAGAGAGGTTGGTAGTCGACTCTCAAACCCTGCTCTGATACCAAGTTCAAGTTCAAAATAATGGAAGACAGCTAGAGGAGGAGAGGAGAGGAGGATGAGCAGGAGAGGAAGAAGAAGAAGAAAAAGGAGAAGAGAGTGTGCGGTGAATGCCTTGGGGATAGAATCGATTTTTCTCCCCTATATTGATTTCCTTGCTATCATGGAATTACATAAATAACCCCGTAATAGAGGGTAAAGGAAGGTAAAAAAGGAAAAGTTAAAAAGACAATACAAGATAACAGCAAATTACCTTAAATACTCTTATAACATGAAATCTAACACCAACCTCTTACACAACTATGCTCCTGGCAATCTTGTCATAAAAAATAGCTTCACTGTCCCCATTAGGTTGGAAAAGAATGAATGCAACAAGAAGAAACTTTTGTGCTTGGACATAGTACATCCCCAATAACTGCTAATTTCCAATTCATAATCTTAAAAAGAAACTGACTTCAAGCCACATCATGTCCTAATCTATGTGAAACTATTGTCTTCATGCAGAATATTTGACAAACATATGATCAAGTTTGTGTTTTCATCAATGACTCCGTCAAAAAAGTGATATAACAAATCTTTTTTCTTTTCTTTTTTTTTTTTTTTTTTTTTTTTTTGTGGAGTGGGGAACCAGATGCAGAGGAGTAGCTTTATTGATTTTACTACCAATTTATCATCTTGTGTGGTTTTATCTTCAATACAAAATATCATAGGCCTCTCAAATGAGTCCATCCCAGGAAAAAGAACATTTTTCTTAAAAGTTGGGACTGGAGGCCCCTCTTATACAGTTCAAATAAACTGATTGACATTATCCCAACCAAATGAATCGGGTACACAAATTCTGTTTCAGCATTCAACCGAAGCTCTCTATGAGTTTCCACAGTGTTGTCGGTTGACTGTCTTCTTCCCTACTTGGAGGATTTTACTTATATGACTATTCTCTGTTATTATTAAAATTAAAATATGGACAAAGTGTTGGTTTTCCTTGTTTCGTATCTCTCTGTATTAGACCAGGTCTTGTATCTCTGTTCCAGGTTTGAAGATCTCCAGCCAAGCCTGCCAATTAAACTGTTTGATTTGGCAACCTCTAATATGCTAGAAATTGGCCTTTCTATATCTGCCTTGTTTTTTGGGGTACTTCACACTTGAAAATACATTTCTATCTTAGTTTTCTGTAAAATATTGGAAACTACTTAACCATCAGATATATTTTTATTTTACACAATGACCGTGGATAGACGAAGAGATGAAGCAAAATAAAATTGCAAGATGACATCAATATATGAAAATGACTTGCCTCCCAATATTTCAAAGGGATCCAAAAAATAGATATGGATGTTGTTTGTTTCACTTGAATTGGGTTATGTTAAAATCTATATACATGAATTTACAGGCCACAACTGCTTAAGTTTTTTCTTTTTTCCCTTTTCCGGGCATCGGAATGCCTCTGTTTCACCATGTAATTAGCTTTCTTGGTTGATCTGCTTTGATGCAATTATGAACTCTTGATCTGTTATGTCGTCATGTTTTCACAACATTTCAAATTTTCTTGGATATTCTCTCTCTAGGATATATATTAACAGTAAAATGATATATTGAAGAACTTTTTTGTCTTACTAACAATTTGACAAGCATTATGATACTTTCTGCTTGACAGGGAACTCCCCTGACCGGGATTCTATCGATTCTGGAACAAAGAGGTCCAGTGCATCATCGGGTGGGAGCTCACGGAGTCGTAAGGAGTTTCTCAGGAAGTTTGTAGACCATAAATTCTTGACAGAAAAGCTTGGAGATTGGTTTTCAGAAATATCAGAAGATTCTGCTTGTACAATTCCTGTGTTGGATGTCCCTTTTGAGTTGTCGGAAGTTCAAAAGTTTGATTATGCACTGGAAGGGGTTTCACTTCAGCAGTTGGTTCGGATGCCAAGTGCTGTTTATGCATCAACTTCAGATGCTGTTGAAGCCACTGCATATCTTGCCATCGAAGATTTCCTACATGCAGGCGTAAAGGGGTTGTGGGAGGCATTTTGGAATCAAGGTGGGCCTCTGCCTTTTTCGGTTGCCTGTTTGCATCGTGAAAGTTTGAAATTCTATGCTGCAGAAAAGGCAATTGCGAGTGGAAAGCTTGAAGGCCTTTGTGCCAGTGCTATAATGTTGAAGAGCGCCCGACATTCACATGGAAAATGGGACCACATTCTTGAATTAGCACTAATGAGGCCTGATGTTGGGAGTATTGCGATGGAAAGTAAGCAGCTTCCTTCACAATCTATCCTGGGGGAAGCCCTCTTCTTTGCTCTGCGTATACTACTCTCGAGAAGCTTCAGCAAATCTAGTGTCCTTCATAATTCTAGTTCTGTCTTTGTACTTCTTGTTGATTCGCAGTATGGGGGGGTCATAAAAGTTGAAGGGGATCTGAATAAATTGGACCATGATGTGAACAATGTCTATGAATGTGCTGCTGAATGGATCAGAAAACATTCGAAAATTGCAGTTTCGCCCATTGATAGGATCTGGAACAAGCTTGGGAATGCCAACTGGGGGGACATTGGTGCTCTTCAGGTGCTTCTGGCCACGTTCCATTGTATTGTTCAAGTAGCTGGGATGCCTAAACATTCAGTAAATGATTTAGCCACTGAACATGGTTCTCGTCTTCAGACCCGAAGAACAGAAAGGCAATTGGGGGATAAGCAAGTGAATGGAAACGGTTTATTCAGGTTTCAGCATCACACTGGTACCTCTGAAATTGTTGAAGTTCAGGATGAATCCCTCCATGTTGAATCTGAAGAGGTAATGAGGCTGGAAGAAGGATCTGTCCTGTTGATAGAGGATTCAAACTGGGAAAAGGGTTTTCAGATCAAAGAAGTTTTACATGATGGTGATCTTTTGTTCTACAGTGCAACATCTTTGGAAGAATCAGGAAAGGATTTATTTTTGTATGTTGGGT
Organism: Protea cynaroides; assembly: GCA_028583415.1. NCBI lineage: Eukaryota > Viridiplantae > Streptophyta > Magnoliopsida > Proteales > Proteaceae > Protea > Protea cynaroides. The sequence goes on from CM053269.1 coordinate 16,196,263, forward strand.
CTCATCCTTCTCAGCTGGAACCAGCATGGGAAGACATGAACTTGTGGTATCAGGTTCAGAGGCAGACACGAATATTAACTGTTATGAAACAGAGGGGCATCTCTAGCAAGTACTTGCCTCAGCTGGTTGCATCTGGCAGGATAATTCACCCTGGTCAATGTCGGAGACCAAGCTCCAGTGGGAATTGTGACCACCCGTGGTGTGGAACTCCAGTCCTTGTTACCAGTCCAGTTGGTGACTCAGTTACAGACTTGGTCAGAGAAGGACGATTTAATTCAGATGAGGCTCTCAGGTGTTGCCATGATTGCTTATCAGCGCTGTCAACAGCAGCTTCTGCTGGAATTCGGCATGGAGATATCCGACCAGAGAATGTGATTCGTGTAAGCTCTGGTGTCAGGCATCCGTATTATGTCCTTATTGGGTGGGGGCATGCTATTTTAGAAGAGAGGGATCGCCCAGCCATGAATCTTCTTTACTCTTCAACTTATGCTCTTCAGGAGGGCAAGTTATGCTCAGCTTCAGATGCAGAGAGTCTGGTCTATTTGATCTATTTTTCATCTGGCGGGGTTTTGCCAGAATTGGATTCAGTGGAGGGGGCACTCCTGTGGAGGGAAACCTCTTGGTCAAGAAGATTGATTCAGCAAAAGCTTGGCGACATTTCAGCTGTACTGAAAGCCTTTGCGGATTATGTGGACAGTCTTTGTGGTACACCCTATCCTATGGACTTTGAGATATGGCTAAGAAGGTGGAGAAGAAATATTCATGAGGAAGATCATGGTAAGGGGATTAACACATCGGGGTAGTGATTTTTATATTTATTCCTTGTAGCTAATAGCTATAGTGGCAAACTGAGTCCTCATGAACTTCTGCAACACTCAGTTCCCAAGGTTTGGGACATGTTTGGATTTTCAAGAGGCCTCTGAAACCAGAAGTGATTTAAACACTTGTTCGGGCTGGAGTTCTCTCTATTGGCTAAGGAAGCTATCCAGATTTCTGTTGAATGTTTTGATTCAACCCTGAGGCCTTTGGAAAATAATCCCCACCACATGGATGGCTCATTTTTCTTTTCCAGTTGGCTGGGTTGCCTCTTGCTCTGGGGAATTTTGAATCATCTATGAGGATTGCTTAGATATGTCACAAAGAGAGCCCTAATGTGAAGAGTTATCCAGGCCATTTCCAGTATTTCATGGAGTTCTTAGTTGGGATTGTATAAACCATCTGTCAACTTGCACTCGGTTCCCTATTCCTGTCTAAATGCCACCCTATCCTGAGATTGTGTGATGCCCCATGGAGCTTATAATGTATTTATTATTGTTATTTTTTCCTTGTAAATTTGTGAGCTGTTTCACATTTCTTGAACATCTTGGTGTAACTGTTTCATCTGAGGTTCAAGGACTGGTGTGAAAGTCCACTACATACAGGACATCATACACTGTAAATGGATTGTTGGTTTCGTTTGTCTTTGGAGTTTTTATCTGGGTTTGTCCAGACCAGCACATTCTGGAGCATATGAGTTGCTATATTTTCTTTCTGGTTGTACAATTCAACCTCTTTTCTAGATTTATTCTTATTACCTAGAATTTGACTCTTGTAGATCTGTCAAAGGGTTTCTTCTAATCTTTACTCCTCAAATTTGGGTAGTACATCTTGTGAATTAATTGATGATTTGCTTCTTTTTTCCTAAAAGCTGTTTTTGTTCTACTTTAAAAATTCTCATGTTCAGATTCAGGGATAAATGAAATCCAAACAAAGTCATGAAGGAGGATAATCATCTGCAAGACATTGCATGTACCCAAGGTGAGCTTCTTTGTCTTTGCAACATTGTTATTTAAGTGGTATGCTAAGTTAGCTACAAGACCATCGCATGTACCCAAGGTGTTTTCTTTTAATCTTGACTTAGACATTTGAGTGAATATCAAGAATCAAGACCCCATTAATGTCCTGTCGGTTCAGTTTGGTTGCAAGGGGAATTAAGGGAAGGGAATGAAAATTTTAAACTTAAGAAGAAATTTTCTTAACATGATTATATAAATTATCTAAATTTCCTACCTTATTAAGTAATGATATTTATTAGGTATAAAATTTATTTTACTTTTCAAATGCAAGGGATTTAGATGCAAAGTGAAATATAAATTAATAATTAAATATGAAATGATTTGGAATTAGTTATACAATCATGTGATAGTTTGTGATTTAATGTTTACAAACGTTTTTTTTTAAGTTTAAAAATTTTATTTCTTTTTCTTTTAATTTCCTTTGCAATCAATCAAAGCTGTCAAGAGAAGGTTTTATTTATATCGTAGTATTGTACCCATAGTTGACAAATTCAGATCGGTGAATATCTCAAAATAATTTAGCCAATTTGAAAATTCAGTCAAAAACTTTGATAATAGAAAAAAAAATTCAGATTCATACTAACTGAAGAATTATTTGTTTAGATATAAAATTTGGGACTGAAAATTTCGATTGGTGGAAGAAGATTGTCTTTGATGGATAATATGACCAGATCTAAATTAGATCTAATGGTCAGAATTTAAGATGGAAACTACACTATCTAAGCAACTGACTTCCAGAAATAAAATCTGAAAATAAAATAGTCTAAGTATTTAAATAAGGTTTCCAATCAATCCACAGATGAAATTTCCCCTTTCTTGTCTTCTCTCTCTCTCTCTCTCTCTCTCTCTCTCTCTCTCTCTCTCTCTTAAACCCTCTCCTACGTCTTTAGCAAGCAATCCTACTCCAAAAGTCTAGTCTGCAAAGGCCCCCACACGGTTGCATAATTTGCTAGTCAACATCCAAGTTCCTACAAATTTGGAACCTCAAATGCAATCCTATATTACTTTTTTCCACCATCTAAAAATCAATAAAGGAAATATGGCAAAAAGATAGCGACGCGGCTACTCACAACTTTGGTAAACGGATAGAATTGAATACGTAGTATCCGAATTTGAATCTCTTTATCAATTATTCTATCTGAATCCAATCCCATATCATCTGCCGAATTTATGAATCCCAGCCCTGTGGGACCAACCTTGCCTCCGAACAGGTTGAGAAGCTTGGCCGTGAGTTAGTTAATAAACACTTGTCTTCTAATTCATGTGATGAGGAGAAAGGGAGTATTCCCTTCCCTAGTTCCTCCTAAGCGAGTTCCATGGGTCCTACCTAGCCCAGCTTTGACTCTTTCCTTGCGTATTAGGGAGTGGGATCAGAGAGTCCCATTCAAGGAGGAGACTCCAACTCAAAATATATGTCTTCATCTTTCATTCCTTTAGGGTACGCACCCATCTTAGTGAAGGGAGAGATTTGGAGGGAGAAGGTGAAGCACAGCGGAGGACCTTTCCGACGAAGAATCGACATCGCTCAGGATACTCACATTCTAACCTTAACAAATTGCCGGTAGGTCCTTACCTGCTCGTTTCTGGCTAGGTTTCTGACCTTCCGGCGAAGGAGACGCTTTCCATGCCACCATTAATGGTGGGAGACGACTCATCTTCGCCAAGTAGAGGAGGCATACCCTTCTAATATATTCTTTTTTTTTTTGTTGGTAAAATCCTTCTAATATATTCCATCGTAACCAAAAGACGACAATGTGGCTTGTAAAGAGTAGTAAACCCATGCCAATTGCAGACCCTCTCGACAAGTTGTCAAGGACCTTAGCTTATGACTGGTATTATACCCTCGAGACTTAGGCCTAAGGATCTGTCAACGGACTGCTGCAGTAGAAGTCCAGAAGTAGGTCCGGATGGAGGTTGGGTTGCAAAACCCGTGCAATCGGACACACCTAGAAGGTCTCGGGAAAGGAACAATCGATGGTTTGGTCACACGACTGTGCAACCGGAGCTCTAACCGGACATCCCCAGAAGGAAACCATGATCTATCCGGAGGGAAGGTTGCCGTAGCCTCCAATCAGAGACTCCAACCAGACACCCTCTGTATGATTCTGGATCCTTACTTATGTCATAGCCCATTCTGGGAATCGGGCATGATATCTGAGTCGACCCAATACAATCCAAATACTTCCAGTGATCAACAACCAAAATGATCTACCAAACAAACCCCATAGTCTACACAAGCAATGCCCATAATAATCACTAAATAAATTAAAGTAATTGCAGCGAAATCAAATAGTTGGGGGCGGATGCCAACTAATGTTACCATAGCATAAATAAGTTTGTTATGTCTTACATCACAAGTTTCACATAATACCATAATATACTTCCAGTTACACGTTGTCCAGGAGTAAATCTGAATAGACTATTGTAAATAGACCAAACCATTATCTATCTACAAATCTCACAATGGAAGAGACTAGGCGCTCAATCAGGTCCTGTAAACGTAGTTGTCACAGGGACAGCCCTCGTCATGGTCATCCGGGAAGCCCTTGCCAGTAGAGATATCCTCCACCAGTGCGGGTTCCACCATGTCAGCTGCAGAAGAAGTACTTGCATAAAAAATTGAAAAGAGTTCAATATCGAGGGGTGAGTTCCCATCCCAGTTTAGCAAAAAGTCAAGTATCAATGCAACCTTATCACAACACTACATTGATGCAATTAAGTAAACAATCATTGTGCATGTGGCAATCATTTGTACGCTACCATGGTCTTGCCTGTACCCTAACAAGGATCTGTCCAAATCTTACCCCACCTATACGATGTTCATTCCTCCCCCTCAAAAATATGTTCATTCCTCCCCCCCTGAACACCCGAACCTCCCCTCTCCTAGTATGTCCCCTCGCTAAAGCACATGACATACGACCATGGGTGATGAATGATGCATGTAAAACATAAAGGAAGAAGAGGGGCCACACCCTAGTAGGGGTCCCCGGCACCACTCCCATGGACCATCGTGCCCCCGCAAAGGTGTTAGCCATGGCACATGGCCACCACACAGCAAGCACATCAGTCACAATCATCACTAAACATATCCAACCAATCAGACAATTTGGCATACGCGCGGTGAGTAAGGTTGTACCCCAGTAGAGATCCCTGACTCTCCACTTCCATGGTTCATCGTGACCCTACTAAGGTATTGGTAATTCCAACATGGTTCATGAGTTCATGCGTTACACGAATCATCATACATGGTGGATCATATACATGATCCTAAGCAAGGTTGCACCCTAGCAGTCTCCCATGGTTCACCGGGCCTTTGCTAATGTACTAGCACTATAGACATGGTCCGTCTGTCATATGTCACCCTCCCTGGGTACCCGTTGTCACACCCTAATTATGGTCGAATCAGAAGTGTGATTGAACTGTCAACAAACCAACAGTTCAATGCCAAAATCACCAAGAACTGTGCCGACATTCAAACCATACATGTAACCAATAATCAGAATAAATAAATAATCAGCAGAAGTCTTTATTAATGAACTGAGAATCTAATGTGAAATAATAAATGAATCCAATTATTCTGATGTCGACCTAAACATAAATAATAATATCCATTACAAGATTTGTAATCCCAAATACCAAAATAAAACCCTAAAGATAAACGTAGCAGTGGCACTCGCATGACGAGTCATGCTCATTATCCACTGTCTACAATCTATAACTGCTACTCTTCTAAACGAAGATGCATTGACGAAGTCGTCTATAGAATAACCTGCATCATCAGAAACTAAAAAGAAAATAATATCGTGGGGTAAGCTCACAACTTAGCTGAGTAAGAAATAAAACATGCAGCTGGCAATATGCATGAGATAACATTTAATCATTTGGTCTGGTAAAGTTTACAATTTGCTATGATAAGGATAGACTACAACCACACCTCCATGCACGAGAGTGTGAGCACACTAAATGGTCAGGCTCCAACCAAAACCGCCATCCCACAACACTCACTAAAGATAGAATAGAGCTAGAGCCTAACGGTAGGCTACAACTAAACCGTTAGAACCCCCTGATACCCTACCCCGTACTAGTACGTACACCTCTACTGGCGAGGGCTTGCAAACTAGGTTCATCACTAACCATTCCTAGATGTCATCACAAGTGTATCCATGGCCCTACCCCAGTACCCTTCAATACGAAATAGAGATAGAGCTAGAGCCTGATGGTAAGATTATGACCAACACCACCAGCACTCCCCCTGATACCCGATCTCATACTAAGCACGCTAAGGTAGATGGCAATACGATGATGTCAGTGTGATGAATGGTTCAAGGCTCTAACCTCTCTCCACCTAACACATCATGTCACACCCCAATTCCAATTGAACCAGAAGTGTGAGTGAACCGTCTCCAAACCACGGCTCACACCAGGATCTCAATAGACCGTGTCAACAAACCATTCCAAGCAGTCTAACATAATCAGAGAGTAATAAATAGTAGCAGAATTAAATAGATAAATGAACTGAGCTCTATATGGTAAATAAAATAATTATCCAAATTATTCCATCATTCACAAACTTAAATAATAAAAATACTACAAAGTATTGTTTTAAATTAAACCATCTCTAAAGGAAAACATAGAATGAGCACTCGCATGATGCGTCATGCTCGTCCTCTACTGTCTGTGTGTCAATGGCAGCGACTGTACCATACGTTGGGGCAGTCATGAAGTCATCAACTGTGTACCTTGCATCAAAATTTGAAAAGAAAGAATATATATTTGGGTGAGCTCACAACTTAGCTCAATAAGTACAAAATCAATGCAACATACAAAATGCATGAGATAACATTACAATTTGGGTCAGGTATAACTTGCAAAATGCTATACTAAGGTTTGGCGGCCACCGCACCTCCACACGAGAGTGTGAGCACACCCAACAGTCAGACAACAATCCACACAACTGCTGTTGCCCCACATCACTCACTCCGGTATAGAGATAGAGCTAGAGTCTGGCAGTCAGGAAACAATCCACACTATCGCGTCCTCCCCCTGATACCCTACACCGTACCAATACCTAAACCCCTATTGGCAAGGGCTTGCAAGTGGGTTCCGTTTCTAACCAGTCCTATATGTCAGTATAGTATATATGGCCCTACCCCAGCATGGCTCCCTACGACATAGAGATAGGGCTCGAGTCTGGTGGGCAGGTTGAACCACAATCCCACGTCCTCCCCCTGATACCCTATTCGCACCAAGTCCGCTAAGATAGACGGCGATACGAAAAGGTGTTAGTGTGAGGATATATCCAGGGCTCCACTCCCCTTCACATTCCACACACTAACTAAAAATATCCACATGCCTAAACAACCAACATCCTAGCATATGAAATGCATGAATAGATAATAATAATTTAACAACTAAAATGGCATGTGAAATGCACAAACATCAGACAATTAACACAGATACAAAATAATCACAACAGTTTACTGATATTTGGTTAATTAGGGTTTGGGGTCTTGTCCCTTACCTGACGCGTGATAACCAGCCCGCTCTGCGTCACAGGGTTTACTCACGCTGTCTACAGGTCCTACATAATCATACTCATAGGTTAGAATTTAAATTATTGGGGTTACAGTTAGTCAGAACCAAGTCTAGCCAAGCAAATAGGCTTCGGTAGACATACCAGTCGCGGTGAGACCAGTATGTCCTGCGGTATGTATACCGGTCTTACTCAGAGCGAGACCGGTATGCGCCTGCGGTATATATCGCAGGCCCATACCGCAAGACCTTTCAGTCCAGTCGGTATGTCCTACGGTATGTACCACAGGGTTATACCGCTGGACTTAGGTCCAGCCGGTATGTCTAGCGGTATATACTGCAGGACCAATACCGCAGGACTTATTGTCCAGCGGTTAGGTCCGGCAGTTTGGGTCCGAGAGCCCGATCTCGAATCTCCCTCCCCCGTCGGTCATTGGCTTGGTTTCTAGGGTTTTTCCTAAACCATTCTAAGGTCCAAATATTTGTTTAGCCTTCTAGGTTTCGACTATAACGTCGCATCATTCCCAGATTGGATCTTAATGGAAACTAGGGTTTTTGGGGTTCTAGAATTTTGGATCGTTGCGCCGTTTCACGGCTCCAATCAGAAATCCTAACATTACTAAGAGGGTTGAGCACTTACCGGTGTTTGTCGGATGGCGGCGTGCTCTTCCAATGAAAAATTCCTCTTCTTGAGCGGTCTCCTCTCTCCTTGCTCCTTCTCAGATCTCTTCCAGACGGCTAGGGATTGATAAGGTTTGGAAGGATCATAAGAGGGTTGGGAGGCATATATATATAGTGGGAGACCGTTCTAGGAAGGTTTCCCGTAGTTAAAAACTTTCCAAAATTTTGATTCATAGTGTGGGACTCACTGGAGTCCGTCTCCAGCTGTTATTGCACATACCGGTCGCACATACCGGTCTCACTCAGTGAGACCGGTACTGAGACTGGTATGTAAAATTTATATTTTTACACATCGTTTCTCCTACCTGGATCTCGTGGTTCGTCACCCGGCCTCGTCTTCCGGTCCGGTTATGATTGGGAGACCTGATACAATGTAAACCATGGTTAAACCGGGTTTTCAAAGCACGGTTCTTATAACTCTACCACCCTTAAAAGAAATTTTGTCTCCGAAATTTACAAGTAGGTCTCACAATTCTCCCACCCTTTAAAGAAATTTCATCCCCGAAATTGAACGTACCTTCAGAGTCGAAAAATGAGGGTATTCTTGTCGCATGACATCCTCCTCCTCCTAGGTGATTTCTTCTACATCCTGACTCTTCCAAACTACCTTGACGTAGTGTATAGCTCGCCTTCGAAGCTGTTGTATCTTTTGACTGATTAATTTGATTGGTACCACCTCGAAGGTCAAGTCTTCTGTCAAATCTGGGGGGTCTGCAACTAGGATATGCGAAGGGTCTCTCACGTACTTCTTCAGTAAGGACACGTGGAAGATGTTGTGGATATTTTCGCTGGTGGCAATGCAAGTTGATAGGTCACTTTGCCACATCGGGACAAAATCTCATACGGTCCCACATATCTAGGACACAATTTTCCCTTCTTTCCGAACCGCTTTAGGCCTCTTACTAGTGATACCTTCAAAAACACTTTTTCACCAATAGTGAATTTGAGGTCTTAGCGCCTGTTATCAGCATAGTGCTTTTGACGCACTTGAGCTGTCTTTACTCGGTTCTTGATCTGATCCACTGCTTTGCAAGTTTCCTACACAAATTATGGTCCTACGATCCGTCTTTCTCCAACCTCGTCCCATAACAATGGTGTCTGACATTTCTACCATACAAGGCCTCATATGGGGCCATCTGGATTGTAGCCTGGTAGCTATTGTTGTAGGCAAACTCGATGAGTGGAAGCTTCTCATCCCAAGCCCCCTTAAAGTCGATAGCACATGCTCGTAGCATATCTTCTAGGATCTGGATGGTCCTCTCTGACTGATCATCTGTTTGAGGGTGGAAGGCTGTGTTGAACTTTAGTTTCGTTCCCATGGCCTTCTGTAGTCCCTCCCAAAATTTTGATGTGAAGCGTGGATCTCTATCTGATACTATACTCTCTGGGACACCGTGGAGTCTAACAATATTTTCTACATATAACTTTTCCAGCCTTTCCACGGTGTACTGCGGTTTGATTGGGATAAATCTTGCAGTCTTGGTGAGGCGGTCTACAACTACCCAAACTGCATTCACTGACCTCGAAGTCATAGGTAGATCAGTGACAAAATCCATGGTAATACAATCTCATTTCCATGCTGGCTCAGGTAATGGTTGCAATAAGCCTGCGGGCCTCTGTCTTTCCGCTTTGACTTGCTGGCAATTTAGACATTGAAATACATATCTAGCCACATCTGCCTTCATACCCCTCCACCAGTACTGTAAGACCCGTGTCAATCTAACCCGGTCTTACCACCTTGAACCAGGTTTACCTATCATGGTCGAGTCAAATGGACCAAGGGCGTAAAGGAGATCGAGATCCCAGGTATCAAATTGACCCTAAAATACTAAATTTAAGGGGAGGGTCGCATACCCAGCCAAGGAGGGTCGGACCCCCCAAAACAGAAAGTCAGACCCTCAGTTTTGAAGGGAGGGTTGGACTCATTAGAAACCTAGGGTCGACGGGATCATCGACCCTCTCATCGACCCTCAGTTGCCTCCGAAACTGAAATTAGTAAATTTCCTAATTTTTTATTTGGATTCTTTCCTAATCTCAAAGGGACTTATTTTAGGATGTTCCTACTCTATTTAAAGGACGTCCCTAAGACTCTTTCACTCATTTCACAACCCTAATTGAATTGAGAGAAAGAGAAGAGAAGGAAAAGGAAAAGAAAAGAAGCAAGGAAGAGAATTTAGTCAAAAGAGAAGAGTTGCAGAGAAGGAGTATTCTTCTCAGGTATGGATACTAATTTCATGAGTTTCTACAGACCTTAGGTTAGATATTGAAGAGAGTGTGATCTCGAAGAAACCCAAACCATCAACCCATGGTTAGGTTTTCATGGGAAACCATAGGAGAATGCATGAAAGCTATTTAGGTGGATGATTCATGGTTTCAGACCATGGAATGAATGTTGAATGGAATGTAGGAGCAAGCCATAGGATCCCAAGCACGAAGAATGGACTAAAAGAGGGAAATTGACCAAAGTACACCGAGGGTCGCACCGAGGGTCGATGACCATCCGACCCTAGGTGATGCTAACTATCGACCCTCAGTGTTCGAAAAGTTTAGAGTTTGGGGAGGGTCGCACCCAGGGTCGATCAGGACTCATACCCTACCTCCGACCCTCAGTTAACAGAATGATTTTTAAATTCAGAATTAATTCTAATTAAATTCTATCGACTTTGTTAGGTCTTCTAGCAATACAATAACAATATAAAGGTGATTATAAAGCTTGGAAAAGTATCTATTAGCAAGCTAAGGTGAGGAAACAGAACTCTAAACTAATTGGTTAATAACAAACTATTTTCCATTTTCTTGAGTCCAATGCCATGCTTGATTCTATGCGAATATGTTTGTAATGTGTATACAACATGTCATCCAATATTTTTATTATTTGTTCATGCATATTTACTTTATTGTTTATAACATGATGATGATGATGATGATAGAAATAGGCATGTGATTGTATGTGTGTGGTTGGTGTACTTGATGCGAGCGAGTATCAGGGGAGGTGTGATGAGAACGTCAATAAACGTTAACCTTTGGCGGGTCTTAGCACTTTAGCTCAATCTCTAACTCAAGTCTTGTGCATTAGCATCGTCGTATCGCCATTACTTTAGCAGAACTATTATGTCGTAGAGTATCAGGGGAGGTGGTCTCGGTCCTTGTAGTCTCTGACTCTACTGGGGGGCCTTAGCTCTATCTCTATGGACATTCTGAGGGATGCTGGGGTGAGGCCTTGGATACACTGTTTCGCATTAGGATTAGTTAGTTACGAGCCCAGTTTGCAAGCCCTCGCTAACAGGGGATTACGTGTTGGTATGGCACTATATAGCAATAAACGTTAACCTTTGTTATATAATGTTCATGATTAGGGTGGACGGGGACGACGATAAACGTTAACCTTCGGGCGGACTTCCACACCCTGTGTATAGAGGCGGGGTCAATAAACATTAACCTTTGACCACCCAACCTTTCTATTGCGTATTGCAAACTATAAACCAGACCAAAGATATGAATTGATTGCATGCATATGTACTATTGCATTGTTTTGTCTACTCACTGAGCCGTGATGTGTGCTCACCCCCTCGACGTCGAATATTTTTAGTTGATGATACAGGTTATACCGTTGAAGATTATATGAATGCTCCAGCATACGAGAACGTAGCGGCGATGGAAGCTGAAGTTGAAGTAGATACACATGACTCCTCTTGCGAGTGCAACTCATGTGTATTCGATTAGATATTTTCTAGATTTCTTTATTTGGATTTAATAAAGACATGTATTTGATAATTATTTATGTCTCAGTTGATACAGAATAATTTGCTATTTAAATATTACAGTAGATTCTCAGTTTATTTTATTATAAGACTTCCGCTATTGTGTATTTACTCTGATTATGATTATGGATGTATGGGGGTTCAGATAATACGGATATAGCCTACTCGAGATCCTGGTTGAACCGTTGGTTTATTAGCGGTTCATCACACCATTCTGAATAGTGCGGAATTGGGGTGTGATAACTTGGTATCAGAGCATCTCAGGCCTTGTCCGCTGAACTAACATACATTCGAGACAATTGTGAACTGAGATAGGATAAAAGTAAAAACAGTAATATTAACACATTGTAAGCACAAGTGATGGTTGAGACCAAATTTAAAAAGAGAATAATGCATCTATTAAAGGAGAAACAAGTTACATACAATGAGAGAGAAAAACAAAACGTATATACATAACTAAAGCAGAGTACAGTCCACAACCCGGACAGTTACTCTGTAGTACAAGGAAAATAAAGTACAATCACGAAGCTGGAGGTGAAGGAGGAGGCGAGGCCTCACGATCTCTGTCATAGTCCTCAGCATAGACTCTAGTCAACCAGGCTATCTGAGTCTGGGTCGTCTGTAAACTAGCTGTGAGATCGGCTACCCTCTGATCAGTCGCACGCTGAACCTCTATGAGCTCTCCCATCCGCGTGTCTGATATGTGCTGGGCGACTAACAGCTCATCCACTCTCACACGCTGAGCGTCTAGCAACTCCTCCATCCTCATATCAGATCTGCGCTGAGCCTCCCTGATCTCCTGCAACATCTCCATCAGGTCAGGAGGTGGGCGTGAAGGACCAGTCGCATGAAAAGGACCAGTCTCAGGTACAGGATCTGCCGCAGAAGAAGTACCAACTCTAGCCGCATGCGTAGGTGAAGGCGGTGGTATCGAGTCAACATCCATATACATACGATCGTCATCATTGACAGGATCCACATGAGCTCTAGCAGCGGCAGCAGCGGCCTCAGCCTCAGCCATCTCAATGTGAGTATGAGGGCATACCATCTCGTTCCTCTCCTCATCACTGACTTGGGCATCCCGCATACCCATCTTGCAGATAGCCTCCCAATCTAGAGGCGACGAGAAGGTCTTCTCCTGAATCTTCTCATCTACTAAGTCAACCCCCAGGCGGGTCAGTAGAATAGTAATCATGCGTCCATAGGGTAGATTACCCCTATGACTGGACAATGTAGCACTAATCATGGTCCGCATGATGATGTAGGGAAGGCAGACTAGCTGTCTGGTGTAGATACTATATATCAGAAACTGGGTCAGCTGAGAAACCCTCTCATAGTGCCCACTCTGCGGAATCAGATTATGCTGGATAATCTTACAGAAGAGCCGTGGAGCTGGACGCAGGTAACAAGCTCTCATCTGCCAGCGATCAGGTCGTAGCAGCTGATTGTCGATCTCTGCCCTCATCTCCATGGAAACAAACTGGGGCTCTCCAGGCGCACAGTACACCATGGGGCCATCATAGGGTATGCCCAGCAGATCGGCCAGTTGCCGATAGTCAAAGGAAATGTGCACCCCTTTAACGTAGCTGGTGATGCGCAACTCTTGACCACGCTCAACATCATTGTAATTCCCCACCACCTGGAGATTACAATAGAACTGGCGCACCGAATCCGGACATGTGCACGCGTCGTAAGTGATGACAGGGAGCCACCCCATATCACCAAATGCTCTCTCTATGTTGAACAAGGCTAGCTCAGCCAAGTTCACCATACGACCACCCTCCACTTTCTTACGAGCATAGTTGGCATACTGTGCCTCGGCTTCATTGGAGCGGAAGCGAAGCGGATCATGAACTCTGGGTATCTTGGTACGAGCCATGGTATCTACAGATAAGAAAGAAAAAGGGAGACAAGGAGTTGATAGGATAAAAATCCAAAATTTGACATTATAACGACGTAAATTGGCCGAAAGCCTCACTTTTCACCCGTACACGCGGGCAGGAGGACTTATGTAGGTTCCAACATATCCTACAACACTCACACAGTAGTAATTTGGAACTAATGAAGTCCAATTTGAAGGAATTTTAAGGAATCAAAAAAATTTCGACAAATTAGGGCAAACGAGCAAAAATCCAAGTTTCTCGATAACCAACCGATGAAACTCAAAAATTTTTGAGGGCTTTCGTTCCTTGAGACACCAATAACAAAAGCCCCCAATAAAAATCTAATTTTTACGGTTGGAAAAAGTTTAATTTGAAGAATACCAGTTAAATGAGCAAAAACCTAAGAATGGAAACCTAAAAACAGGGAAAAAAAAGGGAGAACATACCTGTATGGATGATGTGGACGTCGAAACTCGGGCTCAAACCGACCAAAAACAGTGGAGTGGCACTGTAGCAACTCAGAGGGGAGAGATGAGTCAAAACGGGAGGGAAATAATAAGAAATGACCCAAAATCGGATCTTAAAAATCTGATTTTTGGTTTGAGGGTCGGACAATTCGACCAGAACCATCGACCCTCAGATCGACCCTCCCATCGACCCTCGGCTCTCGGGAATCTAACAGAAAACTAAGGGTCGGAACTGAGGGTCGGACACCCATCGACCCTCAGCTCTCGGGAAGAACAGGTTATTCCTAGGGTCGGATACTAAGGGTCGGACATACCATCGACCCTCACCATCGACCTTGCATAAAAAAGACAATATTTTTTTTCATAAAATGAATTGAAATTTAAAAGTTTACATCGTTTAACGTGCCTACATGGAGTATCAATGATTTTCTCACTTATTTTGATGATTTTCAAGCACCACCCATCTCAGAAGGAAAATATGTCTGGAAGAAGAGTAACCAGACAGAACCGAAATGCAGTTCCACCACCACCACCTGTGGAGGAAACTAGCCAGGAGAATGTATATGTCCCAGGAAATCCAGATCAGGAAAATCCTACAAATTTGCCACCTCCACCATCGAAACTAGCAACCGTAGTTATGAACCTAGCTCAGCAGCTGCAACTGATGCAACACGCACAGGCTCAAATTCAGGTTGCAATGGGAATCATGTTCCAGGCTGCTCATGCTACACCCATGCAGACGGGACAAGCCAGTGCAGCACCGGTGGGTAACCACCCTGCACCTCAAACACCTCAACAACCTGCTGCACAAATTCCAGTACCCGGTCCGGAAACAGCTCAGGTTAATTATCAGTATCCACCCCCTATGTTTGGGGCATACCCCCAAAATCAGATGGATCACTCTCGACTGGTTGAGAGATTTTTGAAGATGAAGCTCAGGGAATTTAACGGCAAACCGTCTGATCCATTATGGCCAGCACACTGGATAAACGAGATGGAGAGAAATTTCCTCATGATGACTATTACAGAGGAATAAAAAGTATTATGTGCCACCTTCATGCTAAAGGGTGACGCACATCATTGATGGAAATCGGCTAGGGCTTACTTATTGACCAAGCACGCCCAACTGACTTGGGCTGTTTATAAAGAAGCTTTCTTTGAGAAATATTTTCCACGAAGCTTCAGAGATTCTATGGAAAAGGAGTTCCTGAGTCTATATCAGGGACAGATGTCAGTGGATGCATATCAACAGCGTTATGAAGAGCTATTTTTCTTCGCACCACTTAGTATGCAGGAAGAAGACACCAAAACCCGTAGGTTCGTCACGGGACTGAGAGGAAGCATCAGAGAGCACATTCTGGGCTTAGAAAAGAAGATTTATAATGAAGCTGTCCAAATAGCTCGAGTTATTGAATCGAGCCAGAAGGAGAGTTATTTCACACAGAACTGGGGTATCAAAAGGCCAGCTGGAAATTCTTACAACGGAGGCAATAACAAGACATATAACCCTTTCCGCCCTTAGAATTTTACTGCTGCAACCAAGACTACTCCAGCAGCTCAACCTCAGCCAAAGCCAAATTTTGAAAGCCCGAAGTGTTATAACTGCAACCAACCGGGACATATGGCAAGGGAGTTCCCTAAGCCCAAGAAGCAGTTTCATCAGAGACGGGTGTATGTTGTTACATCCGAGGATGCTGCCGCATCACCCGATGTGGTCACAGGTATGACTGAAACCTTTTAAAGTTGTAATTACATTGTATGAGCATGTAGACTAAGTAAAATAAATCACAGGTATCGTACCGATAAATGGCGTACCCGCCAGAGTACTCTTTGATTCAGGAGCTACTCATTCCTTTATATCTGTGTCATTCGGAAAGAAAATAAACTTACCCATCAAAACATTAGACTATAAATTACTTGTACGGTCACCGATGGGGTTAGAAGTGGAATTAGAGAAAGGCTATGACCATGTCCAGTTCTCATTGACGAGAAAACCTTAGATGCAACCTTGATACAACTTGAGATGGCAGACTTTGACGTCATCTTGGGAATGGACTGGTTAGCTCGACATTCTGCAAACCTATTATGCATCAAAAAGAAGCTAACATTTAAAGACAAAGAAGGAGCGGAATTTAGTTTTTCGGGAACCAAACTTCCCCGTAGACGCAAGCTTATACTCTCAGCACTAAATGCTAAGAAGTGCCTTGAGAAGGGGGCAGTCGGGTATCTAGTATCAATGGTCGACCTAACCAAGGAAGCACCACAAATGGAAGTATTGAAGTCGTGCGGGACTATCACGACGTATTTTCGGAGGAACTACCAGGATTACCACCCGACCGAACCACAAAGTTTGTGATAGACCTTGTACCTGGAGCCGCACCAGTATCAAAAGCACCTTATAGAATGGCTCCTACTGAACTGAAGGAATTGAAAGTGCAACTACAAGAACTGCTGGACAAGGGTTATATTCGATCCAGTATATCACCATGGGGAGCGCCGGTGTTATTCGTGAAGAAGAAGGACGGTAGCGTTCGATTATGCATCGACTACCGGGAGTTGAATAAACTGACAATCAAAAATCGATATCCACTACCTCGGATCGATGACTTGTTCGATCAGTTGCAAGGAGCAAAGGTATTTTCTAAGATCGATCTTCGATCGGGCTATCATCAATTAAAGATTAAAGAGGGTGATATTCCTAAGACAGCTTTCAGGACCAGATACGGACATTATGAGTTCTTGGTCATGTCTTTTGGATTAACAAACGCACCAGTAACTTTTATGGAACTAATGAACTGGGTCTTCCATGACATGTTGGATACGTCGGTTATAATATTTATTGATGATATATTGGTATACTCCAAGGACGAAGAAACTCATATCAAGAACCTAAACGCCGCCCTACAGCGTTTAAGGAAAGAGAAGCTATATGCCAAATTTTCAAAGTGTGAGTTTTGGCTAAGTGAAGTCGCCTTCTTAGGCCATGTAGTATCCGCTGAAGGAATCAAAGTGGACCCCAGCAAGATCGAGGCTACTGTATAGTGGGAAGCACCAAAGAGCGTTTCAGAAATTAAAAGTTTTCTGGGTCTAGCTGGTTATTATCGGAGATTCGTAGAAGACTATTCCCGGATTGCCGTACCTCTCACCAGTTTGACTAAGAAAGGTGAAAAGTTCGTGTAGACCGATAAATGTGAGAAGAGTTTCCAAACGTTGAAGACCAGATTGATATCCGCTCCGATTTTGACTATTCCCGTTCCAGGATAGACATTTACTTTATACACTGATGCATCGGGACGAGCAGTATGTGATAGACACAACGGATGGATCTGCCAACCAAGGGTTTGTTCATCGGTTTTCGAACATGTTTGCTGCATTGAAGATTATACCGGACATAATGGATGAAGTGAAGACAGCTATCAAATCAGATCCTTATCTGAGAACAGTACAAGAAGATATCGAGAAAGGTAGGACTAATCCTGAGTTCACCTTGGACGAAGAGAGAGTACTGAAATACAAAGGAAGAATATGTGTACCTGAAACAGAAAGTATGGACATTAGACATCGATTGATGAAAGAAGCCCATACTACCATCTATTCGATACATCGTGGGACTACAAAAATGTATCATGATCTAAAGAAACTATATTGGTGGAGGGGAATGAAAGAAGCTGTAGCCAAGTTCGTGTCTCAATGCCTAAATTGTCAGAAAATAAAGGCTGAACGACAAAGACCCGCAGGACTGTTACAGCCATTATCGGAACCAGCATGGAAATGGGACTGTATCACTATGGACTTCATCACGGGACTACCACTGACTCCCACTGACTCCTCGAGTAGTTGACGCAGTTTGGGTGATTGTGGACCGTCTGATTAAAACAGCTCGCTTAATACCTATACGACCTCAGTATACTCTAGAAAGGTTAGCAAAGCTATATGTGGATAATATTGTTCGATTACATGGTGTACCAGAGAGCATTGTATCCGATAGAGATCCACGATTTACTTCCAAGTTTTGGGAGGGATTGCAAAAGGCTATGGGTACAACGTTGAAGTTCAGTACTGCATTCCACCAACAGACAGACGGACAGTCAGAGCGTATAATCCAGATTCTAGAAGATATGCTACGAGCATGTGTAATTGATTTCAAAGGATCATGGGATGAAAAATTACCATTGATCGAGTTCGCTTATAACAATAGCTATCAGGCTACTATACAAATGTCACCCTATGAAGCACTGTATGGCAGGAAGTGTCGAACCCCTTTATTTAGGAATGAAGTTGGAGAACGTAGTATTGTTGGGCCAAAATTTGTTGAAGAGACTTGCCGAGTGGTCGACATTATCAAGGAAAGAGTGAGAATAGCTCAGAATAGTCAGAAGCAATATGCAGATACTCGACGCAGAGATCTGGAGTTCGTCGTAGGTGATAAAGTATTTTTGAAGGTATCGCCTATGCGAGGATTGAAAAGGTTCGGACAGAAAGGGAAACTAAGTCCAAGATATGTCGGGCCATATGAAATTCTAGCTAAGCGTGGTAAAGTGGCTTATCAGTTAGCACTACCACCATCTATGTCGAGTGTGTATGACGTATTTCACATTTCCCTATTGAAGAAGTATGTCAAGGATCCAACGCACGTGTTGACAGTAGATTTACCAGATTTGACTGATGATTTGACATTTGAAGTAACACCAACAGAAATCACCAGCAGAAAGGTTCAACGTCTACGCAACCGAGATATCTATTATGTTAAGGTCACATGGAAAAGTAGAGACATGGAAGAAATTACATGGGAAGAAGAAAATGCTATGCGGAAGCAATACCCTCACTTATTTGATTCAGAAAGTACGTACAATTTCGAGGACGAAATTTTTATAAGTAGGGGGGAGTTGTTAGACCCATGTCAATCTAACCCGGTCTTACCACCTTGAACCAGGTTTACCTATCATGGTCGAGTCAAATGGACCAAGGGCGTGAAGGAGATCGAGATCCTAGGTATCAAATCGACCCTAAAACACTAAATTTAAGGGGAGGGTCGCATACCCAGCCAAGGAGGGTCGGACCCCCCAAAACAGAAAGTCAGACCCTCAGTTTTGAAGGGAGGGTAGGACTCATTAGAAACCTAGGTTCGACGGGATCATCGACCCTCCCATCGACCCTCAGTTGCCTCCGAAACTGAAATTAGAAAATTTCCTAATTTTCGATTTGGATTCTTTCCTAATCTCAAAGGGACTTATTTTAGGATGTTCCTACTCTATTTAAAGGACGTCCCGAAGCCTCTTTCACTCCTTTCACAACCCTAATTGAATTGAGAGAAAGAGAAGAGAAGAGAAGGAAAAGGAGAAGAAGAGAAGCAAGGAAGAGAATTTAGCCAAAAGAGAAGAGTTGCAGAGAAGGAGTATCCTTCTCAGGTATGGATACTAATTCCATGAGTTTCTACAGACCTTAGGTTAGATATTGATGAGAGTGTGATCTCGAAGAAACCCAAACCATCAACCCATGGTTAGGTTTTAATGGGAAACCATAGGAGAATGCATGAAAGCTATTTAGGTGGATGATTCATGGTTTCAGACCATGGAATGAATGTTGAATGGAATGTAGGAGCAAGCCATAGGATCCCAAGCACGAAGAATGGACTAAAAGAGGGAAATTGATCAAAGTACACCGAGGGTCGCACCGAGGGTCGATGACCATCCGACCCTAGGTGATCCTAACTATCGACCCTCAATGTTCGGAAAGTTCAGAGTTTGGGAGGGTCGCACCCAGGGTCGATCAGGACTCCGACCCTACCTCCGACCCTCAGTTAACAGAATGGTTTTTAAATTCAGAATTAATTCTAATTAAATTCTATCGACTTTGTTAGGTCTTCTAGCAATACAATAACAATATAAAGGTGATTATAAAGCTTGGAAAAGTATCTATTAGCAAGCTAAGGTGAGGAAACAAAACTCTAAACTAATTGGTTAATAACAAACTGTTTTTCATTTTCTTAAGTCTAATGCCATGCTTGATTCTATGCGAATATGTTTGTAATGTGCATACAACATGTCATCCAATATTTCTATTATTTGTTCATGCATATTTACTTTATTGTTTATAACATGATGATGATGATGATGATAGGAATAGGCATGTGATTGTATGTGTGTGGTTGGTGTACTTGATGCGAGCGAGTATCAGGGGAGGTGTGATGAGAACGTCAATAAACGTTAACCTTTGGCGGGTCTCAACACTTTAGCTCTATGTCTAACTCAAGTCTTGTGCATTAGCATCGTCGTATCGCCATTACTTTAGCAGAACTATTATGTCGTAGAGTATCAGGGGAGGTGGTCTCGGTCCTTGTAGTCTCTGACTCTACCGGGGGGCCTTCGCTCTATTTCTATGGACATTCTGAGGGATACTGGGGTGAAGCCTTGGATACACTGTTTGGCATTAGGATTGGTTAGTTGCGAGCCCAGTTTGCAAACCCTTGCTAACAGGGGCTTATGTGTTGGTATGACACTAAATAGAAATAAACGTTAACCTTTGTTATATAATGTTCATGATTAGGGTGGATGGGGACGACGATAAACGTTAAACTTCGGGCAGACTTCCACACCCTGTGTATAGAGGCGGGGTCAATAAACGTTAACCTTTGACCACGCAGCCTTTCTATTGCGCATTGTAAACTATAAACCAGACCAAAGTTATGAATTGATTGCATGCATATGTACTTGTGAGGACAAAGATGGAAATCTTTAGAAGTCGCCACCTAGATTTAGGTCTAGGACCTTAGAAATGTGAAATCTCACCCCAAGGTAAGACTTCGATTGACTCATGACCCTTAGATTGGAATTCTGGTCCATCAGAGATTGGGTAAGTGTCAGGTTACGGTTATGGGAAGGGGTTAGGCACCCAAACCGCCTAATCGAAATCGGTCTCCTATACCTTTCCTATGCTAGACTCTATTTGCTAAGCCAAACCAAACCAAGGGGTTTGATATCATTGAACCGAATCTGTATCCATCAGATTGTCTACGTATCACGGAATTATTCCAAAAATCAGGTTCACCATCGTAGTTCAGGTGTGATTAAAGTTTATGGATGTGATTTATGCTTGTGCATGATTAAGTTTATTGTTCAAGTTGAAGTTTATGTTTGAAAGGCTAAGAAATTCTATGGGTTAGGATTTGGATAGTCCATGTGGACTGATAGATAGTCCTAGTGGATCTAAGAATAACCCTATTTGGGTTGAAATATGGATAACCCATTATGGGTTGGAATGTGGATAACCCTATGTGGGTCAAAATGTGGATAGATATCTTAGTGGATCTTTAGATAGTCCGAGTTGACTAAGGTGTGGATAAATATCCTAGTGGATCTATGGATAGTCCGAGTGGACTAAGGTGTGGATCCAAATTTGGGATTCTCCCAAATGGCCTACGTATCCTAGGGTTGCCCTAGGAATCAGAATCCGCGTAGTTCGAATGGATAACCCTATTTGGGTCAAAATGTGCGTAAGTATCCTAGTGGATCTATGGATAGTCCAAGTGGACTAAAGTATGGATCCAAATTTGGGTTTCTCCCAAACAGCCTACGTATCCTAGGGTTTGCCCTAGGAATCAGAATCCGCGTAGTTCGGGCCTCTGGGTTGAAATAGGAATGGATATCCTAGTGGATCTATGGATAGTCCGAGTGGACTAAGGTGTGAATAAATATATCCTAGTGGATCTATGGATAGTCCGAGTGGACTAAGATGTGGATAACCCTATTTGGGTTAAAATATGGGGGATATCCTAGTGGATCTATGGATAGTCCGAGTGGACTAAAATGTAGATCCGAATTTGAGTTTCTCCCAAATAGCCTACGTATCCTAGGGTTTGTCCTAGGAATCAGAATCCGCGTAGTTCGAGTATGATGGGTGGATATCCTAGTGGATCTATGGATAGTCTAAGTGGACTAAGGTTTGGATAAATATCCTAGTGGATCTATTGATAGTCCGAGTGGACTAAAATGTGGATCCGAATTTGGGATTCTCCCAAATGGCCTACGTATCCTAGGGTTTGACCTAGGAATCAGAATCCACGTAGTTCGGGCTGATAACCCTATTTGGGTCAAAATATGGGTAAGTATCCTAGTGGATCTATGGATAGTCCGAGTGGACTAAATTGTGGATAAATATCCTAGTGGATCTATGGATAGTCCAAGTGGACTAAAGTTTGGATAAATATCCTAGTGGATCTATGGATAGTCCAAGTGGACTAAGGTATGGATCCGAATTTGGGATTCTCCCAAATAGCCTACGTATCCTAGGGTTTGCCCTAGGAATCAGAATCCGCGTAGTTCGGGAGGGTAACCTATTCTAGGTTAATGATTGAGAACCTATTCTAGGTTTAGGGTTTAGAACCTATTCTAGGTTTAGGGTTTAGAACCTATTCTAGGTTTAGGATTGAGACTCTATTCTAGGTTTAGGGTTTAGAACCTATTCTAGGTTTAGGGTTTGCCAAGGGGCAAAATCGTCCTAAATTACCCTTTTCATGCAAATAAGGCAAAAGCCTATATGGCATTATCTAGTATGCTATCTTCTAAGCATGGCAAGACCTAATATGACCATATTTAGGGTTTTTCCCTAATTGCTATTTTCTTTCCATATTTAGGGTTTTCTACCCTAATTGCTATTTTCTTTCCATTTTAGGGTTTCCACCCTAATTGTTACTTTCTTTCCATTTTAGGGTTTTCTACCCTAATTGTTATATTTTTTTTCCATTTTAGGGTTTTCTACCCTAATTATTACTTTCTTTCCATTTTAGGGTTTTCTACCCTAATTGGTATTTTCTTTCCATTTTAGGGTTTTCTACCCTAATTGTTATTTTCTTTCTATTTTTTAGGGTTTTCTACCCTAATTGTTATTTTCTTTCCATTTTAGGGTTTTCTACCCTAATTGTTATTTTCTTTCCATTTTAGGGTTTTCTACCCTAATTATTACAAAAAGCATTTAATATAGCATGTGAGTATGATCATTCCAATCATGGCAGTAATCATCCAATTATGGCAGTGTGACCATTCCAATTATGGCAGTGTGACCATTCCAATTATGGTAGTGTGACCATTCCAATTATAGTAGTGTATGCATACGAGCATCCGAACATAGCATGTGAACAAATATAGCATCAAATATGGCATGTGAGAAACAACCAAAGCATATGAGAATCAATCAAAACATGATGGAACACGCAGCAAGATGACAGCTTTGTCAAGCTGGACCAAAATGGGCACATAGGGCACTGTACTTACTCAAAAAAATTTTAAAAGATATCCTCAGAAAGAGGACTCAGAGGCCAAAATTTTGTCTCAAGGAAGCTAATCCTAAAAGAGACCATAGGTAGGTCGAAAACATTCCCCAAGTACAGGCAAATACACTGGTCAGATCAGTTCCAAATTCTGGCTAGTGGTACTATAAAATCAATATAAAATCATATAGCTCATGAAAATAAAATCCGAATACATGGTCAGAAAGAGGACTCAGAGGCCAACATTTTGTCTCAAGGAACATAATCCTAAAAGAGATCATAGGCAGGTCGAAAACATTCCCCAAGTATAGGCAAATACACTGGTCAGGTCTGTTCCAGATTCTGGGCAATGGTACTATAAAATCAATATAAAATCATATAGCTCATGAAAATAAAATCCAAATACATGGTCAGAAAGAAGACTCAGAGGCCAACATTTTGTCTCAAGGAACCTAATGCAAACAGAGACATCTTCCTAATGCTAGACACCAATCTCAGACATGCATTTGCAGTTTGCTTTGACTTTGAAAAAATAAACTGACAAAAGCGATGGGTGATTCTTACCTCAGGATTCTTCTCTCTCCTTCTCTCCTTTGCATCTTCTCATCATCCTGTTTGCTGCCTCTCTGATCCTTCTCTCTTTTTCCTCTAGATCTCTCTCTCTCTCTCTCTCTCTCTCTCTCTCTCTCTCTCTCCTTCTCTCTTTCTCTATTTTCTTCTTCTTCTCTTTTCTTCCAATTTTTTTTTTCTTTTCTCTCTCTCACTCACGTTTTTCTCTCCCTCACCCACGTTCTCCTCTCTCTATGGTCTGGAAAAAGACCCCTCCTCTCTCTTCTCTTGCCTATTTATAATTTTCCTCTCCTTTTCTAGAAGATCCTTCTTTCCTTTCTTCTTTTTTCTAGAAAAAATTTTTTTCTTCTTTTTTCTTCTTTCCTTTCTTCTTTTCCTTCCTTTTTCTCTTCTCCTTCTCCATTCCACACATTCTCTATCTCTCCCTCTTCTAGAAAATCCTCTCCTCCTCTTTCCTTCTCTCTTTTCTTTCCTTTTTATCAAAACCGAGATCTTTTGGATTTCTTTTTTTTTCTCCTCTTGGACGTCCCTTCCTCACTTTGGATTCCTTTCTTTTTTTTTTCTTTTGGATTATATGCCTTAACAAAATCTTTTGAATCCAAAAGATTTTTTTTTTCTCTTTTCTTTCCTTTTCTCAAAATAAAATCTTTTGGATTCTCCCTTTTCTATTTCTTTTTTTTTCTCTCTCCACCTTGGATGTCTCTTCCCTTCCCATCTTTGGATTCTTTTTTTTTTCTTTTGGATTATATGCCCTAACAAAAATCTTTTGAATCCAAAAGATTTTTTTCTCTCTTTTCTTTCCTTTTCTCAAAACAAAATCTTTTGAATTCTCCCTAAATTTCCCTCTCTCTCACGTTTCCTCTCTCTTTGGATTCTTTGTTTTCTATTTTCCGATGACCCCTATTCCAAATTTTTTTGCGTTCATTTTGTAGAACATTAAAAATGAGGAATATAGGAACTTGAATCACCTCATTTGGAAGTAAAATGGTCAACTTATGAATTTTTGAAGTTTAAGCGGACCAATTATCGATAATTTGGCTGACCATTTTGCATGGGACCCTCCGGAGACTTTTACCCGAGATTTTCCACGTCCACTTCGCAGGACATCACAAATGAAGAATAATGGTCTTGGAATCATCTGAATCCGATGTAGAACGAAAAAGATATGAAGCTTTGAAGTTCTAACGATAATTTTGCATGCAAGCTTGCATGAGACCCACTGGTGACTTCTACCCGGGATTTTTTACGTCCACTTTGTAGAACATCATGAATGAAGAATAATGGTCTTGGAATCATCTGAATCCGATGTCGAATGATCAAGATATGATGATTTGAAATTCAAACAATCCGACTTAGGATAATTTGCATGAAGGCCCCTGGGATTATTATTTATAATAATTTCAGAAACTTCGCTTATATGTATCATCCGACTAAAATTATCATATCTTCCTCATTTGATATCAGAATTGAGCAATTATGGTCTCGTTTCGAAGATAATTCTATGACCTATGCATTCCTACAGATAATAGCCCATGACCCTGCTGTGGAATTCAGTGAAAAATCATAAATCTTTGGATTAAAGGCCAGAAACCTGCCATATTGGTTCACTTACACAGAGGGTGGCAAAAATGGGGTGCTTACAGTACTGTTGCATTGTTTTGTCTCCTCACTGAGCCATGATGTGTGCTCACCCCCTCGACATCGAATATTTTTAGTTGATGATGCAGGTTATACCGTTGAAGATTATATGAATGCTCCAGCATACGGGAACGTAGCAGCGATGGAAGCTAAAGCTGAAGTAGATACACATGACTCCTTTTGTGAGTGCAACTCATGTGTATTCGATTAGATATTTTCTAGATTTCTTTATTTGGATTTAATAAAGACATGTATTTGATAATTATTTATGTCTCAGTTGATACAGAATAATTTGCTATTTAAATATTAATATCACAGTAGATTCTCAGTTCATTTTATTATAAGACTTTCGCTATTGTGTATTTACTCTGATTATGATTATGGATGTATGGGGGTTCAAATAACACGGATATAGCCTACTCGAGATCCTGGTTGAACCGTTGGTTTATTAGCGGTTCATCACACCATTCTGAATAGTACGGAATTGGGGTGTGACAAGTACAACCTCTTTAGGTCATGGTACATCTTTGTGCTCCCAGGATGTACTGAATATGGAGTGGAGTGAGCTTCCAACATGATTCAGTTTCTGATTTCCAGGTCCTCATTCTCAGGTATGCATAACCATCCATGATATCTGAGTACCTTGTCTGCATCCAAGGTGAAATCAAGATTGGCTCGACCCTTTTCCAAATCATCTTGCACTGTCCTGAGGTATGGGTCCTGTAGGACTGCTGCTTTTATCTCCTCTTTCAGGTCAGGTAAAATCTTCAGTGCTGCAAACATAAGAGTGAACTTGTGTATCAACCCTTGCTCAATTGGATCGTCTGTTGACTTTAATAAGAGTTGTTCTTCATTCTCTGATGAGCCAGAAACTGCAGCACACAAAGCTGCATTTGTACTTGGGCCTGCTTCGAGGTTCGATGCCCATTTCCTACTCAGAGCATCAGCTACAATATTTGCTTTACCAGGATGGTACTGAATGTCACAGTCGTAGTCCTTGAGTAATTCTAACCACCTCCTCTGCCTCATGTTCAGGACCTTTTGGGTGAAAAGATATGTCAGGATTTTGTGGTCAGACTTAATCTGAAATTTCTCACCATACAGGTAATGCCTCCAAGTCTTTATAGCATGAATGACTGCTGCCAATTCTAGGTCATGAGTAGGGTAGTTCTTCCCATGCTCTTTCAGTTGTCTTGATGCATAAGCGATCACCTGTTCTCCTTGCATCAGCATACATCCCAGTCCCAAACCTGAAGCATCTGTATATAGTGTGAATGGAAGCATTTCTCACATTCTTCGGTCCATATGAACTTTTCCCCCTTCTTTGTCAACCTGGTGAGTGGAACGACAATCTTGGAATAATCTTCCATAAACCTTCTGTAATATCCAGCTAAGCCTAGGAAGCTACGAATTTTAGCAACTGTCTTCGGCGCCTCCCATCCTACTATGACTGAAATTTTGCTGGGATCCACCTTAATTCCTTTCGCAGATACCACGTGACCCAAGAAGGCCACTTTGTCTAGCCAAAATTCACATTTCTTGAACTTTGCATAGAGCTTCTCTCTTCTTAGTCTTTGTATTACGCTCTTAAGTGTATTGCATGCGCCTCTTTGTCCTTGGAGTATACTAAAATATCATCTATGAATACTATAACGGACGTATCCAACATGTCATGGAACACTCGATTCATTAGCTCCATAAATGATGCAGGTGCATTAATCAACCCAAAGGACATCACAAGAAACTCATAGTGTCCATATCTTGTTCTGAAAGCTGTCTTGGGAATGTCTACCTCCTTGATCTTGAGTTGATGATACCCTGACCTCAGATCAATCTTTGAGAATACACTTGAACCTTGTAGTTGATCAAATAAGTCATTTATTCTAGGTAGCGGGTACCTGTTCTTGATGGTGAGCTTGTTCAACTCTCGATAGTCCATACAAAGACGTACGCTACCATCCTTCTTCTTGACAAATAGCATCGGTGCTCCCCAAGGTGAGATAGTCGGCCTTATGAAGCCCTTGTCTAATAATTCTTGTAGCTGAGTTTTCAACTCCTTCAACTCTGTGGGAGCCATCCTGTAGGGTGCCTTGGACACAGGTGCCACCCATGATAGGAGATCTATCACAAACTCAGTCGCTCTGTCTGGTGGTAATCTGGGTAGGTCTTCTGAAAACACATCAGGAAATTCTCGTACTACCTCGATATCCTCCATTTTTAGAAAGTCAACGGTCACATCTACAACTGATATGAGGTATCCTACTCCCCCTTTCTCTAAGCACTTCCTTGCTTTTAGGGCTGAGAGTATAAGCTTTTTCTTCCTAGGCAACTTAGTCCCTTTAAAGTTGAACTTCGTTCCTTTACTGTCCTTGAACACTAACTTCTTCTCTGCACATAACAGGCTTGCTGAATGCTAAGATAACCAGTCCATTCCCAGAATGACATCGAAATCTGACATTTCAAGCTGGACTAGATTGGCTTCCAACTCTCGTTCTTCAATATGTACTGGGCAAGGCCCATAATACTCTTTTAATACTACTTCCATTCCCATGGGGGATCGAACTAACAAACTTGGTTCCAAAGTCTTGATGGGTTGATCTAGTCTTTTCTCGAATGATACTGACACAAAGGAATGGGTGGCCCCGGAGTCAAATAGGACTCTGGCGGGTACCCCTGCTATATTTACTATACCTGAGGTTTTTAATTTTTCCTTTAGTTTTATATGCTCAAACAATTAATGAATAATTAAGGAGTCAGTATAGAATCATACCAGTAACTACATCTGGTGATGTGACTGCCTCCTCTGTAGTAACAGCATAAACTTTGCCTTGCTATTGTTCCCTCTTTGGTAGTGGGCATGTTCTGGCATAGTGACCCACCTGTTGACAATTAAAACACTTCACGTTGGAGTTCTGTCCCGTTGCATGCTGTGTCACTGCAAGAACAGGTCTGGGTGGCATAGTGCTAGCTGGTGGCCTGAATGGACTATATGGTATGTTGCTTCTTCCGCCTTGGACCTCAAGGTTAGGCCTCTTCAGACCCCTATTCTGTGTAAAGAAGCTATCTCTCTGGCTTTCTTCAATGACTCGAGCCACCTGTATAGCTTCATTATAGATCTTCAGTCCTCGCCCCAACACATGTTCTCTTATAACACCCCGAAGACCCATTGTGAAGCGATGGGTCTTAGTTTCTTCCTCCTGCATACTGGTTGGAGCGAAGAAGAACAACTCCTCATACCTCTGTTGGTATGCCTCTACGGTCATCTAAGATTGTTGCAGATTGAGGAACTCCTTCTCCATCTGGTCTCGGAAACTCCTTGGAAAATATTTTTCATAGAAGGTCTCTTCGAATATAGGCCAAGTGATTATCTAGTGCTTTGTGTCTAGATACGCTCTGGTCGAGTTCCACCATCCATTGGCTTCTTCCTTCACCATGTGGGTGGCATATAACATTTTCTCCTCATCAGAACACTCCAGTAGGCGGAAGTTATTTTCCATCTCAGCTATCTATTGTGCTGACCATATTGTTTTCCCTTGCTTTCCTATAAAAGTTGGTGGCTTTAATTTTAGAAATCCATCCACCGCTCTAGACGGACTACTCTGTCCATATGGTGACTGTCTATAGGGTGCCTGACCATACCATTGCGGCTGATATGAGTAACCACTCTGATTCACTTCCTGATACCCACCATGGTATGCACCCTGATATGCACCCTGGTCCTGGTTAGGGGTGGTGTCCCTGTAACCGGCTGGGGAAATGTGTTGTGTTGGTTTGGTTGTTGTTGTCCCTCAGCAGCTGTGCTAACCCCCACTGGTACCGCATTTGCTTGCGTCGATACAGGCCCAGGTGGCCTAAACATCTTCAACATTTCGTCGAAGAACTTCTTCTGCTGTGCCTCCATGTGGGTGACCAAATTTGCCATTAGGGTCTCAGAGTTTGTGTGTGTCTGACCCGGCAGTGGAGACTCCTCATTATCTCTCACCTGATTTCCTCTTTCACTGAGAGGGTTAAGTTCTTCCCCATTTTCCCTCTCTTTATTTTCTTCAGAGTTTTCTGTCCTTGAATTTCTTTCTATTGGAGGTGCCCTTGAGTGACGGTGTTTGCGAGGAATTCTACAACCATTTCCTCTCACCATTGTGGTCTACTGGATTCTCCTTATGATATCTGACTGCATTGACCACATATGAGACAAATGAGACAATTTGTCACACCCCAATTTCATACTATTCAGAATGGTGTGATGAATCGCTAATAAACCAACGGTTCAATCGGGATCTCAAATAGGCTGTGTCCGTTTGGTTAAACCATACACATCCATAACCATAATCAGAGTAAATAAACAATAGCAGAAGTCTTATATATTAAATGAACTGAGAATTCTAAGAGTGATAACATAAATAAAATATCCAATTATCTTTCATTGACTAAGACATAAGTAAATAAAATAATCAATTACATTTTCTGTATAATCTAAACAAATCTAATAAAAATGCATGAGTTGCATTCACATGACATGCGACTCCATCATAACTTCAGCGTCCATCGCCGTAGCATGTCCGTACATAAGGGCATTTATATAATCTTCTACGGTCGTACCTGCATCATCAACTAAAAACATTCGATGTCGAAAGGGTGAGCACACATCGCGGCTCAGTGAGCAAACAAAACAATGCAACAAACATATGCATGCATTCAATTCATATCTTTGGTCTGGTTCATAAGTTTGCAATGTGCAATAGAAAGTATAGGTGGCCGCCGCACCCTATACACGAATGTGTGGAACCGCCCAACGGATCAAACACCATTGCCGCCCCCACATAAACCCACCATGGAATAGAGATAGAGCTAAAGTGCTTAGGACCGCACCGCATCACACACTTCCCCTGATGCTCTACCCATACCAACATGTAAGCCCCTGTTGGCGAGGGCTTACAAACTGGGCTCGCAACTAACCAATCCTAATGTCAAACAGTGTATCCAAGGCCTCACCCCAGCATCCCTCAATACGTCCATAGAGATAGAGCTAAGGCCCCCCGGCAGAGTCAGAGACTACACGGTCTGAGACCACCTCCCCTGATGCCCTACGACGTAATAGTTCTGCTAAGGTAATGGATATACGACGATGCTAGTGCATAAGACTTGAGTACAGATAGAGATAGAGTTTGGTGACCAGGATGAACCACAGTGTCACGTCCTTCCCCCAATGCTCCACTCACATCAAGTACACAAACCACACACATACATTCACATGCCTATTCCTAGCATCATCATCATCATCATATTATAATAAATGAAATTAAATATGCATGAACAATAATAACAGGAATAGTAGATGACATGTGATATGCACATTACAATCATACAATCATAGAATCATATATGGTATTTGACTCAATAAACGAAAACAGTTTATTATTAGCCAATTAGTTTAGGTCTTGTTCCATCACCTTTGATTGAGTGTAGATCCTCGTTCGAGCTCTATGTAACACTTTTAAATCAGTAGAAAGGCCTAACAAGTCGATAGATTTTAATTAGAATTAATTCTAATAAATTTAGACTAACCTAAATCGTAGGGTCGCAGGTAGGGTAGCACCTAGGGTAGCAGTTTTCTATGACCCTAGGGTGTAGTAGGGTCGGACGTGGGGTCGGATACCATTCGACCCTACGTGCAACCACACCCTCCCTAGGACTTCCCGAGGGCATGTGGTCGATCATGTGGTCTCGTAGGGTCAGATATCATTAGACCCTACGTACGACCACATGTATTCTGAGTCGACCTTTCATTCTAAAGTCCATTCTTTCATGTTTGGATCCTTTGGCTTACTTTCATGGTCCATTCTAAGATGGTTCTATGACTCAAACTATGATTTTTACACACTTTTCATTGCCTATGATGATTATTTCCATGGATTCCTTTGGAACTCGTCCATGGATGGATGATTTGGGTTTTTCTTAATCCTAACTTCTTCAAATCTATTATAGGCTCTTAATTTATGAAGGGAATTAGGTTCATACCTAAAGTTGGCTGAGATTCAGAGGTTTCTCTAAACTTCCTTCTCTTCCTTAGTCTTTTCTTCAATTTTCCTTCTCTTCTTCTTTTCCTTCTCTTTCTCTTTCTCTCACTTTCAATTAGGGTTCTAAAAGGAGTGAAAGAGACTAAGGGACGTCCTATTTATAGAGGAAAACCCTCCAAAATAAGTCCCATCGAGTTTAGGAAAGAACCCCTTTTGAATTAGGAAGGTTTCCTAATTTACGGTTTCTGTCTGTCATCGTAGGGTCGGACGTAGGGTCGCAGGATCCGTCGACCCTACACTTCTTAGTCATCCAACCCTATGACTAAAAAGTCATGGGTTGGACTTCTGCTGAGGTGGGGTCGACCCTACTTGTCTAGGCATGCGACCCTACCCTCACATTTACTATTTTTGGGTTAGACTCATACCTGGTCTTGTGATTTCTTCATGGTCCATTAGGCTCGACCATGATAGGTAGACCTGGTACAAGGTGGTAAGATCGGTTAGTTCGATACGGGTCTTACACAATTATTCACACGATATTATTTAGTCTCAACACATATGAACAATAAATTTCAGTCGAAACACAAGTAAACAAAATTTTAAATTTTTCTCGAAATCTTCTAGGCAAAATCATTGATTCCGGTCGTACCATACCGGCTTGGGGTTCTGTAGTCGTGGCTCGATCAGTATGGGAAATGGTTCAAAATTTCTAGCCCCCCAGGAGGTACCGACCGTGGTATCGGTCTCACCACCGGTGTACCTTGCGGTATATACCAGTCTCACTATACCGCAGAAGGTACCAGTCACACATACCAGACCTTGAGTGCGACCGGTACGACTTAAAACCTTTAAGAATCACGATTTTTGCTCTCGTTCTCACTTTTCTCTTTTGGTGCTTACTCCAGTGGTGATTTTTCTCCAAGTTGTTGAGTCTCTACAGTCCATCCGGCGCTTCTAGGAGTGTTTTCCCTCAATCAAGAGTATCAAACTCATTTCTAAGGTAAGCTTCTCCTTTCCTTCCTCTCTTTGAGAAAAATCTCATCGTCTTTCATGCCCAAAACCTATATTTTCTTGATTTGAAAATTTTTAACTGTAGAAAACCTCTTTCTTTGCTTGAGAAAGGTTCTTAGGGTCTAAATGAGCAAAACCCCTCAACCTATTTGAAGTTCCATCGGTTGGTTTAGGAGAAATCCTAAAATTTCAATTTTTAACCTAGGTTTCTAGGTTTTTCGAAATTTTTGAAAAAATTCTACTGTTATGTCTCTATTTCTTTGTCTTGTGTTGAAATTTTTTTTGATCATATATTAGCATAGTGTCATCACGTAAGTCCTCCTACCCATGATGGGTGAGTTTGAGGCTTTTGCTACATTTTCTACCGTTATGCTGTCGAAATTTCGACAATTTCTTTCCTAACTTTCTCATATTTTCCTTTGTTCAACAGTTTGCAACATGTCTGGACATCGTGGGGTGGGTAAACGATCCTTTGCACCGGGTATGCATAGGCTACATCCTCCTTCCCATCTCTATGATGAGAGATTTTTCCGGTCAGAGGCTGCAGCAACACGCCTTTCATGGTTCTGAGTTAAACGTATTGAATCGGGTCGTTTTGTGAACTTGGAACACCTGCACCACTTAGATGTTGAGGCCGCCTTTGGGGAGATGGGCTGGTTGCCCATTATTGAGTACAAAGAGACCACTCGTCCCAATTTAGTAAAACTATTCTTTACAAATTTGGAGGTAGAAGGGAACCCGAATGACTAGGAACATGCTAGGGATCTTCGGATTACTAGCTATGTGAAAGGAGTGATGGTCTCCTTCAATACAACTGAGTTGGCTACGCTTCTCGAGATTCCAGATGACGGAGAACTTATCTACTTTCCACCCAGAGCTAAGGGGTACCTTACTGAGGACATGAAAGTAGCCATTGCTGAACAGATTTTGTTACCAGGCAGTATCATGTTAGCTGCGAACCTTCGTCCTGTGCCTCGCTTATACTGTCGTATAATATAGCATGACATCGTTCCCCAGAGTGGTCACTATGGAGAGGTGTCCCAGTTGACTCAGTACAACACCTACTGTGTTACTACCAGGCACCGAGTCTGCCTGCCTTACCCGATCATCCGTACCATGATTCATGCTGTGAGGCCCGATGTAACAGGGAATCTCCCATATGGTAGGTTGATTACAGCGTTGTTGCACCGCTTAGGTGTGGACAGGCGTGGAGAGCCAGCTTTTGAGGTCACTATGAGTTCTGACATAGATGTTGAGGCCATCTATAAGATGCAGATGGATGATCTAGAGCTTAGTGACGAGGAGCTTCAGGCTCATCCTCTTCCACCTAGAAGCCAGGCGGCAACTGCAGCAGCAGCAGTAGCAGAAGTTGAGGTAGGAGGTGATGGGGATGCACACATGGAGGACATCCCTGCACCTGCACCCAGCCTTCTCCAGTTGCAGGACCATCTCAGCCTCCTTCAGATACAGTGATGAGCATGCTCATGGAGATCAAAGATGCTCAGCGGGAGATGAGTCAGGACTTGGGGTGTCTAGCTCGCAGCCTACGACTCACGCAGGACCAGGTTCATTGGATTAGAGAGGTGTATGAGCGTGATTATGATATCGCAGATCCGATACCATCCAGGCCCGCAACTCCACCATAGTCTGATCTAATTTTATTTTTATTTATGTGTGGTTCATTTTGTTTACAGAGTAACTGTCCAACTTGTGGATTGTACTATGTCGTACACTTTTATTTATTTATGTTCATATTGTTAAAGAGTTAATTGATTTTCTTCAAAAACTTCAGAGCTTAAAATTTCTCTTTCCTTATTAGTATATTATGCATCTTCTTTTATGTCTCAGGCATCAAACAAGCTTATGGTGTGTTTTTATTAAATTTTTTAATTTCCTATCTCAGTTCATTGGACACAACTAGATGCAGAATGGTTAGCTGGACAGAGCCTAAGGGCTCTGATACCAAGTTGTCACACCCCAATTCCCGTTGAATCAGAAGTGTGAGTGAACCGTCTCCAAACCACGGCTCATACTAGGATCTCAATAGACCGTGTCAATAAACCATTCTAGGCAGTCTAACATAATCAGAGAGTAATAAATAGCAGCATAATTAATAGATAAATGAACTGAACTCTATATGGTAAATAAAATAATTATCCAAATTATTCTATCATTCACAAACTTAAATAATAAAAATACTACAAAGTACTGTTTTAAATTAAACCATCTCTAAAGGAAAACACATAATGAGCACTCACATGATGCGTCATGCTCGTCCTCTACTGTCTGTGCGTCAATGGCAGCGATTGTACCGTACGCTGGGCCAGTCATGAAGTCATCAACTGTGTACCCTGCATCAAAATCTGAAAAGAAAGAATATATATATTCGAGTGAGCTCACAACTTAGCTCATTAAGTACAAAACCAATGCAACATACAAAATGCATTAGATAATATTACAATTTGGGTCAGGTATAACTTGCAAAATGCTATGGTAAGGTTTGGCGGCCACCGCACCTGTAAGACCCGTGTCAATCTAACCCGGTCTTACCACCTAGAACCAGGTTTACCCATCATGGTCGAGTCAAATGGACCAAGGGCGTGAAGGAGATCGAGATCCCAGGTATCAAATCGACCCAAAAACACTTAAAATAGGGGAAGGGTCGCAGACCCAGCTAAGCAGGGTCGGACCTCCCAAAACAGAAAGTCAGACCCTCAGTTTTGAAGGGAGGGTCGGACATCTTAAGACCCTAGGGTCGACAGGATCATCGACCCTCCCATCGACCCTCGGTTACCGTAGAAAATAGAAATTTGGAAATTTCCATATTTTTGAATGGGATTCTTTCCTAATCTCAAAGGGACTTATTTTAGGATATTCCTACTCTATTTAAAGGACATCCCTAAGCCACTTTCACTCCTTTCACAACCCTAATCGAATTGAGAGAAAGAGAGGAGAAGGAAAGAGGAAGAAGAAAGGGAAGGAAGAGAAATTAAGCCAAAAGAGAAGAGTTGCAGAGAAAGATTATTCTTCTCAGGTATGGATACTAATTCCATGAGTTTCTACAGACCTTAGGTTAGTTAATGTTGAGAGTGTGATCTCGGAGAAACCCAAACCATCAA
Organism: Protea cynaroides; assembly: GCA_028583415.1. Classification (NCBI taxonomy): domain Eukaryota; kingdom Viridiplantae; phylum Streptophyta; class Magnoliopsida; order Proteales; family Proteaceae; genus Protea; species Protea cynaroides. The sequence continues at coordinate 16,232,039 of CM053269.1, forward strand.
CCCATGGTTAGGTTTCCATGGAAAATCATAGGAAAGTGCATGAAAGCTATCTAGGTGGGTTATACATGGTTTCAGACCATGGAATGAATGTAGAATGGAATATAGGAGCAAGCCATAGGATTCCAAACACGAGGAATGGATTAAAAGTGGAAATTGGACCAGAGTGCACCAAGGGTCGCACCCAGGGTCGATAACCATCCGACCCTATGTATTCCTGACCATCGACCATCAGCATTCGGGAAGTCCAGAAAGAGGGAAGGGTCGATAGACCCATCAATCCTAGCATCGACCCTACCTCCGACCCTCAGTTAACAACATGGTTTTTAATTCCGAATAAATTCTAATTAAATTCTATCGACTTTGTTAGGTCTTCTAGCAATATAATAACACTGTAAAGGTGATTCTAAAGCTTGGAAAAGTATCTTATAGCAAGCTAAGGTGAGGAACCTTAACTCCAAACTAAATGGGTTAATAATAAACTGTTTTCTATTTCTTGAGTCCTATGCTATGCTTGATTCTATGCGAATATGTTTGTAATGTGCATACAGCATGCCATCCAATATTTCTATTATTTGTTCATGCATATTTACTTTATTGTTTATAACATGATGATGATGATAGGAATAGGCATGTGCTTGTATGTGTGTGGTTGATGTGCTTGATGCGAGCGAGTATCAGGGGAGGTGTGATGAGAACGTCAATAAACATTAACCTTTGGCGGGTCTCAGCACTTTAGCTCTATCTCTAACTCAAGTCTTGTGCATTGGCATCGTCGTATCGCCATTACTTTAGCAGAACTATTATGTCGTAGAGTATCAGGGGAGGTGGTCTCGGTCCTTGTAGTCTCTGACTCTACCGGGGGCCTTAGCTCTATCTCTATGGACATTCTGAGGGATGCTGGGGTGAGGCCTTGGATACACTTTTAGGCATTAGGATTGGTTAGTTGCGAGCCCAGTTTGCAGCCCTCGCCAATAGGGGCTTACGTGTTGGTATGGCACTATATAGCAATAAACGTAACCTTTGTTATATAATGTTCATGATTGGGTGCATGTGAGTTGACGATAAACGTGATCTTCGGGTAACGTCACACACTCGTGTATAGAGGCGGAGTCAATAAACGCGACCTTTGGCTACCTAAACCTTTTTATTGCATACTGCAAACTTTAAAACCGCACCAAAGATATAAATTGACTTTTTGCATGCATATGTATTGTTGCATTGTTTTGGCTACTCACTGAGCCGTGATATGTGCTCACCCCTCGACGTCGAATATTTTTAGTTGATGATGCAGGTTATACTGTTGAAGATTATATGAATGCGTCCGCGTACGGGAACGTGGCAGCAATGGAAGCTGGAGCTGAAGTAGATACACACGACTCCTCTTGCGAGTGCAACTCGTGTGTATTTGATTAGATATTTTATAGGTTTCTTTATTGGATTTATTCAGACATGTATTTGATATTTAATATTTATGTCTCAGTTGAATACAGAATAATTTGCTATTAAATTATTAATATCATCTTAGTTTCTCAGTTCATCTTATTATAAGACTTCCGCTATTGTGTATTTACTCTGATTATGATTACGGATGTGTGTAAGTTTGGATAACGCGGGGATAGCCTATTTGAGATCATGGTTGAACCATTGGTTATTTAGCAGTTCATCACACCATTCTGGTTAGACCAAAAATTGGGGTGTGACAGCACCTCCATGCACGAGAGTGTGAGCACACCCAACAGTTAGGCAACAATCCATACTACTACTACTGTTGCCCCACATCACTCACTCTGGTATAGAGATAGAGCTAGAGTCTGGTAGTCAGGAAACAATCCACATTACCGCGTCCTCCCCCTGATACCCTACACCGTACCAATACCTAAATCCCTATTGGCAAGGGCTTGCAAATGGATTTTGTTTCTAACCAGTCCTATATGTCAATACAGTATCTATGGCCCTACCCCAGCATGGCTCCCTAAAACATAGAGATAGGGTTCGAGTCTGGTGGGCAAGTTGAACCACAATCCCATGTCCTCCCCCTGATACCCTATTCGCACCAAGTCCGCTAGGTAAACGACGATACGAAAAGGTGTTAGTGTGAGGATATATCCAGGGCTCCACTCCCCTTCACATTCCACACACTAACTAAAAACATCCACATGCCTAAACAACCAACATCCTAGCATATGAAATGCATGAATAGATAATAATAATTTAACAACTAAAATGGCATGTGAAATGCACAAACATCAGACAATTAACACAGATACAAAATAATCACAACAGTTTACTGATATTTGGTTAATTAGGGTTTGGGGTCTTGTCCCTTACCTGACGCGTGATAACCAGCCCGCTCTGTGTCACAGGACCTACTCACGCTGTCTACAGGTCCTACATAATCATACTCATATGTTAGAATTTAAATTATTAGGGTTACAGTTGGTCAGAACCAAGTCTGGCCAAGCAAACAGGCTTCGGTAGACATACCAGTTGCGGTGAGACCGGTATGTCCTGCGGTATGTATACCGGTCTTACTCAGAGTGAGACCGGTATGCGCCTGCGATATATACCGCAGGCCCATACCGCAGGACCTTTCAGTCCAGTCGGTATGTCCTGTGGTATGTACCGCAGGGTTATACCACTGGACTTAGGTCCAGCCGGTATGTCTGGCGGTATATACTGCAGGACCAATACCGCAGGACTTATTGTCCAGCGGTTAGGTCTGGTAGTTTGGGTCCGAGAGCCCGTTCTCAGATCTTCCTCCCCTGTCGGTCATCGGCTGAGTTTCTAGGGTTTTTTCTAAACCATTCTAAGGTCTAAATATTCATTTAGCCTTCTAGGTTTCGACTATAACGTCGCATCATTCCCAGATTAGATCTTAATGGAAACTAGGGTTTTTGGGGTTCTAAAATTTTGGATCGTTGCGCCGTTTCACGGCTCCGATCCGAAATCCTAACATTACTAAGAGGGTTGAGCACTTACCGGTGTTTGTCGGATGGCGGCGTGCTTTTCCAATGGAAAATCCCTCTTCTTGAGCGGTCTCCTCCCTCCTTGCTCCTTCTCAGATCTCTTCCAAATGGCTAGGATTTTATAAGGTTTGGAAGGATCATAAGAGGGTTGGGAGGCATATATATATAGTGGGAGACCGTTCTAGGAAGGTTTCCCATGGTTAGAAACTTTCCAAAATTTTGATTCGGAGTGTGGGACCCGCTGGAGTTTGTCTCCAGCCGTTATTGCATATACCGGTCGTACATACCGGTCTCACTGTGAGACCGGTCTGTAAAATTTACATTTTTACACATCCTTTCTCATACCTAGATCTGGTGGTTCGTCACCCGGTCTCGCCTTCTGGTTCGATTATGATTGGGAGACCTGATACAATGTAAACCATGGTTAAACCGGGTTTTCAGAGCACGATTCTTACACATCAACCATACACAAACATATGTCTATCCTCAATCACATCATAACAAAAATAATATGCATGAACAGTAAATAACAGATATTGGATGACATGTTATATACACAGTACAAAGCAAATCAACAACACACAAGGTATTTTAATTTTAACCAATTAGTTTGAAGACTTGTCCCTCACCTGTTTAGTTATTATAACACTCTCTCAGACGTTGAAACTATCCTTGATTGATTACGAGTCCTAGACAAATAATAGGATTAAATTAGGGTTTATTCTAACAATTTATTGTTCATCGGATTCACTGTCTGGACTAGCAAAGAGTTACTATGGACATTGTCCGGTTGCTTATCCGGTATGGCACAATGTTTGACAGGACATCAATCGGATCAGCCCTGAGACACTTCCCGAGAGTGTTCAGAGCTGTCACCGGTCTCACTCTGTGTGCGATCGATCAACCAGACCAGACAACCCCCAGGTTGTTCTTATGTCTATGTTTTCCTCAGAGTCGATCCTTCAGCTCATTCTAGGGTTCATTCTAATTTGTTCTAGGTTTGTAAAACATATTTGAACTGGGTCTTTCATTGTAACCCTAGTTTCTACTCACACCCTTGTTTACGGATTCTTATTAACCATTTGGCAACATGATTCTCGATGTCTTGGAATCCATCAACAAGTCTTCAATGGTGGTGAGTTTCAACTTTATATAGACACAGTTTAACCTATCTACAAGGATGAGGGGACTTACCATTGGTTTCTTGGCGAAGTCAATTGAAAACTGACGGTGAACTCTTCTTCTCCCTTCTTTTCCTTCACAGTCTTCTTCTTTTCCATAGCTTTCCTCTCAAGTCTCTCTCAATTCTAAGGTTGTAGAATGAGAGAGAATTGGAAAAAGAAGACTTATATATGAAGGATTATGTCCTATTATGAGTCTTTACCCATTTAGGAGATTAGTCTAAACAAACTAGGAAAGTTTCCTATTCTCGGACTCTGATTTGAGTTTGTCCGATCGCATGTAGAGTATCACAACCAGCAAGACCGGACAACCTCAACCAGTTAGACCGAACAAAGTTTAAGTTGTCAGTTTCATACCTTGAATGAATGGCCTGTCAACTGACCATCTCCTTTGGCCCAATTATGATGGGAAGACATGTCACGACACATTAACCCATTGTAAGCACCCCATTTTTGCCACCCTCTGCATAAGTGAACCAATATGGTAGGTTTTTGGCTTTTAACCCAAGGGTTTGTGATTCTCTCATGAACCCCACAGCAAGGTGATGGGTTATTACCTACTTGGATGAATAAGTCGTGAAATTATCTTCGAAATGAGACTGGAATCATCAAATTCTGACGTCAAACAAGAAAGATATCACAGTTTGAAAGTGCAAGGGTATTTACATAATTATCGTATGATGCATGCATTATCATTCAAACTTCAAGACATCATATCTTGGTCATCTGATATCGGAATAAAATAATTCAAAGGCCATTATTCTTCATTTATGATGTTCTACAAAGTAGATGTGAAAAATCTCGGGTAGAAGTCACCAGTGGGTCCCATGCAAGCTTTCATGCAAAATTATCGTTAGAACTTCAAAGCTTCATATATTTTCCGCTCTACATCGGATTTAGATGATTCCAAGGCCATTATTCTTCATTTATGATGTTCTACAAAGTAGATGTGAAAAATTTTGGGTAGAAGTCATCAGTGGGTCCCATACAAACTTTCATGTAACATTATCGTTAGAACTTCAAAACTTCATATTTTTTTGCCGTTCTACGTCGGATTCAGATGATTCCAAGGCCATTATTCTTCATTTATGATGTTCTACAAAGTAGACGTGAAAAATCCCGGGTAGAAGTCTCTAAAGGGTCCCATGCAAAATTACACATGAAAATGGTCATTTAATCTTTAGAAATTCATATTTTGGTCACCCCATATCCAAAATAGATGATTTCAGTTTCATTATGTTCCATTTTTAGTACTCTACAAAGTGGACGTAAAGAATTTCTGGTAGAAGTCTCCGAAGGATCCCATGTAGAATGGTCAGCCAAATTATCGATAATTGACCTGTTTAAACTTCAGAAATTCATAAGTTGGTCATTTTATTTCCAAATGAGGTGATTCAAGTCTTAATATTCCTCATTTTTAATGTTCTACAAAGTGAACGCAGAAAATTTAGAATTGAGGCTATCAAAAAATTATGTGCTGAATGACAGCGGAAATGACCAATGAAATGATAGAGAGAGAAAACTTAGTTAATTCCAGTCAACTCAGCTCAACCCAAGATAGTCTTGGCCCAAACCAGTCAATCCTTGTCAATCTAGACCAATTCATGTCGGCGCATATGCATGTATTTATTTTATATATTATTTATATGTTTATATAATGTATAATATATTATAATATATCATAAAATATATACATATGTCTTATATATATTATATTATATATATTAATATATTAATATATTATATATTTATATGTTTTATATATAAAAAGGAAGTGGGATCCGAATAAAAAAAAGGAAGGATGAGAGATTGAGAGGCAATCCGAGAAGATTGAGGGAGGAGAATAAAAAAAGGGAAAAAAAAAAAGGAATGAAATCCGAGAGATTGAGAGGCAATCCGAGAAGATTGAGGGAGGAGAATAAAAAAAGGAAAAAAAAAAAAGAATGAAATCGGAAAGGGAGAAAAAGAATAAAAAAAGAAAAAAAAAGGGAGAGGAAGAAAAGAACCAAGAAGAGGAGAAAGAGAGAGAGGGGTGGAGAGGAAGAATAAAAAAAGAAAAAAAAGGGAAAAGGAGGGAAGAACCGAGAAGAGGAGAAAGAGAGAGAGAGGGGTGGAGAGGAAGAATAAAAAAAGAAAAAAAAAGGGAAAAGGAGGGAAGAACCGAGAAGAGGAGAAAGAGAGAGAGAGAGAGGGTGGAGAAGAAGAATAAAAAAAAGAAAAAAAAAGGGAAAAGGAGAGAAGAACCGAGAAGAGGAGAAAGAGAGAGAGAGCGGTGGAGAGGAAGAATAAAAAAGAAAAAAAGGGAAAAGGGAGGAGAAAACCGAGAAGAATGGAGAGAGAGAGGAAAAAAAAGAAAAAAAATCAGGAAAGAGGAGAAAACCAAGAAGAATGGAGGGAGAGAGGAGAAAAAAAAGAAAAGAAAATCAAGAAAGAGGAGGAAAACTAGAGAGAGGCGAAGATCAGAAAAGATGAGAGAAAATCGAGAGAGGATGAGAGAAAGCAGATCGGTGGGAGAAAGAAAAAAAAAAGAGAAAATCAAAGAAGAGGAGAGGATCAGACCAAAGGAGAATGGAGGATCAAGAGGAGAAGTAGGAAGCAACGTTGAAGATGAGGAAGAAGAAGTCGCAACAGCAATGTTTGGTACGTTCTGCTTCTTTCTTTTTTCTTTTTTTTTTTTGTTCTTCTTTGTTTATTCTATAATCACCGATTCATTGACACTCTTCCACCTGCAGGCCACCATAACCGAACCCATCTGCATCTCTATTAACCAAACCAACCCCATACCAGAACCAATAAACCGTAATCCCCATACACTCTCCACCTGCAATCATTTTTCAGCATACCTTTAATTGGTCCATGGATCTCATTGTATTAAATCTGGTCATGTTTTTAGTATATTGTTTGACATGAATTGGTTGCTCCCACTCGACTATTTCTGAAATTGTTTTGTGCCCACTATAAATTAGTCTTATTTGACTAAGTTGGAATGTCTATGTTGAAGAGACTCTCCGTACCTCTATAATCCTTTATCCAATGTGAACCATTGATATTGGAGGAATTTTAATTTGAGCCATTGATATGGAATGAATTTTAATTTGATTAATTGTGAGCCATATGATTTGAAATTTTAATGTGATTGATCCGGCCATATGATTTAAACTTTTTAATGAGATTGATCTGGCCATATGATTTAGAATTTTAAGGAGATTGATCTGGCCATATGATTTAGAATTTTAAGGTGATTGATCTAGCCTTTGATTTAGATTTTCTTTAAGTGATTGATCATGGTCTCTGATTATGAATTTTTATGAGATAAAATCTGACCTACTGACCATGAATTTTTTATGTGGTTTAAATCTGATCATCGATCTTGGATGTTTTAATGATAAAATCGGGCCATCAATCTTGGATGTTTTAATGATAAAATCGGGTCATCGATCTTGGACATTTTAATGATCAAATATGGACCATTGATCTTGGATGTTTGAATGATCAAATCTGGACCATTGATTTTAGATACGTTGATGCTTGATCCAAACCGTTGGATCTTCATCATGAGTGTCTTAAATGAATCTAAACCGTTGGATCTTCATTATGAGTGTCTTAAATGAATCTAAACTGTTGGATCTTTATTATGAGTGTCTTAAATGAATCTGAACCGTTGGATCTTCATTATGAATGTCTTAAATGAATCTGAATCGTTGGATCTTCACCATGAATGTTTTAAATGCATCTAAACCATTGGATTATCATCATGGTTGATTTAAATGCATCTGAACAATTAGATTTTCATGATGGATGATTTAGGTGAATTTGAACCGATAGATGATCATCATGAGTGATTTAAATGAATCCAAACTCTTGGATCTAAATTTGAACATAATATGCATGAGATCTGAGCCATTTATTTTCTAGTATGATCATGATAATTGATGTGGGTTGAATTTGAACTGTTGATCGAGAATCTAATCTTGATAGTATTTTAAAGAGGTATATTAAATCTGAATCATTGATCAAGGATTTGATTTTGATACATTGATTCTCATATATTTTGATTGATTCTCACATGCTTTGATTGATATTCACATGCATTGATTGATTCTCACATGTTTTGTTTGCCACATGATTTCTTACCATATTAGGTCTTGTCATGCTTAGATTAGCATACTAGATCTTGCCATATTAGGTTCTTGCCTTATTTGCAACGCATGTCATATTAGGAAGATTTTCATAATCTTACTATATGTTGTGATAGTTACCATAAATGTGTTATATGCCATGCTTAGATAGAATATTCTATTTTTTGGCAATAATTTAATTTATGTTGCACCCTAGTTGAACTGTCATATCTGTACACCTAGCAAACATATTAGGTGTGGGGACGTGCATTTAGGCACCCACAATCTTGGGAAGGACATAATGAAAATAATAAAAGTCTTAATAAAGAAAGAGAATGTTCTGCCAAACCTTCCAAAATTATAATTTAAGTTGAAAAGGGTAATTCAGGACGATCTTGCCCCTCGGTAAACCCTAAACCTAGAATAGGTTCTCAACCCTAAACCTAGAATAGGTTCTAAATCCTAAACCTTGAATAGGTTCTAAACCCTAAACCTAGAATAGGTTCTCAACCCTAAACCTAGAATAGGTTCTAAATCCTAAACCTAGAATAGGTTCTCAACCCTAAACCTAGAATAGGTTCTCAATCCTAAACCTAGAATAAGTTCTAAATCCTAAACCTAGAATAGGTTCTCAACCCTAAACCTAGAATAGGTTCTCAACCCTAAACCTAGAATATGTTCTAAATCCTAAACCTTGAATAGGTTATAAACCCTAAACCTAGAATAGGTTCTCAACCCTAAACCTAAAATAGGTTCTAAATCCTAAACCTAGAACAGGCTCTCAACCCTAAACCTAGAATAGGTTCCTTAAAATAGGGTTATCAATCTCGAACTACGTGGATTCTGATTCCTAGGGCAAACCCTGGGATACGTAGGCCATTTGGGAGAAACCCAAATTCGGATCCACACCTTAGTCCACTCGGACTATCCATAGATCCACTAGGAAATCCACTCATCAGTCCGAACTACGTGGATTCTGATTCCTAGGTCAAACCCTAGGGTACGTAGGCTATTTGGGAGAAATCCAAATTTGGATCCACATCTTAGTCCACTAGGATATTTATACCTATTCATTTAGACCAGAACCCGAACTACGTGGATTCTGATTCCTAGGGCAAATCCTAGGATACGTAGGCTATTTGCGAGAAACCTAAATTCGGATCCACATTTTAGTCCACTCGGACTATCTATAGATCCACTTGGATATCCACACCTTAGTCCACTCGGACTATCCATAGATCCACTAGGATAACCAACCATTTCAACCCAAAGCCTGAACTACGCGGATTCTGATTCCTAGGCAAACCCTAGGATACGTAGGCCATTTGGGAGAATCCCAAATTTGGATCCAAACCTTAATCCACTTGGATTTTTCATAGATCCACTAGGATATTTACCCACATTTTGATCCAAATAGGGTTATCTACATTCCAACCCAGATAGGGTTATCTACATTCCAACTCAGAAAGGGTTACCCACATTCTAACCCAGATAAGGTTATCCATATTCCAACCCAAAATGGGTTATCCATATTTTGACCCAAATAGGGTTATTCTTAGATCTAGTAGGACTATCTATCAGTCTACATGGACTATCCAGATCCTAACCCATAGGATTTCTCATCCTTTCAAGCATAAATTTCAACTTGAACAATGAACTTAATGATGCACAAGCATAAATCACATCCATAAACTTTAATCACACCTGAACTACAATGGTGAACCTGATTTTTGGAATAATTCTGTGATACTTAGGCAATCTGATGGATACAGATTCGGTTCAATGATATCAAACCACTTGGTTTGGTTTGGTTTGGTTTAACAAATAGAGTCTAGCATAGGAAAGGTATAGGAGACCGATTTCGATCAGGCGGTTTGGGTGCCTAACCCCTTCCCATAATCGTAACCTGACGCTTACCCAATCTCTAATGGACCAGAAATCCAATCTAAGGGTCATGAGTCAGTCGAAATCTTACCTTGGGATGAGATTTCACAATTCTAAGGTCCTAGACCTTAATCTAGGTGGTGATTTCCAAGATTTCCATCTTTGTACTCACACCCATGTTAGACCAGGTTAGTGTAGTATGGGTCTTACAACTCTCCCCTAAAAAGAAATTTTGTCTTTGAAATTTGAACGTACCTTCTGAGTTGAATAAATGAGGGTATTGTTTTTGCATCATGGCTTCTTCTTCCCAGGTGATCTCTTCCATGTCTTGGCTTTTCTAAGTTACCTTCACATAAAAGATATCCCGGTTTTGAAGTTGCTGCACCTTTTGACTTGTGATCTTAGTTGGCACAACTTTGAACGTCAATTCCTTTGTCAGGTATGGAGGATTTGCAGTCAATATGTGAGTTGGATCTCAAATGTATTTATTCAATAGGGAGACGTGGAATACATTATGCACACTTGACATTGATGGTAGTAGCGCAAACTAGTATGCCATTTTATCCTGTCTCGCTTTAATTTCATATGGTCCCACGTATCTAGGGCACAACTTCTCTTTCTTACCAATTCGTTTCAAGCCTCTCATAGGTGATATCTTTAATAACACTTTTTCACCAACAACAAACTTGAGGTCTCAACATCTGTTATCTGCATAGTTCTTCTATTGGACTTAAGCTATCTCTACTCTTTCCTTGATCTTATCTATCACTTGACAAGTTTATTTAACGAACTTTGGCCCCATAATTCTTTGTTCACCAACCTCATTCCAAAACGGAGGGGTTCGACATTTCCAATTGTATAATGCCTCATATGGTGACATTTGAATGGTAGCCTAATAACTATTGTTGTAAGCGAATTCAATCAGTGGTAACTTCTCATCTCAAGCTCCTTTGAAATCTACTGCACAAGCTCGGAGCATATCTTCTAAGATCTAAATAGTTTTCTATGACTGACCATCTATTTAAGGGTGAAATGTTATGCTAAATTTCAGCTTCGTTCCCATAGCCGTCTGCAGCCCTTGCCAAAATTTAGAGGTAAAGCGAGGATCTCTGTCTGACATTATGCTCTCGAGTACACCATGGAGTTTGACTATATTGTCTATGTACAGTTTTGCCATTCTATCCAAGGTATATGAGGTCTTATTGCAATGAAACAAGCTGTCTTTGTAAGGTGATCCACAATCACCTAGACTACGTCAACTGATCTAGAAGTTAACGGTAGTTCGGTGATGAAGTCCATAGTGATGCAGTCCCATTTCCATGCTGGCTCTGGCAATGATTGTAGTAAACCTGTTGGTCTTTGTCTTTTGGCCTTCACTTGCTGACAATTCAAACATTGAAACATGTGCTTAGCTACGTTTTCTTTCATTCCCCTCCATTAGTACAATCTCTTCAGATCATGGTACATCTTATTGCTTTCGGGATATATCAAGTATGGACTAGAATGGGCTTCTCTCATTATTCTATCTCTGAGGTCTGAGCCTTCATTTTAGGTATACATAACCTGCCTTTGTATCTGAGTACCTTCTCCATATCCAAGGTAAAGTCAGGGTTGGGTTTACCATTCTCTAAGTCCTCTTGTACGGTTATTAGATACGGGTCTTATAGAATAGCTGCTTTCACTTCGTCCTTCATATTTGGAAGAATTTTCAGTGCGGTGAACATAAGTGAAAACTTATGAACTAACCCTTGCTCTATAGGATCTTTTGGAGACTCTAGCACATGTTGCACTTCATTCATTTCAGAAGTTGATACCGCAAGCACAAAGGGGCATTTGTACTGGGTCCTCCTTCAAGCTTCAATATTCCTTTTCTGCTCAACGCATCTGTTACTACATTGGCTTTTCCTGGATGATACTGAATATCGCAGTCATAATCCTTTAGCAGCTCTAACCACCTTCTCTGTCTCATGGTCAGTTCTTTTTTAGTAAAAAGATAGGTGAGGCTCTTGTAATCTGACTTGATCTGAAATTTCTAACCGAACAAATAGTGTCTCCAAGTCTTGATTGCATGAATTACCGCAGCTAACTCTAGGTCATGTGTAGGATAATTCTTCTCATGCTCCTTCAATTGCTTTGAGGCGTAGGCAATCACTTGTTCACTTTGCAATAGAACACATCCTAAACCCAATCCAGAAGCATATGTATATAGAGTGAATGGTTGCCCTGGTGCCGGAATGGTCAAGATGGGAGACAATATCAACTTTGACTTCAAAGTCTGGAAACACTCTTTGCACTTGTCGGTCCAAATGAATTTTTTTTCCTTTCTTGGCCAGATTTGTAAGAGGCACTGTGATTCTAGAGTAGTCCTCTACGAATTGTCTGTAGTAGCTAGCTAATCCCAAGAAACTTCTTATCTCTACAATGTTCTTAGGTGCTTACCACCCTATAATTACTTCGATCTTGCTAGAGTCTAATTTTATCCCTTCTGACGAAACTACGTGGCCCAAGAAAGTCACTTCATGCAGCCAGAACTCACACTTCTTGAACTTAGCGTATAACTTCTCCCGTCTCAGCCGTTGTAAGGCTGCTCTAAGATGTGTTACATAAGTCTCGTTGTCCCTGGAGTCAACTTAAATATCATCTATGAAGACTATGACTGAAGTGTCCAACATGTCATGAAACACCTGGTTCATGAGCTCCATAAATGATGCGGGGTCATTGGTTAATCCGAACGACATAACTAGGAACTCGTAGTGTCTGTACCTGGTTCTAAATGCAGTCTTAGGGATGTCACCGTCCTTGATCTTCAACTGATGATACCCTGATCGAAGATCAATCTTAGAGCACACTTTTGCACCTTGCAACTGATCGAATAGGTAGTTGATCCGAATAAAAGGGTATCCGTTCTTGATAGTGAGTTTGTTTAATTCTCGATAATCTATACACAAGTGAACACTGTCGTCCTTTTTCTTTACAAACAGCATGGATGCTCCCCATGGCGATATAGTTGGTCATATAAAACCCTTATTAAACAACTCATGTAGTTGAGTCTTCAGTTCCTTCAGTTCTATAGGAGCCATCTGGTAGGTGCCTTAAACACTGGTGCTGACCTTGGTAGGAGATCTATTAAGAACTCAGTTGCTCGATCTAGTGGCAAACCAGGTATGTCCTCTGGAAACACATCCAGAAACTCTCGCACTACTTCGATGTCTTCTATCCATGGTGCTTCTGTGGTAACGTCCACCACGGATACAAGATATCCAATTCCGCCTTTCTTGAGACAAATTCTGGGTGATGTACCCTCCTAAATCACCATTCGAGGGGTGTACCCTCTGAAATCATCATCCGGCTGACACTTATACAAATTCCCATTTTATCTAATTTGAGCATAAATTTTGATGATTTATCATCCGATTATATACTTTGTCATAATAGGGAACTTCCAAATGGCTATCCGGAGGCTTAGCCAGATGGTGTTTCATTCGGTAATGCCTCTGTCTTACACTTAAGCCATCTAGAGGTCAGGGTCAATTGGACCCATATGGTAATCGGAGGGACTCATGCGGAGGGTCATGCCCCCAGATGGGTGTCTCTGGTTGGGATCCTCCGGTAAATCCTTAGACCATTTCCCACCAAGGCATCAGCCCTGGCGGAGGGAGGGCCCCTAACTATCCGAAGGTAGGGCTAAGACCAAGCCTCCGATTTGGTGCTCTAGTTCATGCCCAGAAACCAGGCACAAACCAAGATTGGTCTCCATTTTGGGGAGCTTTGACTCCCCATTACATTGCCTTCATTTTAGTTGGTGGGAAACACTTTCTCACCATTAGTATACCAAATGGGAGTCCTTAAGACCCCATTAACATCTCCATTCATGGCGAGGGAAGATAACTTAGCTTTTTAGGTTTGTAACAGGTCTCCATTAATAAATACCATTAATGGTGGAGCTTCACCATGTGGTCTTTGCATAAACATCACCAAGAAGGGGAAGGAGGGAGATATATAGGACTTACCTCCAGTAGAAGACCAAGCTTGAGCTTGGAGCTTGAAGTTCCAACTCCTCTTCAACACTATCTTACTCACAAAGGTCCAAGAAGAAAAATAAGGAGTGGGGACTCCTTATTTATAGAATCCATAAGAGAGAGAGAGTGACACTAGGGCTTGAACAAGATACTGACAATCGGGTGGTGCATCATCCGACAAAGCATCTGATTGGGCATAAAAATGGCCCCAGGCTTAGTCTAATGGGCCCATCTTAATGGAATTACCTACTGGGCCATTAGAGGTCTCTCCCCCACACACTCCACCTACATTAGGTGATCTTGGAATTTGACCCGACACCACCCATAGGTGACAAGGTCAGGGGTGCCATGTGTTGGCACAGTAAGACCCGACACAATGGGATCCGAATTGGTGAGGATTCTGGGTGTGGGTCTTACAACTTACCATTGGATATTAAACTAATGACCCCTTGTATCGTAATTAGGTGTCACATATGTAGACAAGGTTGGACTACTTGGTTTGAAATCCTATAATAGCTACCGTACAGGTGAGGGATAGAACTCTGAATTTGTTTGTATGTTTCTAATTAACTCGCATATCTGTGTTGCATATTTAATGAATAATATGCCATCTAATAACTGTGATAACTGCTCATGCATTTGCATCTTGATATAATTATGGTAATTGTAAGATCCGTAAACCACGAATCCGGTTTAACCTTACGTTCTCGGTCTTCCCATCGTAATAGGCTCAAACAAACCAACCTATGAAATAACCACAAGACCAGGTAAGCAACTAGTCAAATTTAGTTTGTGGGGTCGACTATTTTAGTTTATGTGGTCGACCAATCAAATTTAGTTTAAGCAACCAGTCAAATTTAGTTTGTGTGGTCGACAGATTATGAGACCGGTGAGTCGATCAGTCAATCTCAGAACCAACTCCGTGTTTAAGAAACTTTCTTAATTTGGAGAGGTCTCTCTCCTAATTTAGAGAGAACTCTATATGGAGACTTTCTCCCTATAAAGAGGACGTCCCTTTACCTTTTATCATTCTTTTGATCAGTCTCAAACCCTATAACTGAGAGAAAGAGAGGAGAAGAAGGAGAAGGAGACTTGGAGAGAAAGAAAGCTTAAAGGAAAGAGAAAGAGAATTACAGACAGAGGAATTACCTTTGGAACTTCACCCTACCACAGCAAGGATCAATGGTAAGTACCTTGACTCTATATAAGGATAGGTTACAATAGGATTGTGGATTAGAGACCTTGCTGCAAGGAGGATCAGATCCACTTCCATGTTTTAAACCTAAATATTATGAATATAGAATCCGTAGTGATATTACAATGGTTAAGGTGAGATAAAATGAATTGAATGGTGTATAATGACCATAGAATGATCCTAGGATGAACACCATTGTTGTGTCAAAGAATTGACTCAAGAGGAAGTCAAATCGAAGGCCAAACCTGGAACAGGACCAGAAAGTTGTGTGGTCCCTTCACTGGTCGACTATATATCACAAACAGTGAGTCGACCACAAACTCTCGGAAGTGTCTCAAGTATTGTGCAGTTCCTTCGGTGGTGGACCATAGCACGACCACTGAGTCGACCACTCAATTTCTGGTCAACAGGTATCGAGGACCACTGAGTCGACCCATCAATGACTGAAAGGCATGTTTTGGAGGCCAGACAAGGGTTCCGACTGTTGAAACTTAATAAAATCAAACCTTAATCTAAATTCATGAATTGTTTAGGTTTCCAACTAGTTCAAAGTAATTTTCAAATCTTGGAATAGGAACAAACATCACTTATAGGTGAGGGAACAAGACCTAAACTAATTGAATAATAACAAGCTACTCTTTTCTTTTATTTTCTGTTATTATGATGATTCTACGCTTTGTATGATTGTTTGTGCATCTCACATGTCATTTAATATCTGTTATACATCTGTTCATGCATATTTATTTATGTTTTTGTTATGACATTGATGATGAGGATAGGCATGTGTTTGTATGTGTGGTCCATGTGTTGGATTGGACTGGAGTATCAGGGGGTACTAGCAGTGTGTAATCCGGGTACTCTAGCTCTATCTTTATTCTGTTCTTCACATTGACATCATCATATCACTATTACCTTAGCAGAACTAGTACGTCATATAGTATCAGGGGAGGTGATCGTAGTGTGTGGCTATAAGCTCTGCTACTGGAACCTTAGCTCTATCTCTATGGGAGTATTGAGGGATGCTGGGGTAAGGCCTTGGATACATCTGGATAACATCTAGGATTGGTTAGTCATGAACTCAGTTTGCATACCCTAGCTAGTAGGGGCATACATACTGGTATGGGATAGGGTATCAGGGGGGTTTTGGCGATGTGTGATCTGGGAACTCTTGCTCTATCTCTATTCTGTAGTGAGTGATGTGGGGAAATAACGGTGTGTGATCCGTTGAGAGTGCTCATACTCTCATGTACAGAGGCATGGTGGCCGCTTATCCTTACCAAAGCACATTGTAAACTTATACCAGACCCAAATATATTAATTTGACATCATGCATATGTTTGTTACATTGTTTTGTTTTCTTACTGAGCTCATGTTGGAGGGCTAACCCTCGCATACGCTATTCTTTTAGTTTTTGATGATGCAAGTGTTGCTATCAAAGATTATATCAATGCGTCAATGTATGGACATGTGGTGGCTATGGACAAGCAAGCTGTGGAGGACAAGTATGATTCTTCATGCGAGTGTTTCCATTGTATTTACGCCTAATGTTTTGTTTTCATATTTTAGTTTATAAGAATTTGTAATAGATATTAATTATGTTTTGGTTATTTAGAGATAATCGGTTTAATATTTACTTAACATGTTAGACACTCAGTTCATTAATACAGACTTCCACTTATTATCTATTATCTTTGATTGTGGTTTAATGTATGGTTTAAATTGTTGGCACTGTCTTACGAGATCCTGGCTTGAACCGTTAGTTCTTATGACTGTTCATCACACTTCTGGTTATTCCAGAATTGGGGTGCGACAGTAATGGTGTGATATTTGTATCGTCTGAGTGGGAGGTTGGAAAGGGGTCGAGGATAGTCGGACCAACTCACTACACAGACACTATTTGTTCGATCGGTACCTTAGTGAATAAACAATGTCTAGGAGAGTAAACAGACGGACTAGGACATTTGCTAGGGTATGATCATAGGCATCTTGATTGGCATCTAGGATTGGTTAGAAGCATACCACTCGACATTTGTAACCCTGGCCAGTAAGGGGTTAGGTACTTGTGTGAGATGGGGGATGAGGGGGAGGTCTCGACGATGTTTGTAGGAGTGTCATCAGGCGAGACTTAGCCCTATCACCATCCAGAGTGGGAGACACATGGCTTCACTAGTATTATTGGAGCAACACGAAGTGAGTATCCATTCTCTCTTGTGCATGGAAGTTATGACCAGCTTCGGCGAGTGTGGTCAGACCTTTCCATAGCAAATAGCAAACTACACCTGACTTGTTTGTTAAATCTTATTCATGCATTTTTCCTGCTTGATTGTTTATTTCTCACTGAGCTCATGTTGGAGAGCTCACCCCACATACGTGTTTCTATTTTTAGATGATACTACAAGTCCTACCATGTCAGAATACATGAACGTGCTGACTATATAACCAACATGGATGTACATGTGTTTGAAGAAGGGGAGCATGGAAACATTAGTGAATGTAACGCCTACGTGTTTGACTATTTCGAACGACCATGAGACTTGATGTGGAACCCACTTCATTTATTTCATTTATTTTGTCAGGGATGTTATTAGTAGACTGTGGTTTACTCATTTAAATATAACTTGAGATAGGTATTTTATTTATTTCAATTAGAATCCCAGTTTGCTTATAATCTGATTCTTCCGCTATTACTATACTCTGATTTGATATGACATTGGATTGATTATGGTTGGTGGGAAAAGCACGGCTTATCGTGATTCTGGGTTAGACCATGTTTACAAATGTAACCACTTATACCCAAGTAAAAAACAGGGGTGTGAAATATTTGGTTAAAATCTTATTCGAATTTGTATACACCATTCTAGACTATAGAATAAGATTCGAATCCATATACACCAATCTCCTTATATCTTCTTCCATTCCCATCTGCAATTGGTGGTCAACACCTGCATAGCAGAGAATCCTTATGCCCCAGTTTCCCCCCTTTGTCCAAAAGAGTAAGATGAAACGTTGAAAACCCTAAGAAAACAATAAGACTACATGTATTCTACATTGTTCCTGAATATTTGATCAAAGCGTATTTTATCAGATCCGTTTGAGTGAAATCCAAATTCGCAACCGAATCCTACCCCAGCTATGCCAATTTGAATTCAAATTCGGATTCCCTTAAATGGATGTGCATTCGTATCAGATCAAGATTTTCTATCCATCCTTACTCACAACACTGTCCCAATACGACCCTATTAACTAAAGGCCAAAGAATGGTTGGATCACAAACTAGAAGAAATATATTTTCTTGCAATTATTAAGATGGAGAATATCTTTACATTGAGCATGGAATGGATAAGAAACAAAGAGTCTTTTCTAACCCATACGATAGATATTATCTAACATCTATAAAAAAACATAGATCTACTCAACAATGAGATAAGGTTTATTAGAATTACCATTGAACCAAAGAAATGGGTTGAAGAGAAACTTGTTAGACTATTGTTAGCCATGGAATTAATTGAACAAGTAATTCAAAGAGAAAAGAAAATCTCAAAAAAGCTCAATTAGGCATGTTGGGAATGACAACAACAACGACAAGGGTAAAGAATCCTAAGGCGATAATAGTGTGAATTCATCCATGGCAACTGGCAATACCAATTAAGCCATTGGTCCAAGCATTTTGCCAGAATAAAGTATCTTTGCCATAGTTTGGAATATAGTGGAAGGTAATGAAGCCATAGTAGATATAAACAACATCGGAATGAATTCTGGTAAAACAAATACGGTACCAAGTAATTTTATCAAATGTAGATATCTCATTCACCTATGATATGATGACACCTGGCCCGAAACTAGGGGCATCATGGCAAGTAGAAGCATCTAACTTATTAACATGTGTCTAACACGTGTCATGTTCCCATCTCTTCTGGTGGTTCCTCATGGTTAGTGGACCACTCTCCAACATCTCCACAATTGACGATTGTGCACCAAAGCTGGCGGATCACGATTATGGTAACCACATTCAATCTTACCACTGGATCTTCATCCAACGATGAATTGCAACTATAAACGTTCAGCAACTGCTCACCACTGCCTTCCAATAATTGAGTTACTCCGGTCAGTTATTCAAAGGCTTATAAATATGTCAGACTGCCGAGGGGAAAGGACAATTCAAATTTCATCGGGTAATCCATTCATAAACTCAAACCTTCTCCCTTTCTAAGAAGTGTTTTCATTATAGCACTTCATTCTGTGTGATCTGAGAACTGACTTAAGCATCAAAGTGGCCACCAGACTGCCCAGTCCACCCCTCTGTTTACTTCTCTATTGTATTAGGTCATGTTCTTACAAGTCGTTTATAATGAGGTGCAACTCATTTATACTGTGGCCAGCTTTGTACAATCACCTACAACTCACTTATATTGTAGATCTCTCTATCGACGTGGCATACAAGTCAGCGAAACCAATTTTCAGCATCAACAGATTGGTACCCACCGTAGGGCCCATTTGAGTAATTTCTTTCTCAAATTCTCATTTAAATCTTCGCCAACCCTTTTCAACGATGGTTACTACACGAAGTGGTAACATTTCTTAGCAAGATGTTAACCCAAATGGCCAAGAGGTCAATCAAGGAGAAGGACGTAATCGGCCTCCAGTTATGGTCCAATTACCTATCTTAGGTATCCCTCTGGTGGAACATCTACCACTTAGGACTCTATCAGTTGAAGAACATATCCAGCTCTTTAATGCCCAAATTGGCAGAAATCAATCAAATGATGATACCAGTGGGAGCAAATCCGGATAATCAAGTTGCGGCTATCTTCCCAAAAAAATCTCAACCGTCAATCTGAGAAGTCGGTGGATCAAGCTGTTCTCATGACCCGGTGCCTTCGGGAAGCTCATACCATGCCATTGCCACCATAACAGATACAAGGAACCATTCGTGCATCTCATAATTTCTCTAATCCATGAACGAGATGGAAGCCCAATAGGTTAATCCTCCAACAGTTCCACCAAACATTCCAAATCCAACCGTATCTTAGTTCATGATAGAATTGAGAGGTCTGTGCATGACAGACTCAGAAAACAAGCCCCAACTCGGTTAGTCCATAAAAGGCTAGGGAGGAAGTCAATCCCCCCCAATGATCCCATGAGTCGATATCCATTCACGTTAATGTCCAAGCCCGGTTAGATGCAACAAAGGCAGAAAGAGCAGCCGGAGAACGACTTGCTACAAAAAGAGAAGCAATCGACAGGTTGATTATGGAGTGGGTTGCAGTCGAGTTGGCAGCATCCCAAGCAACAGTAAACGCAGCAGCAACGGTCGCAGTTGCAGCAGTCATTGTAGCACCCCCAATAGCACCAGTAGCACCCGCAGTACCTATAGCAGTATAGTACAATCCTCCACCAGTAGTCCAGCAGCAGCAAGTTCCACCGACACTTCCAGTGTCAGGAGTGAATCCGCAAATTACCGCCATGGAGCAGATGATACAAAGCCTCCAGTCCCAGTTAGCTGAGATCCAGAAAGGAAAGACAGGGTTATTTGCCCCCAGCAAAAAGAGGGAATACAATGTCGATATGGCATTAGCACTAGAAGTGATGAAGACACCTCTGCCAAAACACTTCACCATGCCCAAAATAAAACCCTACAAAGGAACTACTGACCCCCAAATGCACCTTGATAACTTTACTTCTACCATGATCTCACACAATTACCCTGATGCCATTCTCTACAGAGCCTTCTCGTCCACCCTTCAGGGACCATAAAGACTCTGGTTGAACAACCTACCCGTTCATTCCATCCATAATTTCAATCAATTAAGTGATCGATTCCTTGAGCATTTCCTAACCCAAGCAGGTCCTAAAAAGACTATAGTCAACTTGCTGAATATCAAGCAAAAGCAGGATAAATCTCTCCGAGATTTCTTGTCTCTATTCAGTATTGAGGTTCTCAATATCAAGGGTCTGACGGATGAGGTTGTTTTCATAACACTATTGGAAGCACTTATAGATGCCGATTTGAAGAAGTCACTACATAAGAAGCCACAAGTGAGAAATATGTGCATGCCGTGGAGGCGGCAGCAGTGGAACTCACCCAGAAAAATGGCAAGTCAGCAACAATAGTAGATAGGAACCGGTCAGAACCACAATCAGAGAAGACGGCTATAGTAGCCACCAACAAAAAGCAGAAGTCAGGTGAGGATGGTTTTCCCAGCAAGTTAGCCAGGTCATTTAATTGGGATTCATTCACTCCCCTGAATACTCCCATGACCGACATCATGTACAACATAAAGGACATGAGCTTCTAGATCCCAGCTCTCCAGCCAATTCTAGCTAATCCCAGTGAGTGTACCAGTACTGCAAAGTACTGAAAGTTTCGCTGTGACCACGGTCACACCACGGATAGGTGCAGGGCACTGCGAGTTGCCATTGAGTAGCTCATCTAACGAGGCTATCTGAAGGAGTACGTCAGAGGGCCCAAACCAGCAAAGAAGGCCTTTAAATCTTCTCCAAAATATGAAAGATCTACTTACAAAGGAAAGCAACCTCTTGACTGCAAAGCAGATGCAGGCGGTATCACAACTCATCCAGACCAGGAAGATCCAAATATGACCTAAAGAATTCTCCACCACTCAATAAAGTGGGCGACCCAAGAGGAACAATAAGGATGATTATGGTAGCACCTCTCAAATCTATCGAAACTAGAGGACAAGCTCTAACTCATCCGCGAACCTATGTGATTCTCACCATGTTAGAGGAAGAGTTCAAAAAGAAATGAAGTCTGAAAAAGTCAGTTGTAGCCGACTTGGCATCTACTTCTAAGGTTAATGAAATTTCTTTCCACTATCCAAGTTGTAATATTTCTAACTCAATTCCCACAAGATGTAAGAGTCCACCACATCCAAGGAAGATTGTAAAGCCAGAAGCGAAGTACCAGCTCGTACTCGCAAACAATGAGTACGCGAGTTGGGACCATTATAAAAGAGTTGCAATTCCAAATCATTACATGGAAGTAATCATTGGAGGGCCAGCCGCAAACAACTTGTCTAAGAAAGGAAGGTTGACCTACGCGAAGAGCATCTGCAGCACCTCTACCTCAGGAACACCATACGCCCAAGGAGATGTGGTCCCCTTCATCGATGAAGATATGCTACATGTGGATCATCCACATGAAGATCTGGTGGTTATAACTGTAGTTATGAACCACGAGAATAAAGTGACAAGATGTCTGGTGGACAGAGGGAGTTCTACTAACATCCTCTACTACCACGCGTTTAAAGCAATGCAAATCGATGACAGGTTGCTAAAACCTGTTACCTACTTTCTCATCAGTTTCTCTGGAGACTCAATGCATGTCAAAGGAGGAATCGAGCTAGAAACCCGATTTGGGATGAAGCCAAGGAGGAAAATTATCATGGTCACATACTTGGTGGTCGATATTCCATCAAGTCACAATGTCATCATAGGTCAACCAAGCTTGGTGGCACTGTGGGCTTGCATATCCATATTCCACTTGCTAGTGAAGTTTCCAACGTCGTACGGAGAAGGACACTATAAGGTAGATCAGAAACATTATCAGCGCTGTTATGTGACCGACATGGAAGATGGAAAAAATAAGTTGTCAACTCAAAGCATAGTCATTGAAGACTTGAGTGACGACCTGCACTAGGAGAGAGGCACTCTTGTCGAAGAACTCATCCAAATCTCCTTCCGGATGAGGAACCAGAGAGGTATTTCCATACTGGATCATCTCTCTAAGGAAAGTAAAGGGAAGAGCTGATCAACTTCCTCAAAAATAATTTGGATGTCCTTGGATGGTTCTGACATACCAGGCATCTCAAGAGATCTGATGGAGCATAAACTATCAATTGAAAAGTCATTTAGACCTATCCAGCAAAAGAAGCAAAACTTTGCCCCAAAGTGAAAAGTCATCTGTAAGCACCCCAAAGGTTTCCATATGGTAGGTTTCCTGCTTTTAACCCAAAAGTTTGTGATTCTTTAATGAACCCCACAGCAGGGTCATAGGCTATTACCTACTTGGATGAATAGGTCGTGAAATTATCTTCCAAATGAGACTGGAATCATCAAATTCTGACATCAAACAAGGAAGATATCACAGTTTGAAAGTGCAAGGGCATTTACGTAATTATCATATGATGCATACATTATCATTTAAACTTCAAATCATCATATATTGGTCATCTGATATTGGAATTAGATGATTCAAAGGCCAATATTCTCTATTTTCATTCCTCTTTAAAATGGACGTGAAAAATCTCGAGTAGAGGTCACTAGTGGACCCCATGCAAGCTTTTATGCAAAATTATTGATAGATTTTCAAAGCTTCTTACCTTGTAAGTCTAGTGACGTGGGTCTGTCAGCTAGTCTTTCATTTCTCGCTCACTAGTCAAGCCAATCTCTCTCTTGTTCCAGTATGTTCTCCTCGCTCCTAGCTACCAATCCAGCTAGAAAGCCAACTAGAAAAGCCAAGAAAGAGCAAGTCTCGTGTGCACTGATTTAAAATTAGCCTGACTTTGCACCAAGTCGGAGGTATCTTTGCCGTTCTACGTTAGATTCAGATGATTCAAAGGCCATTATTCTTCATTAGTGGTGTTCTACAAAGTAGATGTGAAAAATTCGATACAGAAATCTTCGAAGGGTCCCATGCAAAATTACACATGTCGAAATGGTCATTTAATCTTTGAAAATTTATATTTTGGTCACCCCACATCCAAATCAGGTGATTTTAGTTTCTATATATTTCATTTTTAGTACTCTACAAAGTGGATGTAAAAGATTTCAGGTAGAAGTCTCCGAAGGATCCCATGCAGAATGGTTAGCTAAATTATCGATAATTAGCCTGCTTAAACTTCAAAAATTCATAAGTTGACCATTTTATTTCCAAATGAGGTGATTCAAGTTTCAGTATTCCTCATTTTTAGTGTTCTACAAAGTGAATATAGAAAATTTAGAATAGAGGCTAGTGGAAAATTTCATATGGAATGGTGGCAGAAATGGACTATGAAATGATAGAAAAAAAGTCAATTTTCGTCCAAACCAGTTCAACCCAACTTAGTCCAATTCAGCTTGGCCCAACTCAGACCAATCCAGACCAAGTCACGTCGGCCCATATGCATGTATTTGTTTTATATATATATATATATATATATATATATATATATATATAAATATATAAAATATATATATATATATATATATATATATATATATATATTATAGGAAAAAAAGGAAAGCCAAAGAAGGGAAGCCGTGAGAATGAAGAGGAAGATTTTCTAGAAGGAGCCGTGAGAAAGAGAGAGGGAGAATAAAAAAAGGAAAGAAGAGAGGAAGGAAAGAAGAAGAAAAAGGAAAAAAGAGAAAAGGAAAAAAACGTAAGCAAGGGGGTAGGGTTTTTCTAGAAAAGAAAAAAAGAAAGAGAGGTTTTCTAGAAGGAGCCGTGAGAAAGAGAGGAAGGAAAGAAGAGAGGAAGGAAAGAAGAAGAAAAAGGAAAGAAGAGAAAAGGAAAAAACGTGAGCAAGGGGGTAGGGTTTTTCTAGAATAGAGAAAAAGAGAGAGAAGAGAAGGAGCCGTGAAAAGAAAGAGGGAGAAGGGAAAAAGGAAAGAAGAGAAGAAGGAAAGAAGAAGAAAAGGAAGGAAGAGAGAATAAGGAAAGGGAGAAAAGGAAAAAGGGAGAACGTGAGAGAGACGGAGGAGAGTTTTTCTAAAAAAAGTGAAAAGAGATGAGAATAGGAGAGAGATAAGAGGAAAAAACGTGAAGAGAGAGAAAAGAAAGAGAGGAAGCCAAGGGGAAGATTTTCTAGAAGGAAAGAGAGCAAAAACGTGAAAGGGAGAGAAGCCAAGAAAAAGAGAAAAGAAAGAAAAGAGAAAACGTAAAAGAGAGAAAGAGAAGAGAGAAAGGAGCAGAGAAGAGGAGAATGAGAATTCACCTTCAAAAAGTTTGATACGATCTTCAAAAATTCCTATATCGAAGGTTTCACTCCATTCGAGCACAAGGTTGGTACCCTAAAACGAATTTAGTGGTCTTTAGAAGGTTTGAATGTTGATTTTGCTTGAAAAGGCTTATTTTCATTAATTCTCGATCAGGAATGCCATATTGCATGCATGTTGATGTTAGGATGTTCATGTCTAACATTTTTTATGTATGATAATTTGTTTAAACTATTCAATGATGAAGATTTGAGTGCCATATGATGATGTTTGATGTTTTTGATAAATTTTACAAAGTGGATTTCTAATCTGAAATTTTTAGATTTAGGATCCAAATTTGGGACGTGCATCTCATGTGGTTTTTTTTTAGATTTTGAAGCCCAAAGTTTTATGGGATTCTCTCTGATATGTTAGAAGACTCTCCTAGAAATTTCGTTCCATTTGGAATTGGGAAAGTCTATCAAAAAAATTCTTCTTTGGCATTGCTGTCCTACTCGGGTTTAATGCAATCCCCTATCAGAAAGTCTCTAGAAAATGATTTTACGGCCATAATCAGAAAAACAACTTCATATGAATTTTTTTAGATATGGAAGTCTTCTAAAAAATGGCACTGGTTTTGGATTTTTTTTGATTTTTTATTGAATTTATATTGATTTTGAAGTGCATAGTGCTCTGTTTTTGAATCTGTTAGGATACACTGATTGGCATGATTGAAAAGTATCTTTTTCACAATGAGAATGTTCTGTTTTCACTTATTTTTCTTGATGAAATTTTAGATCTATCAATTATCTACATGAACATATGATTGGATTTAATTTTCATTAAGTATGGGATTTTATACAAAATTTATGGTGCAACTGGTCAAAAATCTGGAACAGACTTGACCAGTGCACATATCTGGTCTTGTGGCATTCATTTGACCTGGTTTTATCCTCTGTTGGGATTCGACCCCTTCAGATGAAATGTAGCATGTCAAGTCGTCTTTTTGTGAAAAAATAGGGCTTAATTTGAGTTACAGAAGACCTACTTATGGTCATTTTGGTGTAATGTGACAGAATTTGAAAGCAGTTCCTAGTTTGTGCGATACTTGAAACTTTGTGTCACAATTTTGACATTTTTGAGTCATTATTCATTCCAAATGTCTTCATAAAGTTACAATATTTTCAAAAGAACTTCTCGAACATATTCTTTTTTGATAATTTTGGAGTTTTCAAAAGGGTTTCATTAATGTCTCATTCAATATAATATGCAATTGACTGTTTGAGTGATTTGGTGAATTCTACCATATTTGATTGCATATTTGCTATATTTAGAGTATCTACATGCTATATTTGGATAAATGACTACATTTAGAGCATTCACACGCTTTGTTTGGATTGTGCACATACCATTTTTGTCATATCCATGTGTTGTTATATTTGGTAGAATAAATAGATTTTTTTATCATATTTAGTAATAACTTGATAATTATCATATTTAGACATGCCATGCTTAGAATATAGCATAGTAAGTTTTATCTTGTTTAAATAAATTTTTATGGTATCATATGCAAGGAGATTTTCATAATCTTACTATATGTTGTGATAGTTACCATAAATATCATACATGCCATGCTTAGATAGAATATTCCATTTATGGTAATAATTTCATTTTTTGCAACACCCTAGTTGAACTGCCATGTATGCACACTTCTAGAAGACAATCTAGGCGTGGGGACGTGCATTTAGGCACCCACATTCTTGGAAAGGACATAATGGAAAATAATAAAATTAACAAAGAAAGAGAATGCTTTGACAAACCTTCCAAAATTAGAGCCAAAATTAGAGCTTAGGGTGAAAAGGGTAGCTCAGGGCGATTTCCACCCCTCAGTAAACCCTAAACCTAGAATAGATTTTAAACCCTAAACCTAGAATAGGTTCTCAATCCTAAATCTAGAACAGGTTCTTAATCCTAAACCTAGAATAGGTTCTCAATCCTAAACCTAGAACAGCTTATTTCAGCCATTCCCAAACTACGCGGATTCTGATTCCTAGGGCAAACCCCATGATACATAGGCTATTTGGGAGAATCTCAAATTCGAATCCACACTTTAGTCCACTCGGACTATCCATAGATCTACTTGGATATCCACCCACCATTTCTGAACTACGCAGATTCTAATTCCTAGGGCAAACCCTAGGATATGTAGGCTATTTGGGAGAAACTCAAATTCGGATCCATACTTTAGTCCACTCGGACTATCCATAGATCCAGTAGGATATCCATCCACATCTTGACCCAAATAGGGTTATCCATATTTTGACCCAAATAGGGTTATCCACATTCAGACCCAGAAAGGGTTATCCATTCTTAGATCTACTAGGACTATCTATTAGTTTGCATTGACTATCCAGATCTTAACCCATAGGATTTCTCAACCTTTCAAGCATAAATTTCAACTTGAACAATGAAATTCATCATGCACAAGTGTAAATCATAGCCATAAACTTTAATCACACCTGAACTACGATGGTGAACCTGATTTTTGAAATAATTCCGTGATACATAGGAAATCTGATGGATACAAATTTGGTTCAATGATATCAAACCACTTGGTTTGGTTCGGTTTAATAGATAGAGTCTAGCATTGGAAAGGTATAGGAGATCGATTTCGATCAGACGGTTTGGGTGCCTAACCCCTTCCCATAACCGTAACCTAACGCTTACCCAATCTCTGATGGACCAGAAATCCAATCTAAGGGTCATGAGTCAATCGCTGTCTTATCTTAGGGTGAGATTTCACATTTCTAAGGTCCTAGACCTTAATCTAGGTGCTAACTTCCAAAGAAGATTACGATCTTTGTCTTCACATCATCATCAAGGAAGAAGTCGACAAGCTCTTAGCGGCAGGGTTCATTTGAGAAGTCAAATACCTACAATGGGTGTCCAATGTTGTAATGGTACCAAAATCCAATGGGAAATGGCGCATATGTATTAACTTCAACGACTAGAATAAAGTGGGTCCTAAAGATTTCTTCCCCTTGCCTCAGATAGATAAGCTAATCAATGCTACTGCAGGTCATGAGATGCTTACGTTCATGGATGCATATTCTGGTTAAAATCAAATCAAGATGCACAAGCCAAATGAAGAGAGCACTTCTTTCATAACCAAAGATGGGTTGCACTGCTACATGGTCATGCCATTTATCTTAAAGAACGCTGGGCAACCTATCAATGACTGGTAAACAAGGTGTTTGAAAACCAAATTGGTAAGAACATGGAAGTCTATGTAGATGACTTCCTTATAAAGAGCAAGATGAGTCTAAGTCATATAAATGACTTGAAAAAAGCATTTTAAGTCCTCTAAACACACCAAATGAGATTAAATCTTGCGAAGTGTGCATTTGGGGTACACTCTGGAAAATTCTTAGGGTTTATGGTTTCCCAAAGAAGAATCGAAGCAAATCCAACAACGATAGAGGCAATTCTATAGATGAAGTCACCCACTAAGCTGAAGCAGATTCAGAAGTTGACTGGCTGAGTTGCAGCACTCGACCGATTTATGTCTAGGTCTATAGACCGTTGCTTACCCTTTTTCAAGACATTGAAGGGGTCAAAGAAGTTTGAATGGACAAGAGAGTGTCAGCAAGCTTTCGATGAGTTG
Source organism: Protea cynaroides (assembly GCA_028583415.1). NCBI lineage: Eukaryota > Viridiplantae > Streptophyta > Magnoliopsida > Proteales > Proteaceae > Protea > Protea cynaroides. The sequence continues at coordinate 16,260,981 of CM053269.1, forward strand.
AAGAAGTACCTTACAACTCCTCCAGTACTAACTATGCAAGAGCATGGCGAACGATTACAACTCTTCCTTGCGACTTCATCAGTTGTAGTCAGTGCAGTTCTCCTAAAGGAGGTGGATAAGAATTAATGACCAATCTACTATGTAAGCAAGGTGCTACTCAATGCCAAAACCAAGTACAAGCTTGTTGAAAAATTAGCTCTTTCCTTGGTCGTTGCTGTTAGAAAATTATAGCCATACTTCTAGGCCCATACCATAATTGTATTGTCAGATAAGCCCCTAAAGAAAATTTTAGTGCACCTTAATATATCAGGTTGGCTAGTAAATTAGGCCATTAAATTCAGCAAGTTTGAAATCAATTTCCAGCTAAGGACGACGATTAAAGCTCAAGCTTTAGCCAACTTTATTCTGGAAATGTCACCTGATGACAGTACAGAAGTTGACAAAAGCGCAAAGGCATAAATGTTTAAACAACTCAAGAAAAGTTCAAAATGCACCATCATCGAAGTGGGTCCTACATGTAGACGGATCTTCAGGCCCTCAACAATCAGGAGCAGGAGTAATACTTACAAGTCTAGAAGACTTTAAAGTATATGTGGCACTCAGATTCGAGTTTGACGCCACAAATAATGTTGCAGAATATAAAGCCTTATTAGTGGGGTTGTGACTTGCGAAAAACATCATGGTTAGGCTACTTGACATCTTCAATGATTTACAAGTCGTTGTGCGTCAAATCAAAGGTGAATATGAAGCAATGCAAGAGTGTCTCCAGGAATATCTGGCAAAGCCAAGGTCAGATCTATCTACCTTTAAAGAGTACGACATCCAAAACGTGGACAGAAAGGATAACAACAAAGCTAATGCATTATCCCGACCTCAAATGGAAGATCTAACCGATTTGGATAAGTTGATTTATATTGATGTGTTGGAAAATTTGAGTACAAAGGATGATCCCGAAGTCCAGCAGATAGATGTAGAGATGACTAGGATAGATTTGATCAAGTCGTATTTAATAAAAGCTATCCTCCTAAAAGACCAAAAAGAAAGGTGGAGAATCCTAGAGAAGTCCAAATACTGCATTACGTTTAAAGGAATCCTATACAAGAAGTCCTACATACGGCCACTTCTACGGTGTCTCACCCCAAAAGAGGCTTCATTAGTGGTTGTAGAAGTGCATGCAGGGGGTAGAACATTAAGCCATAGGGTACTAAGACAAGGATACTACTGGCCTACCATGATTGCAGATTGTGAGAAATTTGCCCGAGAATGCGTATAGTGTCAAAAGCATGCAAAGCTCAACCACTACCCATCTACACAAGAGAAATCAATAACAAGCCCACTACCATTTGCGATTTGGGGTTTGAACATTGTTGGTCCATTCCCCTCATCTTGTTCAAAGAAGAATTACCTACTTATGGCGGTGGATTACTTCTCAAAATGGATACAAGCAGAAGCAGTAACTTCCACGGATGTAAAGCATGTAGAGAACTTCATCAGATTGAATTTCATATATAGATTTGGAGTCCCACAAGTCTTTATAACTGATAATGGACCTCAATTCAATGGAAATCAATTTACAGCGCTCTACAACGGGTTCAATGTTAAGCATAGACCACCTTCAGTCTATCATCCTGAATCAAAAGGCCAGACTGAAGCCGCGAACAAGGCGTTAGGACGCACCTTAGCAAAATGACTTGTAGGTAAGAAAGGAATTTGGTACGAAGAGTTGCTAAGCGTGTTGTGGTCTTACAGAACCACAAGCCGAACAACAACAAGGGAGACCCCATTATTGTTGGTATATTGGGCAAGAGCTGTCTTAGCGGTGGAAGTCACATTCGCAACATACCACACCTTCAATTATGACGCAGAAGCCAACTCAGAAGCCCTACGTGCCAATCTTGAGGTGCTCCTAGAAGTTCAAGAAAAGCCATCATTAAATATTCTATCTTACCAACAGAAGGTAGCAAGATATTACAACTCATGAGTTAAAACTTATTAATTTCAGGTCAGGGACTTAGTTCTTCGGCGAGCATCTCTATCTCAACCTTCTCAATAAGGCAAGTTACAGTCAAATTGGGAAGGGCCATATAGAATTATCTGAGCAACTCGGCCTGGGTCTTACCATCTATGTAAATTGGATGGAACACCCATACCAAAGCCATGGAATATAAAAAATCTTCAAAAATTCTATCATTAATGTAAAGTGGTTATTTTTTGAATAAAATATACTTTACATTGGACCTCTTTTGTCTTCAAATATAACTCTATATCACCATTGTTGTTTTAAATGACTTGATCAATATGGGGGGTACAACTCGACCGCACCACAAATTAGTCACAATGACTTCATAAGTCGCAAAGACTTCACATTCAATGTATTTATACATTCAACATGAATTTGGGGGGACCCCGTCTGGGTAGTAACTATGGTTGGCCTACGTCACCTCCAAAGGCGAAGGTCGCCTAGGCAAAAGAAGGGCCTGATTGAATGCTGCGCTAAGCTTCGCTCAACAGGTATATGGTATAGCCCTGAGATTCAGAAATAAGAAAAAAGTGTGACTATAGAGATGGCAAAAAGTAAACTACCCAAAAACTACTAACTACTCAAGAAATTGAGGCAAAACTCTTGTTCTTTATTTCATTTGAAACAGGTCATTTACAAGATATCTACAAGTCGCTTACAAGGCATTTCTTTAAAGAAGAATCCTAAGGAAGAGGTCAAACTCCTTTTTAACACCTAGAATCAGCTCATAAGTTTGAAGCTTTTTATAGTAGAAGTCTGCCCTAGCTTCTGCAGAAGCATGAAGGCTTGCGTCAGTGATTTGCTGACAAAGCTCATGAATACATTTCTGCTTGATAGCCACTTGTTCTTTATGAAGCATTGAATGGTCATGATACTTCTCTTTGTCTGTCTCTACAATTTCCTTAGCCTTTTCAGCGGCTCTAAGTTTAGATTGCAACTTGGTTTAGCTTAGGTCAAGGCATCATGACAAGTATTGCTCTCTGTCTCCATTTCTATGAGTTGAAGCCATAATCGTTCAGCTTCCAATGATTCCTCAGATGTTCCTACTGTTTCTTTTGATTGAATATGATGGGAACGATGTGCCTCTGTAAGGCCCACACCCGAAATCCTCATCAACCCGGATTCCACTGTGTCGGGTCTTACTGTGCCAACACATGGCACCCCCCACTAACATTGTTACCCAATGATAATATCGGGTTAAGATTTAGGATCACCCAATAGGGGTTGAGTTTATGGGGGAGAGACCTCAGATGGCCTAACAGATATTTCCATTAGTGTGGGCCCATTAAGCCAAGCTTAAGGCCACTTTTAAGCCCAACTGGTGACTTTGTCGGATGGTGTAACACCCGGTTGTCAGCATTTGGATTAAGTCCAAGTGACACTCCCACTCTCCTCCAGATTTTATAAATAAGGAACCCAAGGCTCCTTATTCCTCTTTCTAGGCCTTGAGGTTGTGTGAGAGAGGTGGAGTAGGAGTTGGAAGCTCAAGCTCTAGCTCCTTGTTTCTCTCCTTGGAGGTAGGAAACCCCATCCTTCCCTTCTTATGGTGTTTAATACTAGGACCTAGTGGTGAAGCTCCACCATTAATGATCTCCGTTAATGGAAACCAACCAAAACCCAGGAAATTTAGGTTATTCTTCCTCTCTCCATGAATAGAGATTTTAATAGAACATTGATGGCACCACTTAGTGTACAATAGGTGGAAAGTAGTTCCCACCAACTGAAAAAGGGTGTAGAAGTAGTGGGGAGTCAAAGCTCCAGAAGATAAGACCATACCAAATGATAAACCATTGCCCTGCCTTCGGATCTGGCAAGGCATTCCATCCGATTGAGTTAATGCCTTGACCATATATATATATATAATATAAGCCGGAGGCTATACTAGAGGATATATCATCCACCAAAGCCTCTGCTTCTCCCTTGATAATGTAACCTAAGTAATAACCGGAGCCAGGGTATCTGGGGGCATGACCCTTTGGGTGACTACCCTCCAGTTACCTCATAGGTCCAATTGACCCTGGAGGTCCGAATAGCCTAAGTATAAGCTGGAGGCAGTGTCGGATGGAACACCACCCAGGGAAGCCTCCAGATAACTCTCTAGAAGCCCCCTATTATGATAGAGTATACGTCCGGATGGTAGTCTGGATGATTGACCATCCGATTCTACCCTCCTATTATGATTACAATGGAAACTTCTAAGTGTTAACTGGTGGGTAATTCCAAAGGGTATACTATCTAGAATGTACCATCTGCTTATGGCCAAGTTAGCTAATATGCTAGCTAGGACCATTGGGGACCAGCCGTTTGGTTCTGGGCTCATCTCGAGACCCGTGTATGGATACCTAGGACTTGTCCATGCTGATTAAAAGCTACGCAACCAACTAATGAATTTATCTAATTAAATAGGTAAACTGACACGGGTAGAGAAGGAGCCTTGTGCCAGCTTTCAGGTTCTGCAGCACCATTGGTGTCCACAAGTGAGGGATCGGGTCTGTAGAGTTTAGGCACGTGATGTGTGCATTTAGTGTTAATGATTTATAACATGCAACTGCTATGTATGAGCATGCATTTTGCATAACAATAACTATGTTTGTTTACATAGTATGTATGATTGGGTATGATGGTTCGTGTAGTGTGCGAGTACCCAGAGGAGGGTGACATATGGTACATGGACCATGTTCATGAGGCTTGTACCTTAGTGGGGGCATGGCGAACCATGGGAGTGGGAGCCGAAGATCTCTGCTGAGCTGCAACCTTGCTTATGATCATATATACGATCAACCGTGTATGATGGTTCGTGTGATGTATGGGTACCCAGAGGAGGGTGGCGCATAATTATACGGACCATGTTGGAATTGCTAGTACATTAGTAGAGGCATGACAAACCATGAGAGTAGGGAGCCAGGGATCTCTGCTGAGGCACAACCTTGTTTACATTACGCAAATGCTCTATTTTGTCTGTCTGGATGGGTATGCTTGGTGATGGTTGTAAATGGTATGTTTGCTGTGTTTGGTGGCCATGTGTTACAGCTAGCACCTTAGCGGGGGCGCAGTGGTGCAGTGGTGCAGCCCCTTTTCCTTTTATCTTTGCATCCATCATTCTTCACCCATGGTCACATGTCCTATATTTTAGCAAGGGGACATTACTAGGAGAGGGGAGGTTTAGGTTTTCAGGGGGGAGGAACGAACATTGTCCAGGGGGAGGTTTAAACAGATCTCTGCTGGAGTATAGCTAAGACCATAGTAGCATACACACTTAAATGCGTGCACAATTGTCGTTTACTTAATTGCATCAATGAAGTGTTATGATAGGATTGCATTGATACTTGACTTCTCGCTAAGCTAAGATGGGTGTTCACCCATCGATATCGAAATCTTTTCATCTTTTGATGCAGTTACCTCTTTTGCAGCTGGCCATATGGAATCCACACTAATGGAGGACACCTCTGCTGGCGAGGAGTGAGGACTTCCTAGATGATCATGATGAGGGTTGTCCCTGTAACGACTGGGTCTACAAGACCTAATCCAGCGCCTGGTCTTTTACATCTTGATATCTATAAATAGATAATGGTTTGGTTTATCTACAGTAGTTGTATTCAGATTTACTCTTGGATATAATGTAACTAGATATATTATGATATTATGTGAAACTTGGTTTGTAAGACATAACAACCTTATGTATACTATGGCAGCATTAGATGGCATCCGTTCCTTATTAATATGATTTTGTTGCTATTATTTAATTTATCTATTGTCATATTGGATATTGCTTTTGTAGACTATGGGGTTTGTTTTGGTAGATCACTATGGTTGCCTATCGCTGAAAGTATTCGGGTTGTGTTGTAGGTCGACCCTTGTATCATGTCCGATTCCTAGAATGGGCTGTGACAACACTGGTATCAGAGCACAACCACTTTGATTCTACCTTCAGATTTTTCCTGCACGTGTGTTTCCATGTGTCGGTATGGATGCATATGATAAATAAAAGTTATGTACAAACCAACAAGTAATAAGTTAAGACAAACAATAGGTTAGGCCACACCACATTACATAAATGTAACAAAGACAATAATGAACAATATGAACTAAGAACGGAAAGGACTATGTATATATATCTGATTTGTAATTAAAAATTCTGGATACAGCCCACAATTCGGGCGATTATCCCAGATACAACCATCTGACAAAAAGAAAGGACAAGTGAAATGTTCTCATATGTAAATTGTTCATATGACAAAATAGGATACAGTCCACACCCTGGATAGTTACCCTATATGTAGTGAAGTGTCATAACAAAATGAACCGTAAAACGTCAAGCACTTGGGCCATATCACCTGCTAGCCTCGAAGTCCCAGTGGTCGAAGGTACCTCTCAAGTTCGGGGAGTCGTGTCTACCTCTATTTGGTCACTGCTCCCACTGTCATCAGACTCACCTCAACCTCATTACTAGTAGATGGCTTAGGTACCTCACCTATAGCCCAGATCCCATAGCTAGTGCCCACGTCAGCCTCACTAGTGGCTCTAGCTACTGCTACTACTGTGCGTTTAGAGGGCTGTTGTAAGACCCGTGTCAACTAACCCGGTCTTACCACCTTGAACCAGGTTTACCCATCATGGTCGAGTCAAATGGACCAAGGGCATGAAGGAGATCGAGATCCCAGGTATAAAATCGACCCAAAAACACTTAATTTTAGGGAAGGGTCGCACACCCGGTTAAGGGGTCGGACCTCCCAAAACAGAAAAGTCGGACCCTCGGTTTTGAAGGGAGGGTCGGACAGCTTAAGACCCTAGGGTCGACGGGATCATCGACCCTCCCATCGACCCTCGGTTTCTGACGAAACTGAAATTAGGAAATTTCCTAATTTTCGGTTGGGATTCCTTCCAAATCTCAATGGGATTATTATAGGACATTCCTAGTCTATTTAAAGGACGTTCCTAAGCCACATTCACTCCTTTCACAACCCTAATTGAATTGAGAGAAAGAGAGAAGAAGGAAAAGAGGAAGAAAGGAGGCTAGGAAGAAGGCTTAGCAGAAAGGAGAAGAAATTGCAGAGAAAAGTAATCTTCTCAGGTATGGATACTAATTCCATGAGTTTCTACAGACCTTAGGTTAGATATGGTTGAGTGTAGGATTTCGGAGAAACCCAAACCATCCATCCATAGTTAGGTTTTCATGAAAAACCATAGGAGGATGCACGAAAGCTATCTAGATGGATTATACATGGTTCTAGACCATGAAATGACTGTTGAATGAATGTAGGAAGCAAGCCATAGGACCCCAAACACGAAGAATGGATTTAAAAGTGGAAATTGGACCAGAGTGCACCAAGGGTCGCACCGAGGGTCGATAGACCATCCGACCCTAGGTGTTTCTGACCATCGACCCTCGGCATTCGGGAAGTTCGGAATGGAGGGAGGGTCGATAGACCCATCGACCCTAGCATCGACCCTCCCATCGACCCTCAGTTGACAGAATGGTTTTTAAATTCCGAATTAATTCTAATTAAATTCTATCGACTTTGTTAGGTTTGCTAGCAATATAATAACATTATAAAGGTGATTCTAAAGCTTGGGAATGTATCTTTTAGCAAGCTAAGGTGAGGAACCTTAACCCCAAACTAAATTGGTTAATAATAAACTGTTTTCTATTTCTTGAGTCCTATGCCATGTTTGATTCTATGCATATATGTTTGTAATGTGCATACAGCATGCCATCCAATATTTCTATTACTTGTTCATGCATATTTATTTTATTGTTTATAACATGATAATGATGATGATGATAGGAATAGGCATGTGCTTGTATGTGTGTGGTTGATGTGCTTGATGCGAGCGAGTATCAGGGGAGGTGTGATGAGAACGTCAATAAACGTTAACCTTTGGCGGGTCTCAGCACTTTAGCTCTATCTCTAACTCAAGTCTTGTGCATTGACATCGTCGTATCGCCATTGCCTTAGCAGAACTATTATGTCGTAGAGTATCAGGGGAGGTGGTCTCGGTCCTTGTAGTCTCTGACTCTACCGGGGGGCCTTAGCTCTATCTCTATGGATGTTCTGAGGGATCTTTGGGGTGAGGCCTTGGATACACTTGTTTGGCATTAGGATTGGTTAGTAGCGAGCCCAGTTTGCAAGCCCTCGCTAACAGGGGCTTACGTGTTGGTATAGCATTATATAGCAATAAACGTTAACCTTTGTTGTATAATATTATGGTAGGGTGGATGGGGACGACGATAAACGTTAACCTTCGGGCGGGCTTCCACACCCTGTGTATAGAGGCGGTGTCAATAAACGTTAACCTTTGACCACCCAACCTTTCTATTGCACATTGCAAACTATAAACCAAGACCAAAGATATGAATTGACTTTTTGCATGCATATGTAATGTTGCATTGTTTTGGCTACTCACTGAGCCGTGTTGTGTGCTCACCCCTCGACGTCGAATATTTTTAGTTGATGATGCAGGTTATACAGTTGAAGATTATATGAACGCATCGGCGTACGGAACTGTAGCAGCTATGGAAGTTGGAGCTAAAGACGATACACACGACTCCTTTTGCGAGTGCAACTCGTGTGTATTCGATTAGATATTTTTATAGGTTTCTTTATTTGGATTATAGACATGTATTTGATACTTAATTATTTATGTCTCGGTTTGATACAGAATAATTTTCTATTAAATTATTACTATCATTTTAGTTCTCAGTTCATTTATTTATAAGATTTCCGCTAATGTGTATTTACTCTGATTATGATTGTGAATGCGTGTAAAGTTTGGATAACGCGGGGATAGCCTATTAGAGATCCTGGTTGAACCGTTGGTTATTTAGCGGTTCATCACACCATTCTGAAATGTGCGGAATTGGGGTGTGACAGCTGTGCTACTCTAGGTGGCCTGGGACGTGCATCAAGCTCTTGGTCAAGCATGACGATTCCAACCAGCTTCTTCCGCGCTATCGAGTCCTAGTTGAAATCTGATAACTCGAGGCCATTCTCAATGACCTCACCCTCAATACTCACACCAGATCGGTCAAAATGCGAGCCATGATCTGACCATAATGGAACTTGCCCTTCTTGGGCAGATGCATTAAGGCATGGACAATGGTGCGGAGGATGAGGTAGGGAAGGAATAAGGGCTCCTTCTTTAACAGACAATGCGTCACATACATGCCAAAATGGTTCAACTATTCCCTGTGACTAGCTCAGGGCAGGATGTTATGTTGCACCAATCTACTGTATACTCTGGGGATAGGTTTCAAAATCTGGCTCCTTGTTTCCTTGGGCTTTCCTCAAATGCTGTGGCTGGATGAGATCCCACTTGATAGTCACAAACTCCCCCTTAGTAATACCCAAGGTCTCTTTGGCAGCCTTATAGTAACGGTCCCCACCTACAAAAACCTCCAGTATGGCTACCAGATTTTAAAGAGTCAAAGTGATGTCAATACCCTTGACTCGGCTGGTGAGTATCCACTCCCCTATGTCCTCATTAGTCATGTACCTCAGGTTACAATAGGAGTGTCGCACCAAGTGGGGGTACACGTCATCTCGAATACACATAACAGGAGTCCAGTCGAACTGATAAAAAACCTCTTGAATACCAAAGTGGGCGAGCTCCCCAAAATCCACATAACGGCCCGCCTCTACCTTGGTGGTGCCAAACTTACTCCAATTCTAGCTTTCTTGGTAGGAGTGGAACTAGTGGGAATTGTAGCCCTATACTAAAGGTGAGATGTCTCTCCTTGGAGCCATGGTACTTGGAGAGGGGGGGAAATTATGAGTTAGTAATGCTGACCAACCATAGAAGAAGCGATAAATAATCGAAATAGAGCATTACAAGAGGAATTGGTACCAAAGTAGTAATAGACAGGAGGATATATTCTGAGGTTAAATAAAATGCTCAAGTGTTCCCATAACCAAGAAGGATGTTTACAGGTTACAGTCAACTATTGCAGTTATGGTCATCAATGAGCATAAACAATCGTATGTTCATAAGTATGATAGGGCTAGCTCCATTATCAATCAGTGAATGGACCAACAGGGGTACGGTGATGGGACCAAGTGAATGGACCCAAGAATAGTGAGGAGTTGCAACTCATGTCCTACGGTCACCCTTGCTCTAATGAGTAGGCCTCTAGGGGTCAATAGACCTTGTGGGTCAATAATCCTGGTGGTTATGGTTACAAGTGATGTGATTGGGTGAAAATCTGAAAACTTTCAACAATTATGACTAGCACCCATATGTCATACTGACCCAGCATATGGGGCCATACATGGTAATAGGTATGGGCCAAAAAGCTGACCCCAACAAGGAGAAACACCTAAGGTTCGAGGCTAGACACCCAGTTGATAGGCTACTTGTAAAATCCGTACCCAAAGAACCCAACATAACTCGGATTTCTGTTGTGCTAGGGGTTTCTATAGTCAACCGAATAGGTTCCCAAGTCGTTAACAAGAAACTTGGTTGCACCAATGATGGACCAAACCAGAAAAAAAATGAAAGTTATAATTTAAGCCTTTGATACTAGCATTGGTCGCTAGAGCCGGTTGGGAAACCCGAGCCAGTAAGATCCGGCCAGCTTCGATCGGAATATGTATATGACTTGTCCACGGGAATGGATTAAGTTGAATCGATTCAAAAGGCAGTTAAGAATATTCTTTTAGCCTTGGATGACTCATTAGAGTCCCATCTCGTGTGTAACTACCATAGAGTCCTTTAGGAAGTAGGAACTCCCAATTTCTCTCAACCTCCTCACCACATGGCTTTCTTCTATTGTCTCCTTCTTCTGGTAGAGTTCTACTTCAAGGAGGAGCCTTGGGAGATGAACCCTACTTGACCTCCCTTTCTTGAGGATGTAGTTACCATTATAAAACCTCTGACACGTTCTCAGAGAGAGAGAGTGTTGTTAGAAGAGGGAAAAGCAAAAGGAAGAAGGAAGAGAAGAAGTCTGCAGGAGCTATTAGCGTTGTTGAGTTCTCATTCTCACCGTTCAAACTTTGTTGCAGGTAATACTTCATATCTTAAGTTGCAGGAACTCTATTAAGTGGAATCCATGTAGTTAAATAAGATTAAATAGTATGATGGTAGGTAAACATGGAAATCCATTAGTGATAATCACGAATGAGTATTGGAAATAAGAAGAATTCTAGGGAACCTAGATAATGCCGATGCATTATGTTACCATTGAAACCCATAGACCTAGCAGTAGGGGGAAACCTCTTATTAAGGGTAAGAGTAGCGTGCAAGGTCGTGAGGCCAATACCAAAGTCCCCATCCAAGGGAATGTCAGGAATTTTAGAAGGAGAAGCCAAAAAGCAGGGATGGATGGCCTTCGCCAGATGTGCAGGCCACCCTTTCTAGCAGAGTCAGAATGCTACCACGGACGATGGACCCTAAGATCCGGCCTAACGACGGAGCAATGTCAGTAGGTCACTGGACGTAGCGGTGGTTGCTGAGACTTTTTTGATCGACGCCGTGACCGACCCTCGGCAGAAGGTTTAGATCTCTGTCAGATGCTATGCCAGTCATGATATGTGCGACCGAGGCATCAACCGGCTAACCCCAGACTTTCATAATTTTATAATGAATAATGTAGAATTTGTAACCAATAATTCCACACTTTAAATAGGTGTAGAGCACACCGAGAACCTTGATTATTCTAGCATGGATAACTGCAAATATGAGATTTCAGGTGAGGAATAAATTCCTAGCCTAATTTTGGTGTGTTTTGATATATGCTGATGTTGATGCTGCATGCTTGTGTTTATACCATATATAATATATCATCTAATAACTGTCTTTTTGCATGCATTGCATCAATACTATGATTGATTGTGGTTGTATGTGTGAATGCTTAGTAGGCGGTGGTGAAAGGGTGAAGGACCGCTGGATCCGACCTGCTGAGTAGACTAATTGCCATGTATTATTCGGTATCCTAGGGGAGGACAACATCTTGGGAGGCAAAACGGATGGTCTGAGAATCTTACTAAGGTATTAAGAGAGTACATAGGATGTCATATTAGACTAGTTAGTGATAGAACCCATGTGTGCGATCCTTGCTAGTAGGGGGTCAGGTACTGGTAGGATGGAATGATGAGGGGGAAGGGTCGCAGTGTTCATTGGAGCAATACTAGCCAGACTTGCTGTCCGATCACCATTCTGATTGGGATGTTGTGTGGCTTTACTAGGGTTATTGGAGTAGACTGGTAAGTGTCCAAACACTCCCGTGCATGGAGGTTATAGTCAGATTGGGGGAAGTATGGCTAGGCCTTACCATAACATGTTTAGCATACATTTAACTTGACTTGTTGTGTGCATAAATCTTCTCATTTATGATTTCTTGCCTATCTGTTTCTCATGAGCTCAAGTTGGAGAGCTCACCCTTGCAATCGCCACTCTTTTTAGTTGTAACCAGGGATTACAGAGATGGAACGTGAAGGTGTACCAACCATCTTAGATCCAGAGTACACTGGAGAAGTAAACATGGAGACAACGGGACAAGCGGTGGACTATGAATGTGACGGAGGCATGCTGGAGTAGAAGACTTTAAAGATTTTGAGTTTATTATTAGACAATAGTTTACAATATTTTAAACATTATTAATGTGTAGTGCCCGATATTATAGGGTTAAGTAGACATGTCTTTCTTTGCTTGATTTGAGACCAAAAATAATTATTGAACAATATTACCCACTTATTTACCTAATTTAATATCAATAATGCTCAATTTTCTTAATATGTTTCTACTATACTAAATCACTCTAATATGGTGTCATGACTTGGATGTGGTTGATCTCGGCATCTACTTGGCATGGATCCTAGGTTGGACCGCGATTAAAACGATCGGGTGGTCCAGTCACTATTGAAATTTTACATATCGTAAATTTGGGGTGTGACACTACTAGTCATCCGGATCAGCACCACCCCACCATAGCCTTGGTGTCTCTCTCTCTCTCTCCCTGTCCCTTTCTCTCTCCTCCTCACTTTATTTTTTTCTTTCTCTTCTCACACTCTATTACATGCATCTGCAATCCCTGCATCGAAGCCCAAGGTCCATTAGTAATGTTAATATAAATGATACTCTAATTAGAAATTTGTAGAGAAGAAATCGATGAGAAGAAGAAATCATTGAGGAGAAGAAGGGAAGAAGGAGATTAGGAGGGTAAAATTGGAACATCACTACCACTTAGGGGGTAGTTTGGCCATTTAGGTTAATATGGCTATGTATGTTAGCAACTAACATCCCTCAACAAATAAACTGGAGTTAGTGTAATCTAATTCAAAATTTAAGGGAGGTTTGTGTAATTTTTAAACTAGAAGGGGAGGTGCGTGTAATTAGACCTAAGGACAGAGGAGGTAAGTGTAATTTACCCTCAATTGGAAAGTTATGGGTTAACATCACATTTTTACATTTTTTTATTCTTTGATTTAATCATGGCCACTTGTATAACATTTAAGTCATGGTATAGTTTGATCTAAGATCATACCATCAATAGCTTAAAAAATGATATAATTGGAAGGATAAGATTTAACTATAAAATTTAAATTATTGGATTTGGATCATGTCCATTCAATTAACATTTTAAACAATGGCAAATACAATAGTACAATTTGATTATGACTAGATCAACATAATATAATAAAGAAAAAATTTCATCTACACCCCATTAAGGATGGCTAACATCATTTACACCCACAAGATTGCAAAAACATCATCTAGGTCCACTTAACTGACAGAAATCACTAAAATTATTGAAATACAGTTTTACCCTTGATATTAAAAATTGAAAAATTAAAAAAATATGTTGAATGACTAATTTGACATTTCTAATGGAAGTTATATTTTGTCTCTCTCTCCTTTTCACTCTCACCCAAGCCCTAGGATCCAAATTGTCTCTTATTGAGTAGTCTCGATGATGGACATGTGTCCTATATTTAATCCGACGGTGATCAAAGAATCCGTCGCAGGAGATCACCCTATGAGCCATCAGCATGCGATCAAAGTTTGCCCGCGATTTCAGCTTAAAGGAGAAACAGGGATCTGATGATACCTCTACAACTCCAACTGCAAATCCGGAGGAATTAAGGCTAGCAAGCGTAGAAGAAGGAAATAAAGAATTTGGAGGACGACTTGTGTATCTTACAGAGAGAAAGAGAGCTAAAGAGAAATAGAGAGAATTTTCGAACGGCTAACAATCGAAGAAGACGGGAAAAATAAAGGAAGGGAAAAAACTATGGATTTCACAAATTCCATGGTGGAGATGCATTTGACAACACTTTAAAGGATCCAGAAAGCAGCAATACAAAAAACCTTTCTTACTGAAGAACTCAGTTCAATTTTTTGAGTTAAGGCTTGTTCTTTGAATTGGACAAGTTGTTCTGTAACACCAATCATTTGGTCCACCAGCTTTTTGAAAGGTTCTTCAACATAAAATTTTAAGTCCTCACTGGATCCAGGTGAGGATGGAGGATTCTTGAGCTTTTGCACAAATTTGGCAATTCGATTTTCGTCTGTGGATTTTTTAAGGAGCAAGATTTCACCATGTTTCATGGCGAATATGGCCAAAATCATCACTACTATCGCATCCCATGAGAACCTACTAAGAAAATCCAATAGTTCATGGATAGTTTTATCTAGAAATTTCTTTTATCTACGGCCATCTCGCATGCAGAATTGCTCGTTGCTAAAGTTCTAAAGGCCCAAACTGATTTAAGGATCTCCTCCTTTCATGCGATCTTCATCTGTTCTTTTGTTTTTTTTTTCCTTCGATTTCTTGTTCTGCAACTTTTTTTTTCTGCTTTCTTTTCTCTTCTTCTCCTTTTTCTTCTACAGTTTCCTCCCAGTCTTACAGCCGTGGTCGTTAGAAGAGCGACTAATATGATCATCTCCTACAAACAAACAAACAAACAAAAAAGGGTTAAAAATCATGACATGAACGGAGAAGAAAGATCAAGAAGATGAAATAAAAATAGGGTATTTGAACCAAACACCTTCTGATCTCTAGTTAAATGCTTTTAAAACCCATCCATTCCTCGAATTTCTGTGAGTTCTGTGTCATATCTAGCCAGAATCGGCCATAACCCCTTAAACCTTCGAATCGACTACTTTCTATCCACCTTCCTAAAACCATTGCTCCATGACGAAAAAAATTACTCTCTAGAAATAGCAACTCGTTTATTGTGCAATTCAAACTAAGGAGGGAAAAAAAATAAAAAAAAATAGGGATCAGAACGGAAGCACAATCCATACGCATCTTTACAGGTTTGGATGCAACAGCGATGTTTATGAGTACACTGCTCTGGTCGATTTTTTTTATTCGAAATTGGGTGATATGGGGAAGATGAAGGCACCGTCGACTGCGAAGAAGAAGAAGTAGAAGTCGGTCTTCGTCGTCCTCGTCGATAAGAGGTAGGGTTTTCTTTTCCCTCTTTGTACTGTTATTGTTTTGAAGTGAAACAGAAGGAGGTAGGGTAGCAAATATCAACAGGGTATAATCGTCTTTTCAATAGGCCAGAAGGGTATTCTCATCTCTGAAATATTCCAATCCACTTGATGTCAGCATCTAACGGGAATCAACCGACGGAGTGGACTTCTTTGATTACCACAGCCAAAGTTTTGGGGTGTAGATGTTTTTGCATTCTTGTGGGTGTAGATGATGTTAACAATCTTCAATGGGTTCTAGATGAAAATTTTTCTATAATAAAATATTCAAATTAGAAAGATATAATGTAACCATTATATTTTGTCACCTTAAACATTTGATTTACAGCATGACCACTCATTTAGCATTTTAAATCATGAGAAAAAAAAAACGATAAATCCAATTTATAAACAAATAATTATAAACATCTAATTTGAGGATTAAACTATTCATCATAAGATGCCAAGATAAAATGTTTTTGATGATACAATCATAGATCAATCTTTACCATTGCGTTTATCACTGCTAAAAATTTTAAATGAATGATTAAAATGCAAATTTATGCTTGAAAAATGCTAAAATATTAAACTCGAATTGTATACTTCCAATTAAAATATTCTAAAATGTTATGACGGTTTGATCTTAAATCATGTTGTAACATTATGTTTTTTATGATTTAAATTACCAAATAAATGATCATGATCTAAATCAAATACATAAAAATGTTAAAATTTTAAGTTATGTTAGGAAGCCAAAGAAAGAAAAAAAAAAAAAAAGAAGAAATTTTTTGAACAAAATGAAAGAGATAAACACATAAAATGATCATTGTTTCAACATTTCTATTGTCTTATGCTCTTTTTTCTTACAGCCTTACAGTTGAAGTTTTTTCTTTCTAATTAGAATTTTTTTTAAAGTATTGATGATGTGATATTAAATCAAGTTATACCATGTTGTCATGACATGAAATGTTGAATGAGACCACGATTCAAATTAAGGGTAAACTTAAATAACAATGTTATATTTTTTTAAGTATAATTTTTTTGAGAGATGTAAAACACTTAGGGTATTTTTTTTTATTTCATCATCATCTTCGTCTGTTAACATCTCGACAACAACAGTTGTGCTTTATTAGCTCAAAGAGTTTTTTTATATGTTTAATTTTTATTTTTTGATTGTTGTTTCATTTGTTTCGATGTAAAATTTTACATGTAATATTTTATATGTAAATTTTTTTTTAACTATTTATTTACAAGAGATAAAATATAATGATAGCCTTAGGAATGAAAAAAGAATTTCTGTCTTTTCTTTACTTATTAGGAACAAATTTTAAAATTTATTTTCCAGATAAATATTATACATAAAATTTCAAGCAGGGCTTATGTAACATATATGCAGTAATGATTGTCGCGTAGGGCCGGGCCAATGGATCAACCAAAGGTCGGACTGGAAAGAAACCCGATTCGCTGATGGCTGGGAGTCAGTTGAGGAACATACCTTCGGATTGGAACAACTGTGGCCCGTGCCCTAGATCGTTTTAGTGTTGGTAGCGGTTTGAGTCAGTGCGAGAGCGAGATCCTACCTCCTGGTCAGCTCTCGTTTTCTTGAGGCTGAAGAATATAAGTGAAGCTTTTGATTTTGGAGAAAATTTCGAGTCTTCAAAATACAAAAACGAGAGAAACATTTTAGCATTTTTCAAAATTGAAAGAATAGAGACGAAATGAGTAGTATTGGAACTGGTTATGATCTTTCCGTTACGACCTTCTCACCTGACGGCCGCGTTTTTCAGATCGAATACGCAGCCAAAGCCGTCGATAACGGCGGGTATGATCATCGGTTCATTTCTTAACCGGGTTCTCTTAATGCTTTTCTCGTCTTAATTTTTTTTAACTTAATTTTTGCTAAAAGTTTCGGAACATTTGGCAGAACTGTTATCGGCATCAAATGCAAAGATGGGATTGTTATGGTAAGTTTTAATGACTGGGATTTCTTTAAATTGTTGTTTCTTTGTTTTCTGTACTGATTTTAGTTTTGATGGGTAGGGTGTAGAGAAGCTCATTCAATCCAAGATGATGTTACCTGGCTCAAACCGGAGAATCCACTCAGTTCATCGGCATTCCGGCATGGTAATTCCTTCTGGGCATTACTTGCTGTACTTTTGGCTTTTCGAGTCTGTTTGGACCCTTGTGATTTTTGGAGGAGCTTCCTTCTTTGCTCTTATGAATTTTTTTGTTGTCTTCTTGTAATTTATAATTCGTTACGGCATGTTTTATAAAGTTTTAAAATTTTTTGAGGATGTCAAAGGTGGGATGTTGAATCTGGGAGATTGCTGATTTACATTGATTCTGTGATTTAAACAATTGGATTGTCACTAGTTATGTGGGGGTCTGCTATGCTTGGCTCAGGCTTCCTAGTTCATTTTTTTTATAGGTAATCAAATTTATAGCAAAGAAAGAAAATCAGTACAAACATGGCAACCAGGCAAGACAAACCTTGGAAAACCTTAACCACCATTAGGGTAGGAAAACCAAAGACTCACTAAGAACTAAAACAGTGGGAATCTAAGTGGTCAAAAGGGGAAGAGATAAAACTCCTTGCTGTGACCTTGTCCAGGCTTCCCAGTTCTTCATCCAACGTTGTAAAGAATTTGGTCCCGTTATCCTTGTGAAGGATTAGTGTAGTTTTGTCATCTGACATCTGTAGTGTCAATTTTCAGTTGAAAAATTCTGGTTAGTCTGTCACACCCTATTCCGGTCTGACCAGATGTGTGAAGGGGATCGTCCATTGGCAATCTCAGCTCACCTAGGATCACACAATAATAGTGCACACTCCAACCACTACATCAACCATAACACATGCATTACCACAATCAGAGTAAATAATCAAGAAGTAGCGGAAGACTTTAATATATAAATCATAAAGTGTGATGTAGATCTAGTGTTATAATGTAAATAGATTGTTAGTTATGCTTTACATCAAATTGTACTCCAAACGTAGTCCTTTCCTTTACAATAATCGCCATATACAATTATACCTCCAATAGAATAAAGGAAACCAAAAAGAATAACAAAAGCGACCCACTAAGCTGACCCCTCTGCATCAAGGTCCACATATGCGCAAGCCAGACATTGGCACAAATCCCCATGATACTCATCAATGGGTACCTCGGCCTCCCCAACACTGGCCACCACCGCAGTAGAAGGCTCCAAAAACTCAGATAAGGTCTCCTCCATAGTTGTCAAGGTGCCAAGGAAACCCAAGGCGCTGGAGAGGTGCTTGGATGCCTAGGCGTACAATAGTTGTCAAGGCGTTGCCTAGGTGCCCAAGCGGCCTTGTGACGCCTTGGAAAATCAGGAGACTTGGTCGCGTAGGCGCCCCGTCAGGTCTCCAACGTGTTGGTTCGCCTTGGCACCTTGACAACCATGAGGCGTACTTAAGGCGTACCCAAGCGTTCCCAAGGCATTGTAAGGATACATTTTAATAAGAGAAATTTATACAAAAGGAGTTTAACGCATTAATTTTTATTGTTTTTAATACATATGCACGATTCCATGCATTATGGTGTATATATGTACTTTATACATCCAATAGAATAAAAATGCTACAAATGCATTAATTACAAAAATAAATAAACAAATAAAACAAGACGTGATACAATAGGGCGACCAACCGCCTAGCTTTATTTGACTTATGCGGACGCCTAGGCGCCTTAACAACCATGGTCTTCTCACCTGCAGAGATATCTAAAAACAACAATCTACGAGGGGTGAGCAACCATAGCTCAGTGAGGAATATCAAGCATACAGTCAAACAAATGCATGAAGTAAATTTAATTAAGTCTGGTTCATGATCTGCTAAGTGCTGTATTGGGACTCACCTGTCCCTGAACAGGCGCCATACTCTCATGCACGAGTAGAGCATGAGACTAGCCCGTAGTCCGGGAACTACGAGGGTCTGTACCCTAAAACGACACACAAGAAAGCCTCGCTGTTGAGCGTGCGCACACCCCATTACACAGGTTCCTGCTTATCGATTGGGTTCCCTGGGACCCATTACCTCCCCGACATTCCTATATCCTGTGTCCGTGGCTCCCCCTTGCACCCCAGAACATGAGGAAAAATCAGCCTATATCAGTAGATAGGCCTTACTGGCAAGGGTTGTAGTCATTTTGGGTTTGTACATTCTACTAACCATGGTAATCTACATGTCATACATTTAATATGGGCTATGCCCTAGCTAAGACTCATGACTCCAGCCCCGTTGGGCATCGTAGTTTCGTCAGGACAATAGCTGGATTGCACCCCGGCTAAAACTCCCGACCAATCTCATTGGGCATTGTAGTTTTGCCAAAGTGATAGTCCCTTGACCTGAATGGTAGTCACGGTACCAGTCCTTCTGTCCCTGTACTCTACTCGAGTCACAATCACATCACATCACATCGTCATCATTCAATTATTATAATTATGCCATTATGCATGTTCAAACAATACAGTTTGTAAGATGACATGAGTTATGCACCACAGTATCAATACAACACAGACACATGCAATTCATAAATCACTCAAAGTAAAGTCGGGCCCCTATCACCTCACTTGTTGGTGATAATACAGTAGTGTTTGAAGGAAATAAGAGACTTTCCCTGAAGCCCCGTGATGTTTTTCTTATTTGTTTGCAAATGGGTTTGTGATTCATGTTTTGACAGTTAATGCTGAAATCTGTTGTAAATTTAGGCTAATATTGGCTATTATATTCAATCAAATATGGCAAATGAGACAATAACATAATGCATTAGGGGAAAGAGAAACAAAATCACATTCTAGAAATTTTTTTTTTCTCCCTCATAGTCTCATGTAAAAATCTCATTTTTCGACAAGAAACTTGACCTTCAACAATTGATATGAAGATCCCACAGCAATCCCCGCAGTCCGAAGCACCACTCGTTGCAAGTTAAAAGTCCAAACAAAGAAAGAATGAGGAAGAAATGAGAAAATCTTCAAAAAACTAACAAAGAAGAGGAAACAACAGTTCTCGGTCGAGAATAGTGACTTCTCTCTTTTATAAAGAGAAAAAAAAAAAAAGCAATTTCTCGCCAAGAAATTGGCGAGAAATGGCAAGATCTCGGCGAGATTATGCATCTCCCGAGACGAAAACAGTGTCGATAACCCTGTTTTCGTCTCGGCTAATGGCGAGAATGGCGAGAATGGCGAGATTGGCAAGATCTCGCCGAGATTTCATTCCATACTTCAACCGATGGAGATACTACCAAGCTTGCTGTTGACGAGGAAGGAGTTGACGAGAAGGCTTAATCGATCAAACCCTTTGGCGAGGTGTGCGACAGAGTCACCTCTGCTAAACATCGACAAAGAAGGAGATGACAAGAAGGGCATTATTGTTCACCAAAAAATGGATTTAAGCTGACATCAACATCTAACAGAAATGTCTTAACGGCTTGGGTTTCTTTGTTAAATGTTTTAAAAATTTGGGTGGTAGTTGATGATGTCAGAAACCTGTGGGTGGTAGGTGATGTTTATCAAACTATCTAGGTAGTACGTGATATTTTCCCTTTCATTTTTATTGTTCATTATCTTAAGGGTAGATATAGAAATTTATTTTTTCTAAATTGTACTAAATCCTTACATGGGCTCCTCCACTGCTCCCTACCCTCTCTTTCTTGGCCATGAATCCTGCAATTCTCTCTCTCTCTTCCTCTGCGAACCTCGCATCACCCCCTTCATTCTATCTTCTACCAACTTACTCCCTACTTGGGACCCAATCTTACTGACTGTATCTCTATTCATATATGTCAAAAGTAGGTTGTTGGGACTGATAATCTGACTCGGAGCCTAGAAGAAGGTGACTCGCGCAGACAGCTGACTCCTTTTCAATAGAAAGGAATAGCCAAACCAACCCAGCTGGCTGGTCAATCTCAATGCCTCCTTCCCTTCCCCCACACCCTTGATTTAAGTGAATTTGAACTGTTATGCCATTTTCATCTTTCACAAGAAAACCGTTATATTGAGAAGCTACCGAAATATGTCAAGCATAAAAATTTATTGCATTTTTGCCTCAGGGAGGATGTACAATCATTCTTGCAGAGAAAGAAGGAAGTAAAAAGACGGGAAGATCATACCAGTGGCCGCACTCAGAGCTTCTAATCACACAATCTTATCATATGAGGTATCTAGAATACCTCCGAGGATATCATTCATAACAAACACATCATCTCCCCTTTTAGTGATCTGTGTCACCTTAGACCTCCTTGAGTGACAAGTAAATGACTTTTCTTTTCTCTTGCCTATCAGTTTCGGGAGAGGTAGAGATAAACAAAAGAGAAGAAACCACTTGAATCTAGCTATCGCGGTTCATACACAGTTGTTGGTAGGAAGAGTATTTTTTAACTTCCTATCACAGTCATACACAATTGTTGGTAAGAAGAATGATTTTTTAACTTCTGCCACTGAGGTTGTGACATGCATAGTTTAAAGTTTGGCTGAAATATTTTGGTTTTTTGGAAAACCGAAATAACCTAGGGTCAAAATCAATTAGTGCCTAATTTCGATGTTTATTAACTTTTATATTTCATTAAATTAAGATATTATTCATGAATTAGCAAACAACCCTATTTGAATTGAATAAAAATAGTCTTAAATTCAAAGTCCAAAAGGATAAAAAGTCGACTTTCCAGTTCTAAAGAATAAAAACTAGATTTTCGATCGTGGTACGATTTTCAACTTTCAAATGCTAGCATTTTTCTCCAATAAAAATTCCATAAATCTTATTAGAGTAAAAAACTAAGAGTCTGTCAAAATAATCTTTTGTTTTGATGTCCAAAAATTTATTTCCATTTAGGCGACTTTTAATTCCATTTGCATCCTTCAAACAAGGTTTGACCACAGTGTAACTCCTTCAGTATAATTCAGATTCAAGCAATCTTGGATTTGTTGCAAAGCTGATTATGCTAGCTTTCCAACTAATCTAATATTTCTTGAATCCAAGTTATATTAAAGGAGTTACGCTCCGGTCAAACTTCGTTTGGAGTATGTGAATGCTATTAGCGCCTGATGGATTAAGGGAAACAAATCGATGTTTGGTTAAAATCTATTTTTGTATAGGTGAAAGCACTCTAACAGCCGCAGCGAGCATCCGTCTCAGGAAGACAGAGCGAGCTTAATGTTTTCTAAATTGGATAATTTTTTGAACATCAAAACAAAAGAATAAAGAGAAAAGGGAGAGAAAAGAGAGAAATAATTCTGTAACTATGAGAATCACAATTGTTATTGTGGACTGTCCAATGCATTCAATATTTATAGACATAGGATACAATCCAAAGAGAGCAATAACAAGGAAACAAAATAAAAGAAGAAACAACCTAAAAGGAAAGTAGATGAGGAATAAGTCAGCACTCTTATCATTACATACATCGAACTTAGACATATCTTCACATACATCGAACGTAGACATATCTTCACATACATCGAACGTAGACATATCTTCACATACATCGAACGTAGACATATTTTCACATACATTGAACCTAGACATAAACACATATTTCATCATTCGTAACAACTAGAAAATAAAAAAATATTTAAAAAATAGGAAAACTAAATCCGACTTTATGATGTCGTAAATCGTCCTTCGGTGTCCTAGATATAAAAAATTGAAGGCCAACCACTAAATATTTACCCAATTTTTTTTGGAAAACCAATTTTGGGGAAAAAAGTTTACTTTCAAATTCGTTCACTAATATTTGGTAAATTATCAGTTATTTTTCTTGTAGTAGTCCCCAGTACCTTGTTCTACCAAGAAATAGGTGATGTGGCAAAAAATTATCAAATTTGGCCCTTTCTAGGAATTCCCCTTCTCTTTAGCAAAACCACCAAAAGGTACCAAAATATCGATTGAATTTCAAATATATACAACATGCATGTATCGGTTATGGAAATCCAAAAGCCAGCACTTTGCCGAAGTTTTGACCAAAATCAAGCAATCCTTGCGAGTCGACTGACATCTCGTTTCGCAGTTTTGAAGCATTACTTCCACCCCTCAAATTTTATTATTTGTAGATGCAGTTTGGTGAAGCTGGAACTGATATTGAACTATCATGAACTTTATAGTCTTGTCCATATTTGCTTATCAGTTTTTAAGTTCTTTTCTGCTCTCATTGACAGGCTGTGGCTGGATTAGCAGCTGATGGCAGGCAAATTGTTGCACGAGCCAAGTCCGAGGCAACTAACTATGAGAGGTTTGCATTTGCATTGTACACATAGCAACTCTTAGTTGATTGGGCATTGAATTGAATGTAAATTCTGTTGAGCTGGGGTTTTATTTTTTTGGGTTTTTTTTTGGGGGGAGGGAGTTGGAGATCAGTGGTCTCAAACTTAAAACCAAACTCTACTCACTCGTTCTCAACTCGCTTATTGGTCTTCAGTTGCTCAGAGCTTCTCACTGTTGTGCTGGCTACCTGGGCATTCATTCACAATCATACACGGCCACACACATACACACCACCCTGTAAACATGGCTTTCACCCGCTAGGCCTATCACCAGCCTCTCAACCCAACCACTTCAACCACACAATCGTATGTACACCTTGTCTCGCAACCACTACAATTTTTTCAGGTTTACCCGGTGTAGCATACCCATCCTGCAGAAGATCACTCTAAATATATCTACACAATACACTACAAGAGACAATGTGTACGTGGATTGGCAGCACTCACTGCCTACGTCCATGTTGTAAATGGTCATTAGGCTACAACCAAAATCTGACCTTCTGGTACAATGCATGGTGCACTACTTTGGCTGTATCCACTGCCGGGAACGTCACACCAATTTAGCTAGCTACAACTACCAAGGAGCTACAACCCTTGGCTTAAATCGCACCCACGGAAGAGCCTACAGTCAACAGGTAATGGGCTTATAGAATGCCCCAATTTACAAGTTCATAGCATACAAATCCTACCCAATAACTACAAGTATTCACTTGGGCAATTTATCAAACACCTAGCCGACGGTGAAATACAACACAAGAGGATTTGTGAAGAGGGTTACCTAGCCACTGGGTAACTGCCGGAGACGATGTCTATTGAACGTCTCCCATCCATGAAGCTCTCCTCTGATTTCCTCCTTCCTTTCTTTTCTTTCTCTTCTCTCAAGCTTCTATTCTTCTTTCCTTTTCTTTTTTCTCAAATTTCTCAAACCCTTTTCATTCTTAAATGTGATGCTTTAACACAACCTCTCATTAACAATCAATGGAGTCAATGCATGGGAGAGATTGCTCTTCTAGGGCTTGGAGGAGGGAAGTTCATCCTCACTCTTCCTCTCTTAAAATAAATAAGTTCCTTAATAAGTCTTCCCAAATCCTGAATTTTACAACCCTAAAATGAGTCTCATTTTTGTCTATGGTTGGACCGTACTGGTTCGACCACTTTCTGTGCACTGCTGGGAAAACAGCCGTATCTCCTTCATATGATGTCAAAATGACTTGAGACTTGTGGTTTTTGAAAGAGGACTTGAAGCTCTACATCTTTCATGTTTTCAGATTCTCCATAACCTGCCATCAAGCCAGCTGGAAATTCCCTTAAAGTGAGCTGATTCTATTTCCATATGAAAGCAAATCAAAACTTTACATTTCTAATGTTTTAAGCTTCAATCCAAAAAGTTGGCAATTAGTCGGAAATCGGCCTTGAATCTACTGCGTATGTAAAAACAGAGTTTATTTGACGCCCGCAAAGTTAGTTCAAATCAACTAGCAGTCGGTTGACGACCTGATGTCGGCCACAAAATCACATTGTTGGACAAAAGGAAATAATAGTCGAGTGCACTTTGTAGACATGCTCGATGTTCCTCAGAACTTCTCGACATGCAGTATGTTGACGCAAGCTCGATGTTGATTCCAAAAAATCTTATAGTTGGACGGAGAGTGTTGAGAGTCGAATATGGTTTGTCACCATAGTCGATGCACCTTATATGCTCTCGACGTCGATGAGTCGTCAGTCGACCTTATGTCGACGTTAACGCACTGCCCATTGTCGGACTGCTTGTATGTTCAAATCTCATGTCAAGCCTCCAAATGCATGAGCATAGTTGTCAAGGCTTCACCTAAACGTAGCCTAGGTGCCCAGGTGGCCTTGTGACGCCTTGGAAAATCGGGTGCCTTGGTCGACTAGGTGGGGCCTTAATCACCTAGGCGAGCGCCTTGGTAGCTTAGGCGCCCTGTCAGGCCTCCAACGTCTTGGTTCGCCTTGGCGCCTTGACAACTATGTGCATGAATCACCTCGCCTAGTTGACTCGGACATGTCTCCTGGCCAACTCACAACTATCAACTGAGTCGGGCATGTCATGCCTTGCTTCCAATGCTCATCATACCCTCATCAGAGCTCTGTCTGCTCAATTGCTCTACAACTCTGCATGCTGCCATATCGCTGCTATCTTCGACCCACAACTGCGGGAACTAATTCTGGCTCATCCACACAATTCACCATGCCACTGTTTATGACTGCTGACTGACTGAGTGATGTGTCTGCCAACTGAAGCAACTGAGTGTTGTCTCATACAATGAACTCCCCTTTATCAATTCATTGTGTTTCTCAACCAACTCAGTGTGTTGACAACAATGACAATCACACTATGCTCAACAAATTCATGAAATATCACATATTATTCATTTTGTTGACACTGAAGTAAATCATCCAACCCCTATTCCAGTTAGTAGGGGCTTGGTACAGGGCTATGGTTTTGGTTTTCCATTATATCCAGGGCCTACCATATTATTGCAGACATCTTGCATTTGCATTTTTTTTCTGTGTTAGATCAATGTGGTCTCCCCTCTGCCCCCTTTCTTATAGCCTTCTACTTTCTTCATGTTGATTCTTCCAAACTGTAGATTGTGACCAAATGAGGCCCAATATAAGGCCCGTTTTAAAGTTGGGCCAAGATTTAGTACTAGGCTGGGTTGGGCTTTTATCTTTTGGTTTATTCTTTGTAATGAGCTTAATTATAAGCCCCAGAATGGGGGTCTAAAGGGGTGTATTTGAAAACAGATATTTAATTGGTAGTGGGCTCATGTTCTAGTCGATAAGGTTAGTTAGTAGAGTGATAAGGTTAGTTATAAGTCTTAGTTTTTAGTTTTCTAGTCTGTTTTTCTTTCTTTAAGAGTTTGGTTAGTTGGGGATTTTATTTTTCTTTACTTTATCTTTATTTTCCTTGTTAAATTAAGTTGTTTAGTGGTTAGTCATCTTGCTGCCCACACATGAGAGTCTCTTTATATATCTTTTCCTTTATTTATTTCCCTTTCAGATAAGATTTGATTTAATAAATACCAGGTAAGCCCTTATGATTTGATTAATTGAATGAATTAGTTGCCTCCCCCCCCTCGGATCTCCTTATTTCTGGGTCTTGTTGGTGCAAAGGAGAGTTTCCACACAAAACAAATTAATAAACCATCTTTCGCTGTAGGATCTTCGCAATCCAATCAAAACAGAATTTGAAAGTATAGAGTAAAAAACACTTATCTCGGAGTCTGCCCGTTAACTCTTCATGAAATTTGAAACAGAGGCTCCTTAGGACAGATATGAACACACTCTGAAAGATGATAAGGATCTGTTGAAAACTGAGGAAGTTATGAGAGTCAAAAAACTGCTGTACCAGTTTACTGCCAGATTTGAATTGATGCTGGGTTGGTATTGGATGATTGTTGCAGCAAACCAGCAAGTTCAATAGCCTCTGCAGGAATTCAGGATCGTATACTAGGGTAGAATGATTGTAAACAAAACAAAGATAAGAATATCAAGAGGAAGAAGAAATAATTAGGTTGAGTCTCACAACCTTGAGAGACTCAACCAGAAATAAAGTTTTTAACTCTTTTTTTTCTGGTCCAAATCTGCCGCTAGCATGTTGAGCTTCTCTTATTTATAAGCTTAATGGTTACAAACATAATAGGAAATCCAAAACAGAAACTTTCTAAACAAGAATAGGAGAACTTCTAAAACAAGAATAGGAAAGTTTCTAAAACAGAAACTTCAAACTAAAGCAGAAACTTCCTTCATGGAATAGGAAAGTTTCTAAAACAGAAATTAGCAAACTAAAAAAACTTCTAAACAATAAAACTCCTAAATAACTAATTGCCATATTTTAGGAAACTACTGACACTCTCAAACAAAAGAATCCTAATATCAAAAGAGTCCTAATATCTATCAAATACTAACATTGCTGTCGACTATTGGAGCTGGGGTTTGGTACTGTTCACGTGAACAGTGCCGTGAACAGTGTTTCATCTTGACTTGGTTGGGCTGCTTTGCTGGTTGCTTAACCCAATGAGCCATGCCCATTTGATTGTTGCTTGTGGCCCCTTCTTGAGCAAATCCTGATCTGCATCACCTGTTCAGAGTCCCTAAACAACCCCTTGTTTCTTCCCTATCTTCTCTTTCTTCTCTTATTTTCTCTCTTTAACCCACCATCAGCAGATCTATTAGTCTGATCTGCATCAGTTATGTTGTGATGTAATTCAATCAAGTGCTACCCCGAATATTTGATCAGCAGATTTTTAGACGCCACTAATGGGGTTCCTTGCAATCAAGCTCTGAAGTTGTGGGAAATCACGCTTTCAGATTAGAGAAGCATTCTTTCTCCTTAGCTATCAGTAAAAATTTAATTCATCAACATTAATTGGAGTAATGGGGAAACTATCATTCAGTTTTAGAAATTGTGTCATAGCTTGGGTGAGCTCTAGTGCAGAGGCCCCCTGGAGATCAAATCATTTTATTAGCCATGTAAAATCATTGGCTTCACAGGTGAATAGCTCGTTCTGTTGGAAGCCGTGATCAGCCAATAATTTGGCGGACAAATTCGCTAAGCAAGTTGGGTGGATGGATTACAGGGAATTCTCTACCACCTCTGCTGTAATAGATTCTGGTGTTGTGTTTCTCTGTTCTGGGTGTAACCCTGGCATCTGGGTCTTTGTTTTATATTGTGTAGTTTGGGTTGTTATTATGTTTTGACTTTGTAACTTCCTTTTTTCTTTTTCTATAAATAATTTTGTTTTTCTGTTTATACGGAAGAAGAAGAAAGAAGTCCTGTTAGAGGAAGGTCAGTCAGTTTTTTGAGAATAATTTCTCATATCTACTTGAATTCATGAAATCTTGCTATAATAGGAAAGAATAGCCTCTAAATGGGACCAAAATAATGGTGTACTTCTTAAAAGTAGGCCTCAAGAAAAGCAACGGAAATGGTACCCCGACTCAGTTTTTGCTTCTAAAAATAAAATTAAGAAACTGAAACTATGAATAGAACTAAAATTGACAACCCAAACGCTACCATAAAATAATGCTATGATTGACATTCTACTTCAGATGGGAACTTTGAACCGGAACACTAACAAGATCGTTGTCATCCCATAAAAATAAAAATTAAAAAATTTCCAAAATCAGAATACAAGTATGATTGGATCTCCAAGCATTCTGATCTGCATCAGGTTTTTGTTAGGCTTCATGAATGGTTTGATTGATATGTTTGTGTGCAATATGCATGTATAATGCATTACGTGCACATTTGTATTTGTGTCAAGGTTCTTAATCTTGATTTCAAAGTCGGTTTCTCTCAGCCTCGAAACTGAGCTGAAAATTTTTTTGCTGCCTATTTTTGCCATTTACTCCGATTGGATGATTCAGTTTCACAAAAAAACCACACAAATGTGACCCAAGTTTGCTAGTGTACGCTGAATGCTGTTGTATACTGGCCTTATTGTAAAAACTGAGTACATATAATTTAGCTATTGGAAATTAAAATATGCAATTAAAATAATCAAAACATAAATTAAATACATTAGGTTAGGGAAAAACAAGCATACAACACTTACCACTTCATTCCAGGAGAAGTTTCTTGGCAAGTCTAGTCCACGAGCTGCGTATCGCTGAAGATGTTGGTGACATTCCTCTGAATGCAGCACATATGTATCTTATGACATTTTGTGCCCAGTTATTCTGGTAATCCATCATAATCCATCTATAACCTGCATCGTCAACCAAACAGAGGTATCTCAGCCTAGGGAATGGCTCACTGAGACTAGAAGTGGGTGGAGCAGTCACAAATGGTTGGGCTGTATACGAGAAGATGTAATCGATGAAAAATGATCTAGCACTTGAACTAGTGGTTTTGGCCGAAACAGTGGTTTTGGTCCAAACCTGGTTGAATTATGTAACATTTTGGGTTTGACTCATCATCTCGTTTTGACCTTTGTCAAAATCGACATATCTCTGTCGAAACTAGAGAAACCAATAGTTTCGAGTAAGATTTAGAGCTCTGCAAGGTGTAGAATGGACAAATGCATATAAGAATGCAAGAAAATGGTGATCAATTAAGTAATCTGGACAAAATCAAAGTTTCTTGCAACATTTATAAAAGTCTCCTTGTCAAAACCTTACGACACCTATCAAAATCAAGAGTCTTGGTCAAAACCTGCTACAATGGACAATTTCAATCTAGACTTGAGAATATATACTAATGGTTTGGCCATGTTGGTTTCGACCGAAACATGGTTGAACCATGTTGAAACCAACCGAAACCCAAGACAATGCAATTTTGTCCCTTGGCTTTGTCTCAGACCACGTTGAAACGGAGTTTTCTCGGTTGAAACTACTTGTTCTTACTGATATTAAAAACCATGATTTGTGTGCCAGTGTGGTCATAGCCTCACGGGTGAAGGGTTCAACCAATATACCGACAAATTCTACTTCAGATTGAAAGTTGTCCAGCATTCTATCTTGCATGTTGATCCTTCATCTTTGTTACTCAAGCGGCTTCCAGCCCAGCACCATATCACCTTTTTGAAACTCCGTTCGGGGTTTCTAGAATTTCTGACCAGCTGATCTACACCCTTTGGGAGATATAATTTTTATCTGCTACTCTGTTCCTTAAGTCCAATAAACCACTTAGACAAAAGTTTGGTATGATTGAGAGTTGATTTGTGGTGAACAATGGGTTCAGTTATCGTTCAGACAATTCATTGGTCATGTAATGTGTGCCATGATGTCACACTCGAAAGTAAAGAGAAGTGTAAAATAGCTAAAAACTAGAATTTTAGTGGTTTGATGCTTAAATCTATTGGAGAGGGTGGGCCTTGGTGCAACAATAAGGTTTCTCCATTGCGACCTGGTGGTCATGGCCTCGTGGGTTCCAATCGGGAAACAGCCTCTCCGTAAAGCTGGTGTAATGTCATGGACTTAATGTTGTACCCTTTTGTGACCCTTCCGCGATCCACAAAGGTGTGCGTAGCTCAATGGACAATTAGGCTCAATGTGCTAGAAGTGAGGTTGGTTCTAAATTTAGGCCAAAATTTTGCTCAAACTTGGGATTTGTTTCTGTCAAATTTCGAAACTTAGTTTCGGTGGCCAAAAATTTATTTTTTAAGCTCAATATTTTTTTTGTGTGACGCAATTTTAACATTCTTCACATATCCGTTGAATGATTTTCACTAAAAAAAAAAAATCCTAATTAGACTTTTTACATATAGACCATAGTATACTAATGCATGCTGGAACCTGGGGATTGTATTCAGAGTTAAATTGGTTGCACTTATTTATGACTAAGATCATTTAAGTAAATGTTTATTAACTAATTATAACACGGATTTATTGCGAAGCTGATTATGCTAGCTTTTCAACAAATCTGACATTGCTTGAATCCGAGTTATATTAAAAGAGTTACGCTCCCGTCAAACTTTGTCCGGAATATGCGAATGGTGTTTGAAGTCATCTGAATGAGAATAATTTATTGGACATCAAAACAAAAGATTATTTTGGCGGACTCTTGGTTTTTAGTGATGTTTTACTTTAATAAGATTTGTGAAATTTTTAAATTGAAGAAAAAAAACTAGCATTTGAAAGTTGAAAATCGTCCTACTATCGAAAATTCAGTTTTTGTTCTTGAACTGGAAAATTGACTTCTTATCTTTTTGGAATTTGAATATTAGACTATTTTTATTTGATTCAAATAGAGGGTGTTTGCTTATTTAAGAAGAAGTGTTGCTTGTTTAAATCTGAACAAAAATCCAGGTCTCAACGTACACTAGTAGGGTTTATACCACAAATACCATCTTGAATGTTTTGTTTTTAAGCTAATATGGGTAAAATGGTTAAAATATGCTACACATAAAAAAAATGAGCATAGTTGTCAAGGTGTCAAGGCAAACCAAGGCGTTGGAGGCCTGACGGACGCCCAAGGCGACCAAGGCACTTGATTTTCCAAGTCGCCACCTGTGTGCTTGGACACATAGGCGGTGCCTAGGCGACGCCTTGACAACTATGAAACCGAGACCTCGAACCTTGGTTGGGTTAATATTTCCCTGCATGAGGTGGAGTTAGGATCGCCTTGGCCAAGTGTGGCCAAGGTGCTGCACGGACATTGAACCCCAAAAAAGCTGGTCTGTGACGGTAAGGTTGCGTAAACCTGCCCCTCCCCAGACCCATAGTGGCTGGAGCCCCGTGCATTGGGTACACCATTTTTTTACGCTTAGATCTTTTAGAAGAACTATGCTTTATTCCTTTGTTTCTTAGGCTTGGTTTGGGTTGTTTGGTTTTTGTATACTCCATACATACATTAGAGGGGTTATTGACATATATTTTCTAGAGCATAGCTTCCAATACATGGATTTGTGTCACTTCACAAGATGGAGTTGAGGTTCTGGTAATTAAGCAGATGGATTACCTGTGCTATTAAAACATGTGTGGACTGTAAGATGCAACTTAAAGGGGGTGAATCGGCAATGATAAACCTTATGCTTGATTTCGAGGATGAATGTTAAGGGGTGTAACTATAAATTTAAAGGGAAGACACGGGGAATTTTAGTAGTTCGGCCACTTGCCTACATTCACTTCCTGGAGTTCCTCACTTTAGGTATTATCACTATCTCAATTGGCTTCCCTGATGCCAATCAAAGCATTACACAGTGCTATTCTAAGGTAGGGAATCACCTTTTGTTTTCCCAGGTTCACAACTAACCCTAATAGTCCTTCCAAGGGGGGAATCCACCTATTGTTTTCCCAGGTCATAACTAACCCCTACAATCCCATTTCAGGTAGGAAGCCACCTCATTCCCCATTACCTAGGTGGCAAAATTTCCTCATAAAGTTGTGGACCACAACCACCCTCTTTTACAAGTGTTTTGAGTTTTGCAACTCAATTGCAATGCCTCTAAGCAGGTGGATATACCAGTGAGGCACATACTATGCCCCTCAATAGAGAAATATACAAAAGAAAAAAAATGTCTTGATTCTAACCAATGAAGCCTAAGTAGGTATTCTTTACTTTCGCAAGGTAACAAGCCCTTTCGGATTCCTAAGAGTCCTCTAGGGTCCCCCGATTTCCTGAGTCCATTTTTGAGCTCATTTATAGGCAAGGAACTCCATAAAAGAATTCCAACTGTTATGGATTTATGGGGCTGTTAGAAGCCTATTCGGGCATTCCTCTTAGTCCAACTAGCCATAAGGCTACCGTTTGACTTCAATGGTTCAATCTATGACCGTTGGGGGTGAGTCATCCAGATGTCCGGTTCCTTCATCGAGATATCCCTTTGGGTAGGGCTGAGAACATATCAGAAAGTCATGTTCTTGGGTAGGACGTCCCGTGGACTGTCCAGACATCCGCTCTACAAAAATGTAGAATCCTGAAGTTCAGCCTGGAACAAGGTCGACCCTAGATTGCAAGTCAACCTATTGACTTGGTCACCCCATTTGGTTTTTTGACCACCATGAACACATGGGCGACTTAGTTTTCTAATTAGGATGGGCTTCAAGGCTGAGAGACCAAATACATAGGTTGACAAAAAAAATTACAAGTAAAAACTAATTCTATGTATTATTAAAGCTTGGTCTCAATCACTTTCATCCTTTGATGTGCATAGGTTTCTCCCAGTCGTGGAATTCATCAATTCTTGAATTCCCGTGGCTTCGTGAAGGTTTTAAGGTGTGATCAAGGCAACAACTTGCTCTTTGAACGAGTCTTGCTTGGTTTCTTCTTTATACTCTTGCTTGATGCTTGACGAAGCCAATGATGTTCAACATGAGCTTGTGGGTATATTTCTACTTTCACACTTAGTAAAATTGTAAGCATTTCCTATAACCATCATGACCATATTTTAGGTCACCACCAAGGTGTCTAGATATTAGACTGTTGCCTAGTTGTTCATGTTTTACATCACCAAAACACAATTAGGGGCATTTGGCAAAATTCAATATGCTTACAACGTGGCCATCTCATAGTGTGTGTAGAGAGTAGCTCACTCTTTGCAGACATGCAGATAATAGATTGGATTGTTCACAGATGCAAAGTAATTTTCCAGCTTTCAAGTCTTTTGGTAATGCATGTGGATGGATAACAACAGACTTGCCAAGACATCTTTGAATTAGTTTAAAAAACCCCAGCATAATATTATTTTGTGTATACATATCACATATGCCATATCCATGTAAAAAAAAAAAA
Organism: Protea cynaroides; assembly: GCA_028583415.1. Taxonomy (NCBI): domain Eukaryota; kingdom Viridiplantae; phylum Streptophyta; class Magnoliopsida; order Proteales; family Proteaceae; genus Protea; species Protea cynaroides. The sequence goes on from CM053269.1 coordinate 16,294,889, forward strand.
AATGGTTTGGCAGACCTTTGTTGTTGTATATATCATATCCAAATCTTCATCTGATATTTGTGGGATGCTCTGGTTATGCAGTGTTTATGGTGAACAAATACCTGTGAAGGAACTTTCTGAACGTGTTGCTAGTTATGTACATTTGTGCACACTCTACTGGTGGCTCAGGTTTTCCACAGCATATTCTTATATTATAACTCTTGAGTTATTGTATACTTTCATTTTTTTTTTCTTGATGACAAGAAAAATGGTGTTGCAGACCTTTTGGATGTGGAGTAATTCTGGGGGGTTACGACAGAGATGGACCACAATTGTATATGGTTGAACCCTCTGGTGTTTCTTATGTGAGTTGATGGTGCTTCTTATGTAAACTGTTAGAGAAATAATACAATTAATAGTTGGGTTTCTCAATTCTGTGATATATTTCATTATGTTTTTGAAGGGTTTCATATTTCTTTAGTTATATAATTTGATCCTTGTCACTTCTGGTCTATAAATTTACTCTCTGAAATTTGTTCCAGAGATATTTCGGCACTGCAATTGGGAAGGGAAGGCAGGCGGCTAAAACGTAAGTTGGTTGTGATGTATTCTTTCCTTAGTTATCTGAAGCATAGTTGGCAAGGCGCCAAGGCGAACCAAGGCTTTGGAGGCCTGACGGGCGCCTAGGTGATGAAGGCCGCCTAGGTGATCAAGGCGCCCGCCTAGGCGACCAAGGCGCCCGATTTTCCAAGGCATCACAAGGCCGCCTGTGTGCCGCGGCTCCTAGGTGACCCCTTGACAACTATGATCTGAAGTGCCTAATTGCTTAAAGACAGGATGGGTTACAGATGTTATAATGATACATCTGATATGTTGTACAAGTATGATCAGAACCATCCTGTGGATTTCCCATTTGTTAAGAAATAACAGGTGATATATGGATTTTTTATGATCAAGTTAATAAGCCATTAAACTATGGCTACCTGCATATGCTCTTCTATCTGTACCTTCTTGCTATACTTCAGCAAGACCTTCCTATATATATATATATATATATTTGGATAAATGATGTTGCATAATATTTTCCTGTATTTTTTCGCTTCTTTCCTATATATTCAAACTTCGTTTCATATCTGATTAGGGAAATGGGTGATGTTGTAGTATACAGTAGCAAGAAAATTTTGTTTCTAAATAGCTCATGGGAGAAGGAGGTGGTTTCCTTTAAATTTTAAATGTGCACATGGATTTCATTATGTGACAGCATTGCTTCTGATAGAATGAGCCCACTATCTCAAAAAGATGAGTGGCTTCTCTAATTCATGCAAGATTAGGCACCAACCGACCAACAACATTTTATGTTTCTTAATTTTCCCATTTATAGATTTGTCTTCTGCCATTGGATTCTTGCTGTGTTGTGTTCTCGATTTTTTATTACAGTACTGGCATAATTATGGTTAAATGGATGATGTTGACAGAGAGATTGAAAAGTTGAAGCTTTCCGAAATGACCTGTAGACAAGGAGTCATTGAGGTTGCAAAGATGTAAGTCGTTTCTGTTATCATTTTTGTGTGATTTACATAGGATCTAATTCTGTTTTTTATTCATTTGCCTTTATTAATTACTGCTCTCTGGATGTGTATTTTGTATTCTGGTTTGTCTATGTGGGACAGAGGTTGAAAGAGAGTGAATCTGTATAGTGTAACATCTGCCGATAGATTCATTTGACATTGAATTTCAAAAATTTTAATTCCACCATAGTTGTCAAGGCACTAAGGTAACCCAAGGCACTGGAGGCTGTTTGTGCACCTAGGCGTGCCCAAGGCATTTTAAGGGTACATCTTCTATAAGAGGATTTATACAAAAAAGGAGGGGGTTAGAGGCTTAGAGCATAATTTTTGTTGTTTTTAATACATATACATGATATCATGCAATATGGTGTATATATAGACTTTCCAATAAAAAGGCTACAAATGGCATCAATTAAAAACATAAATAAAAAATAAAACAAGTTGTGATACAATAAGGCGACCAACCGGCCAAGGCTTGAAAAACTTCTTGGACGCCTAGGGGCGTTACTTAGGTGACGGCTTGTTAACTATGAATCCCACATGCTTAATGTGAAGTCCATTTGGGTGAATTTTAGTGTGAACTTATATATTGTCTATATTGACAATTGACATTCATATTATTTATATCTAAGTGCTATTGATAGAGCTCCTGCTCGTGTAATCATAGTTTTGGATCATTCAGTTGCTCTTCCATATATCGTCCACATTTATAGATCATGCCAAATTTAAGTGTATCTGTGTGTCATAAACACCAGAGGATTTGAACAGTGTTATAATGTTATCAAGGTGTCTGCCTCTGGCGTGGCTTGGCACCTCAAGCATGAGGTGTGCCCATTAATCCCGCTTCCTCATGCTTGCCATTACTTTATTAACATGCACATTTTATGCTCCGTTTCATCTTTGTGTTGGAACATTATTGAAGTAAACGAAGAACAAGTATTTTTTATTCCTCTAGAGAAAGATTGTCGCCTCAGGAGCAAAGATCAAGGTGCCGGTTTCGAGACCTGTTTCGGTCAGGCTCAAAACCGGCACAACTCGCCGAAACCTCCGAAACAGGCCGAAACCTGGTATTTTCTCCCAGTTTTATTGACTCCATGGTTTTGAGGCTTAAAAATGTTTTTTTTTTTTGTCTAATTTTTTTTTGTGTACCCTATTTAAACCATTTTACACTTATTTCTAATGTTAGTTTGCAAAAAAGACAGAAAATAACTACATGGGGTGTGGACCAATGTTTGGTAGTGTACGTTGAAATAAATAATAATACACAAATGTCACAATGGAGTAATGTACTAAGCTATTACTACTAAGCCATTAATTAACAACGTTCATTAAAAATTAGTACATTTATGATTGAACTTAGAAATTAGAAATCTCATCAATTAGTTCCATGTGGAGCTTCATGGTACATTTAAACCACGTGCAACATACCACTGATGGTGGCGATAACGCTCCATGTATATCAGGACATGTTATCACTCCAATTGTTCTGATAGTCTCCAACAACCCACCAGTAGATATAGTCATCAACATAATATAAGTACCCTTGTCGAGGGTAAGGCTGATCGAGTGTGTGTGTGAGTGGAGCAGGAGTAGGCATGAACGTTGGAGGAGGAACATACTGAAATATAGAGTCAACGAACAATGATCCAACAGTGCCACTACCAACACCTGAATCTGAGTCATCTCTAAACTAACTGCTAGGGTAGGAACTAGAATAACCTCCAAACCCACCACTTCCAACCCCACCAGCCCCAGTAGTAGACCACCTAAATCCACCATGTGCAGTCGAACCGATACTCTCACCGCCGCTTTCTTCATGGATTGCTGGGCTTGAGGTCCGTGTGATCATGAATTCTAGTGCACGCCAATGCCCAGTCCCCCCAGTTTGAGAACTCTATCCTAAATGCATCCCCTCCATGCTGCCAGACATGATTGATATGTCCATGGGATTTGTCTAATCCATCTCCTCCTGTGGCATGAACCGCTGACGTGATCCTCTAGTGTACCCTCTATCACTATTACCAGGCCGGCTCCGTGGTCAGTATCCTGTGTAGTATGATCATACTCTCTTGTGAATCTCAAGGGAGGCGGCAATGGATCTGGCTGCCGTGGCTGGTCATACTGATCGGGATCATCCCGTAAGACAGCATATTTGTCATCACCACCATCATCATCATCATTACCCCTAGTACCACTAGGTCCACTAGTACCAGTACCATCCTGCGTGGCGGAAGGTGACTTTGTTTCTCCAGAAGAAACCGGTCAATCACTCTCAGTTTCATCACTATCACCAGTCTGAAATGGACGTCTTGCTTGTACGTGGACTCTACCCTCAGTAGCCATAAACTTGTCCACATCAGCCTCTAAGGCTCCAACAACAATACGACTTGGTCAACCACCAGCCTCATTAATTGATGCTCACCACAATCTGTAACCCACTCATTCAAAGGATCAACTTCCTCTCCCTCCAACTCAAAGATCTCATTCAGCTCAATGGGGGTTTTAGCATTTTTGTCCTTGCTTAACTGTATCTGCTCCTCTTTCAGTCTCAAATTATAGTGCACATGCACCAAGTCCTCAAGCCTTTTTGCACCCAACTAGTTTCGTCACTTAGTATGTATAAGCGAGAATGTACTCTAGTTGCGTTCATATCCCGTGGCGGAGCAAGTTTGTGATAGCACCTTCACTGCTATTGCACGAAGGTTGGGTGACTCCGACCCGTATAGGACTCACCATTCAGCTGCAAAATAGCATAGGAAACAAATATTAGATGATGAAAAAACCCATAATGGCATATTGGCATTCATAAAGTAAGTATATGTATCAGGGGGTGTTGATTGTCAACTAGATTTAGCCGCTGCCCTACCAAAACTCCTAGTTCCATCTTTAAAACTTTTGAGCTGAACCAATTTTGATGGGTAATAATCTTAGTAAAAATACAATTCTTATAAATTATGTTGACAACAAAGTAAGTAAAAATCTTACTTCTTTCAAAACAATAGACTATGCTCTTGCGTTTGGCTCAAGCTTAGCAACCACTTCTTGTACTACATCTATCAATTCTTGACGCATTCCCAAGTTATCTTTGTATTGATACTTAGGATTCAGATAATATGCTAAAAATTGACAAATATTATAATTACATCAATGCAAGCTGATGTTATTTTAATTAGTTGAGAAACTGAAGTACATGAAGTAAAGAGTCTCACCAGCCTTGTGTAGTGGGTGCTTGAGCTGTCGCTCCCAATGATCTTTGATGATGACAATATATTTTGAGTTCTCGTGTCTGTAAGCTTCCTCTACTTGCATCTTCATCATATCTATGACAGCCCACAAGTCTGGTAAGGTGGTCTTCCTCTGTCCATCAACCATTCTCAGCACTTTCACAATGGGATCTAATATTGCACAACTTTTTTGACATCATCCCAGAATTTATCGCTGAATATGGTTGCCTGTGCTGTTCTACTAGCTCGAGAACTAGACTGAGGCCACTCAAACCACTCCTCTGAAGCAAACATTGATATCAAGCCAGACTTCTTCATGTCAAAATTCTTGGGGGCAATGTAGTTTGTTGCAAAACGCATTAACACTGGCCTCACCAAGTCTCCACCACACTTGGTTTTCATCATCTCTAAGGCATATCCATGGTTATAAACGAAAGTAGTTACTTGCCTTGCATTTTTTATAGTCTCTTTCACAAGTTTTATTTCCTCCATGTCCTTTAGTATCAAATCAATACAGTGGGCTGCACATGGTGTCCAAAAAAGCTGGTATTTTTTATTATTCATCAACCTTTCCCCTACTTTTTTGAAATTACTACCATTGTCAGTAACCACTTGTACCACATGATTTATCCCTACTTCTTTCACCACTTTCTTCAAGAGACCATAAATGTACTTGGAATCCTTGATATGCTTAGATGCATCAATAGACTTCAGAAACGTTGTTCTACAATCACAATTCACCAAAAAATTGATGAGGGATTTTCTGGTGGGTCCGGTCCACCCATCACACATCACAGTCACCCCATATCTTTCCCATTGTGTCTTCAAAGAATCCATATATTCTTTCATTTTTTTCTTATGTCTGGGAAGGTAGGTGTTGTACAACTCCCAAGCTGTGGGCCCTTTAACTCCTAGACCTGCCCTACCTATTTCATCCAACATATTCTGATAGTGAGGTCCTATGGTAGCATTTGCTGCAATGCCATGGTACATCATCCACTTGGAGATTTTATCTCTCACTCTCGTCTTGACATCAGTCCAAAAATGGGGCAACTTTTTTTGTGACCTATTGTGTTTGACAAATAGATCAGGATCCGCCCTTAGGACCTCAAGATCTGGGTCACGAAGAGGTGGTGGTGCCTGTGCAGTAGCTGGAGTCCTCACACTCTGAGTCCTCTTAAAAGGTATCTCAGGGGCACTCTTACTTCTTAGCCTCGGCCTCCTCCCCTCATCCTCTGTTGCTGCCTCTCTAGATGACCCAGCTCCTCTAGTCCTCTCAAACTGTCTTTGTCGATCTATCTCTCTTTGCTTTATACTTGCTATCTTCGCTCTCTTCCGCTGTCTCATCTCTGCCTCTGTCATTCTTGGTCTATCTCATTACTGTCAAGGCTAATGTCATCTTCATTGACCCCTAGATTGCCCTCCAGACAAGCCTTTTCAAACTCCTGTCTATCTGCCTTCTTCTTATTTTTTCTATCAATATCACTCTTCATTAAGCTTGCTATAGCCTTCTTCACTTCACTTGGTACGTTGGAGAACCCATAACATCCTAGTTACTACCAACAAGATGCCACTTAATCTAGTGGCACCACCTCCTTTTATCTGCTTGCCACAATAATTACATTGTGACTGCTACTTATTGGCAGTCAGTGGTATCCCATGCTTCTATGCAATGTCATCACTTGGAGTTGGTGCATCAGTCATTTCAAACACTTACACTATTGGAACAAAAAGACAACAATTACTGCAATTGAAACAAACTATATTTTTCATTTCTAACAACACTTTATTACATAAATAATATCTTATAACTAAATAATACACCTTAAAGTAAAAAAAAACAGCATATGTTTATCATTTTAACATTGCTTTATTACATAAAACAGCAACATATTATAATTTCTAACGCATTTTTATTTTTTCTATAAGTAAAAAATATTTTATTAATTTTTCAGTAATTAAAATGCTCTTAAATCAACATAAATTTTTAGTTAACATTACTTTTATTACATAAAACAGCAACCCACCATAAAATAACAATACTTTTAACAATACTTTTATTTATCAAAATTTTCAAAGTGAAAACAGAAATATTTTATCATTTATTTATATTTATTTTCAATTTAATTAATTATTTTATCAATATCCGAAAATTAAAATAATTAAATAAAAATAGAAAAATAATTCTTCTCTATACAAAATGTAGATCACCCTATTTTGTTTAACATTTATTTAATTCAATGCCATACAACATGTGTAAGACATACTTTTTTCAAAAAATAGTTGTAGCAAAATCTTTTTTTTCAAACAAAAAATCTAATAAATAAATTATTTGTCAAAAAAAAAAAAAAAAATACTTCCATAGATTCATAGATTGGGTGTTATAATCAAACATATAAAAAATTGGAAGCCATCCATGATGTTTGCATACCATTTCATTGAAAAATACACAAAATAGAGAGAATGAGTTACCTTGAAGAGAGAGAAAGGAGTTGAGAGTTGAAGAACTTTGAATAATCTTGACAAATATTGAGATCCCTTAAAGAAATGCAGTTTTAAGAAGAAAAATGGAGAGAAATGAGGTTGGAGAGCAAAGGGGGGAGAAAATCAGAGAAAGGAGTCGAAACCTATTGATTTCGAGTAGGTTTCGACACTAAAAAGGGGCTTAGGGTTTAAGTTATGGGTCGAAATCAGGGTTTCGATGGAAACCTGGTCGAACCCAGTGGTTTCGAATCGAAACCATGTACTTACCAGTTTCGAGCCTGGGTTTCGTCTCGCCAAGGCTCGAAACCGAGATGTTTTGGTCAAAACCACAAGTTTCGACCGAAACCTCGAACAGCGCTCAAGAGGCATAATTGTCGTGGTCTTAAGGTAAACCATGGTGGTGACCAGCCGCCTTGATTCCTACGTGATGCCTTGGCCCTGGTGCTCAAGATGCGTGCCATACATTATATCCCAGTCGTGTTTTCCTGGTATCTGCCATCTTATAAATGTATATCTATCATGGTTCTAGGTTTTGATCGAAGCTGACCAAAATCTGCGAAACCCAAGGTCGAAACCCATTGTTGAAACCTCGAAACAAGATTCGGCATGTCTTGGTTTCGGGCCTAACAGAAACTGGCCTTGAAACCAAAATTTAGTTCCTTGATATCTATATCTCAAGATTCTGAAAATTAAAGGGGGATGGGGGGGGGGTGGGGTAGGGTAAAAGTGAGATTATAGAAACATGTAAGGGTAGAAATGAGAAGTTATTGAAATTTATATCATACAGAGGGTAAGATCATCAGGTTTTAGGTGTATGAGCCTTGGCACATACTCTGAGTGGTCGCCTAGACGCTGCCTTGACAACCATGCTTAGGGGATTCCTTTGCTTGACCCTGTTTCCTAATTTTTCAAATTGGCAAGAGTATAGATCTTAGGCATTGTTGTGCTAATTAGTTTGCTGCAGAACTTGGGTTTGCTACATTCTCTGTTATTTGTTGCTGTTTGCTTGTAATTTTGTATAATTGTTGATATGATTGTTATACCATGTCAACTGTTATGAACTGTTCCATACTGTCTTTTGATTTATGTATATCATGTAACGATTTGTAGGACACTTTCAATTATAGATTCCTTGCTACTCCAAATCTGTGGTGATGGACACACCTGAACTAGGCACTCAAAATATATCTAATACAATTAAGGAAGAGCATACAAAGTACTCTTCTGTAGCCAAGTTATAAATAGTCCCACAGTTAAGGTTCCTATCACTTTTTAGATGGAATTTGGACAATAAATTTTTTCGATGCAAATTATGTCAAAAAAGGGCAGCAGTCAGGCAGTTTTGGGCTTTGATGTCACAGGCCTTGGCCCCAACCTAAACCTGTATGATGATTAAATATGTTGTGGGATTAGACTTGCTTTGAGATGAAAACTGATGTAGGACAGCCTAGGGTTTTTAGACCAACCTACTCTAACACAAGGGATAATGATAAGAACTCATTAAAAAGGGATGGACTGTTGTGGCAGCACCACACATTCATTGCATACATGCCTAATACGAAGATAACAAGATGTATTCATCATTATAAAACCAGGTAACATGCTCTCAAGTCAACAAGATTTAATTAGAAATCATGATAGGTCAACAATAAACAGCAGGTCTTGAAATACTGATGTGCAGAAAATCTCAACAGTCCTAAAATTGTAGGATTTAAGCTTCAGTACCAAAGAAAACTACATCCATGTGAAAACAGAATAATCAAATGCAAAGAGACATAGATTACTCACCAATATAGGATGCAACAAAAAGGTCCAAGCCACAAGTTGCTGTCCAGGACTCCATATATATATATATATATATATATATATAGGCAGTTTCTGTTCAGAAAAAAGAAAAAACAGAAACAGAAAAACTGGGTGGGGATCTTATCGCAACAGAAAAAGGGGGAGGGGCACCTTGCCGTGTAGGGAGGGAGAAGGGGAAGGGGTCGGGAGAGAGGGAATAACGTGAGGAGGGGGGGGGGGGGAAGGGTTTGTCGAAACAGAAAAACAGGGGGTGGGGATTACCGCCTATGAGAGAGAGAAAAGGAAAGTCGTTAAGAGAGAAAAGGGGGGAAGAAAGAGAGATCATGAGAGAATGAGGAGGGAGACTTATCGTGAGAGAGATAGAGACGTCGAGAGCTTTCTGTTTTCTTCATTAATCATTGCATATTAGTTCCCATTAAAAAAATTGCTTAATATATAGGCTTACAATCCTAATCACAAACTAACTCAAAAAAGATAAATAAAATAAAGAAACTAAGGAATGGGTCCATGCCTAAGGGGTCCACGCCTCTTCCAATTACAATAAAAGTCATAACTTAATAAAAGACCAATAATGACATAGAACATAGCCAAACGGGTCGTAAATCAATAATAAAATAAAGTTACTGCTGTGATGTCCTCATCAAAAACTGAAATTGGAAGCACCAATGCAGCCAAGTGGTGTGTTAAATCTCTCTCTCTCTCTCTCTCAGGCCCAAGACAATGCAAGATTGTTATATAAATGCACTTCACCTGAATGCATGGAGCATAATTGCAGAAAGCATTTCAGCACTGTTGTTTCCATGGAGGGTACTATTGTTTCTCATGAAAATTTAGTTTATTTATTTTCAATTTAAGTATTTAACAGGGGTGCTTTATGGCTTAATTGTGGATATTTTCTGCTACTTATTCAAGACTACAAAATAAAAAATGGAGAATTTTTATTGCTTTGACCATCATTGGATTCATCATCTTTATGTCTCATGGCTTCTGTAAGATTGTTCAAATTGAGCTTTTTTGGATAGGAATTGATACTTATATTTTCTCGTCTACAATCTACAGCATATATGGGGTGCATGATGAGGCAAAGGACAAGGCATTTGAATTAGAAATGAGCTGGGTCTGTGATGAGTCAAACCGCCAGCATCAAAAGGTTAGTAATCTTCGTTCCTTCAGATTCCTTGTTGTTGGATCTAAAGCATTGCAAAGTTATACGAAGCACAAAATGGGAACTTCTTAACACTTCCGAATTAGATTCCTTTGATTTTCGTAGAAAATTTATGGCAAAGGAAGTATTTTACGTTAACTATTTTCTATTATGTATTGGTCATTTGTTGTGTTCTTAAAATATTTTATAGTCCTTTACAACATTTTATTTTATAACTAACAAGAAAAAGCCTGATGCAGTAGCTTGCTCATGGCTGGACCGACACAAACCGATTTAGCTACCTAGGCCAACCTGAACCGGTTCAAACCCAAACCCAAATCCAAATCAATCTTTTGGTCTGGACAGGGTTGGTAGAGAAATTAATTTAGAATAGTAAGTTTCAATTTTATGTTTCCTTATTTGTGATTTCTATTTTGGGTTGGGGTTTTATTTCATAGAGATTTTATTTAGTTTCTAAGCTTATATCAATTAGTTTAGGAAAGTATTCTCTTTAAATAGAACATGTAATAGGACTATTGGCAGATTTGAGAATGAATTGAAGTTAGTTTTATGAAACTGTGGTCAGTTTTCTGTGAGCCTACGGGCAGAAGTAAGAGCATACCCCCTCCCTCTTTCTCTCGTCTCTGCACACTAACTGAACCACCCTTGGTCTGGCTCCCTTCCTCTTTCTCCCTTCCTATTTCTCCTTCCTTCTTCTTATCCTATCCCCTGTTCTGGACGGTAATACCAGCCCCAACAAAATCAATCGATCTCTCTCTTCTCTCTTCCTAGCACTCCCAAGTTCTGGCTGAGACTTTCTCTCTCATAAACGACCTAAAAGCCCAAAACCCATGACCAGAAGCCCTCTCAACTTTGTGAACCGAAACCTGCAACTCTAGCTTTCTCTCTCCTACCGCCAAACCCAATTTAAGTCCTTCAATATTCTTCCATGACTTGCTGTTTGGAGTAACTAGTAGTTGGAAACAATAATTTTGATTGTTCCAAACCTTTGTTTGATATTTCAGAGCAAACGGAGTCCTATCGGTGGGGTTCTTCGTTGTCAAGGCGTTGCCTAGGCATCCAGGCGGAAAAAATGGAGCTGGGCAGGTAATCGCCTTGTGGAAGTCTGGAAGGCGACCGCCTAGGGTGTCTGGGCGACGCTTAGGTGTTGCCTAGGGTGTCTGGGCGACGCTTAGGTGTTGCCTAGGGTGTCTGGGCGACGCTTAGGTGTTGCCTAGGGTGCCTTGGATGCTTAGACACCCTGGGCAGTCGCCTTGGTTCATCAGTGTATCGTTATAAACATTTTTTGTATTTTGTATATAAGATTTTAAAGGGAAGTGTTTTATTGGTTTGGTGTACAATAATATATTGTACACCCATACACTGGATAATGGCTATAAAGAGGGAAGTGGAGAGTTTCTTCTTTAAATGACCCTTTGTTTCCCTCTCTCCTCTCTGGTTTTTGACGAACTGTGGGTCTGAGACTCTGAAACTCTCGGCGGCAATTAGGGTCTGATCTCTGAAGCTCTCGGCAGCGTTTAGGGTTTGAACTCTGAAGCTCACGGTGGCGATTAGGGTCTGAAACTCTCGGCGACGAACTCTGGGTCTGAATCAAGTATGAAATTTATTTTTGTTGTTTGTTTTTTTTAATTTGGTATGAAATTTATATCTGTTTCCCTCTCTCCTCTCTGGTTTTCTTCTTCTTCTTTTTCTCTCTGCAACGTCTTTTTTTTTTTTTCTAACCAACCTGCAACGTTTTTTTATTTTATTTTTATAAAATCTGCTATTCTGCCCATTCTTCTTCTTCTTCTTCTCTGTTCTATTCTTCTTCTTCTTCTTCTTGTTCTTCTTGTTCTTCTTGTTCTTCTTCTTCTTCTCTCTGCAACGTCTTTTTTTCTTTTTTCTTTTGCAACGCTCTTTTTTTTTTCTCTGCTAGTCAGTAATCTGCTCCATTCTTCTTCTTCTTCTTCCTCTCTGCTCTGTTCTCCTTCTTCCTCCTCTTCTTCTTCTTCTTCTTCTTCTTCTTCTCTACACTTTTCTTCTTCTCTCTGCAACGACTTTTTTTTTTATCTGCTATTCTGCCCCATTCTTCTTCTTCTCTGCTCTGTTCTTCTTCTTCCTCCTCTTCTTCTTCTTTTTCTTTTGCACTTTTCTTCTTTTTCTACCTCTCTGCTCTGCAATGCCTTTTTTTTTTTTCCTACCTTTTTTTTTTTTTGCAATGTCTTTTTTTTTTCTTTGTTGGTCTGCTCCATTCTTCTTCTTCTTCTTTTTCTTCTTCTTCTACCTCTTTGCTTTGCAACGTCTTTTTTTTTTTTTTTTCTTCTGCTGGTCTGCTCCATTCTTCTTCTTCTTTTTCCTCTCTGCTCTGTTCTTCTTCTTCTTCTGCAATTTTCTTCTTCTTCTACCTCTTTGCTTTGCAATGTCTTTTTTTTTTTTTTTTTCTCTGCTGGTCTGCTCCATTCTTCTTCTTCTTCTTCCTCTCTACTCTGTTCTTCTTCTTCTTTTTCTTCTTCTGCAATTTTCTTCTTGTTCTACCTCTTTACTTTGCAACGTCTTTTTCTACCTCTCTGCTCTGCAACGTTCAGTCTATACACTTATTTTAGCATCATGGAGGTAAGTAGGTAACAACAATATAATATTTATTGAATATTGAGTAATTTACATCTTTAGTTCTTTTAGTGCATTATGGACTTGCACTCTTGTTTCTTATTTTATATGCTATTAGGTTCTTAGTTTATTGTTTTGTGCTTTTTTTTTTAATTATAATAATGCTTTTTTAGTTCTTACATTTTATAGTTTAATCATTCTTTGTTTATTTTTCTCATATTAGGTTATGCCTTAAATAGTTAAATGTTAGTTCTTTATGTAGCATATTCCATTGTTGCATTTAATATATAAAGAATAAACACAAATATAGAATTGATATTTTAGGCAAAAAAAAAAAAAAAAAAAAAAAAACAACACAAGGAACGCCTTGGTTGCCTAGGCGCCCAGGTCAGCCTCCATCGCTTAGGGTCGCCCTGTCACCTTGACAACTATGGTTCTCCCATTAGAAACCAAGCTGTGTTTTTTGCCTTGTGGTTCTGTTCGTGAAATGGTCTCCAACGAAAGGTAGAAGAAGACCTTTCTTTTGGTTTTCCAAGTTTGCCCCTCCTTTTATGAAGCAATCTTGTTTGTCCTTATCTTAGGTGAACTACCAGAATTACCGTCAGCCCTTTAATCCTAATTCTTATTATATCCTAAAGGTTTGTTTGTTTCATCCTTAATTGTTGAGTTCTGGTTATTTGCAAATCTGCCACTCATATTATTGTTTGAGTTAATTATTGTTTGGGTGGGTCTACTAGCGGGCCAATTAGGATTTTCCAACCGGGTCCCGCATCAATTGCTATCAGAGCAAAAATCCTGCAGTCATGGTGAGTAACAATGAGCTCTTGTTACATATCAACACCTATAAGAGGAAACTGACATGGCCACTAGTGGTTTAACAAAACGGCTTGATGGGATAGACTCTACTCTTATTTCTATGCAGATTGCCATTGACATGTTGACACAAGCTATAAAAGGTAAGAGTCCCATACTTGGGGATTCTTCTAATTCCGTCTCACAAGTTCCACCTCTCAATGCATCCCCATCGCCACTACTATCACCATCACGACATGCACCACCACCACCATTACCACCACCACTACCATATGGAGTTGGTCGATATGGAAACCTTTATGGTATTGTCAAAGGAGCACGACTGGATGTGCTTGATTTTAATGGAGACCAAAATCCTAAGGAGTATCTTGACTGGATCCATAGCTTGGAGATATTTTCCAAATAGTACGGATTGTCAGAGACTAGAAAATTGATGTTTGTAGAAGCTAATTTGAAGGGTACGGCTCGAGTTTGGTGGATTAAATATCAGAGGCAAAATCAAACTCGCGGCATTGGTGAAATAAATACTTGGGCTGAGATGTATGCGGCATTGAACCGGCGATTCCTACCTCTTGATTACAAGCAACAGATGAGTTTACACAATTAAAGCAAGAAAATATGACCATTGAAGAATATGTGGCCTGATTCTATTACTTGGCTACCCGATCTGATTTTGATTGGGATTAAGATGTTTTGGTAGCACAATTCCGTAACGGTTTGCACCCACAGATTAGTGCTTCCTTGGCTTCCAATCGGTTGCATACAATGGAGGATGCTGTACAAGTGGCATATCAGGTAGAGGAAAATTTAAAGCGACCATACAATCGAAGAAGCTTTTCAGAGACGTTCTCTAAAAGTAACAATTTTCTCAAATAAGCTCCACCACCAGAGAAGTCCTTTAGCAAGCCCCAAGAAAGTGGTTCTAGTATGACATCTTTATGGCCGAACCGTCCATATTATCCGCCTCGGTGTGGTTTTGATAGACCTCCTTCAAAAACTAAGGGCTGAAATCCAATGTTACACATGTAAGGGTTTCGGTCACTTTTCCTCCCATTGCCCAAATCGCCCAATTGCTTTTGCAAATAAAGAAGAACTCATGGCCACTGCCATAGAGGAGCAACGTAAGAATGAGATCTTATAATTGGCAGCCGAGCACCCTAGTGATGATAGCGACAGTGACGCTGATCAGTTGCACCAGCCTTTTTTAGTCCTTTGCCCTCTCTTGACTACACCTAATATACCTGATGAAGACGATTGGCGTCGTGGCAATATTTTTCAGACAAGGGTAAGATGTAATGGTTCTCTATGCACAATGATCATCGACAGTGGCAATTGCACCAATACAGTCTCGGAAGATATGGTTAACAAATTGGGCTTGAAGACAGCCGCACCCACGCCCCTACAAGGTTGCGTGGATAAATAACACCAATCTTAAAGTTTTTACTTTTGAGGTGTTTGCTCACATATTTTATCGGTGGATTGATCAACACCGTTCAATGTGAAGTGGTACCCCTGAAGATCTATCACATTCTCCTTGGCTGTCCTTGGATGTTTGATAAGAAGCTTCAGTATGATGGTTATGAAAATACTTACTCCTTCAAGTACAGTGGGCTTGAGATGCAACTTCTTCCAATGAAAGATCTCCGTGCTATCAAGCTTAAGAAGATTGCTGAATCGCTTCTCTAGCACGTTCCATCTGATGGTCTTCTTGGTCCTTATCCAGACTCGACGGAGTCAAGTTCTTTTGAGAAGCGGAGAGTTGATGCAGTAGCTTGCTCATGGCTGGACCGACACGAACCGATTTGGCTACCTAGGCCAAACTTGAACCGGTTCAAACCCAAACCCAAATCCAAATCAATCTTTTGGTCTGGACAGGGTTGGTAGAGAATTAATTTAGAATAGAAAGTTTCAATTTTATGTTTCCTTATTTATGATTTCTGTTTTGGGTAGGGATTTTATTTCATAGAGATCTTATTTAGTTTCTAAGCTTATATCAAAGTTTAGGAAAATATTCTCTTTAAATAGAACATGTAATAGGACTCTATTATCAGATTTGAGAATGAATTGAAGTTAGTTTTATGAAACTGCGTGGTCAGTTTTCTTGTGAGCCTACGGGCAGAAGTAAGAGCATACCCCCTCCATCTTTCTCTCGTCTCTGCACACTAACCGAACCACCCTTGGTTTGGCTCCCTCCCTCTTCCTCCCTTCCTATTTCTCCTTCCTTCTTCTTAACCTATCCCCTGTTTTGGACGGTAATACCAGCCCCAACAAAACTTACCGATCTCTCTCTTCTCTCTTCCTAGCACTCCCAAGTTCTGGCTTAGACCTTCTCTCTCGTAATCTACCTAAAAGCCCAAAACCCATGACCAGAAGCCCTCTCAACTTTGAGAACCGAAACCTGCAACTCCAGCTTTCTCTCTCCTCCTGCCAAACCCAATTTCAGTCCTTCAATATTTTTCCATGCCTTGCTGTTTGGAGTAACTAGTAGTTGGAAACAATAGTCTTGATTGTTCCAAACCATCGTTTGAAATTTCAAAGCAAACGGAGTCCTATCGGTGGAGTTCTCCCATTAGAAACCAAGCTGTGTTTTTTGCCTTGTGGTTCTGTTCGTGAAATAGTCTCCAACAAAAGGTAGAAGAAGACCTTTCTTTTGGTTTTCCAAGTTTGCCCCTCCTTTTATAAAGCAATCTTGTTTGTCCTTATCTTAGGTGAACTACCAGAATCTCCTTCAGCCCTTTAATCCTAATTCCTATCATATCCTAAGGTTGGTTTGTTTAATCCTTAATTGTTAAGTTCTGGTTATTTGCAAATCTGCCACTCATATTATTGTTTGTGTTGATTATTGTTTGGGTGGGCCTCCTAGCGGACCAATTAGGGTTTTCCAACCCAGGTCCCGCATCAAAGCCTTAATGAAATTCTTATTTTTTAGGATGAAACAACTCATTTTGCTTTTTATGTGGTGATACAAGATCCAAGTTTTCAGCAACTCCTAGAGTCCAAAACCCAATATTTGTCTAAACATTCATTCGTCATTATTTTCCGAAATTTAAATTGAGAAAAAATTATGAAAATGCTAGGGAAGGTGAACACATTAAACAACGAAGTCAATTGAAGGAAAGTGATCTTAAGAGAATAGAATCACACACCTTAAATGCAGCACGAAGCTGAAGATATATAATTTTGGAGCCCCCTTCAAAAGAGAAACCAGTTTAGATTAGCTTACGTCTTATTGTCATTTCATCATGTATATGTTTTTCTTTTCCGGGAGTAATCTAACTTATCTTTGTAGTCTGTATTTGAGTTCTTTACCAACTTATCCTTGAAAGTAGAATTCTTTCAGTAATAGAAAGTATTCCAGAATATTTCACTTATGCTAGAAATTGGATTTATAATATCCTATGTAAGAATCACTTGGAATTCCACTAGGCTGCAGGACAAGTATTTAACTGAAAGAAATCTCACCTTCAATGACATGGTTTTTTAGGGTGTATATGTAATATCCTTGTAATATATATTGCATAATGAAATATACAAGACATCCATCACCTATAGTTTAATGTAGATCTATGGACATCCATTCCATGTCGTGTAGATGCGTGGATGCTATCCATTTGGGATGTCAATCGAAAACAGATTGTTGCTCGTCTGGCTGGTATGGAATGCCAACGAAATGTGTTAGGTCAGTCTTAAGGGCTTTGTCCAGTTGCACGGGTTTTGCAACCAGACTTGCTTCCGGACTTCCACGGCAGAAGTCCGTTGGGTTTTGATGATAAATCACCAGTCCTACTCTACGACTTAATGTGATTAATTATTATTGTTCATTCTAAGCCGGGGATCCATACTATTACAATTTCATAGTTGGGTGCCGGAATGACTTTAGGAGGTTTTTTTTTCCTCAACCTGAATGAGGTTGTCCCTTCCTGCCATCAATGGAGAATGAAGGTTTCTCCTTGGCTAGACCGTAAGATTCTCCTTACTTACATTATTCATTTTACTTAATCCACAACCGAGGGGGTACGATTCTTACTGGAAAACCATTCAAGTCAGAATCTAGGGAGCTGAGTGACACCAAAAATTGTCAGTAGACCTTCCTCCCTTCTTCATCGTCTTCCTCTAACTCTTTCTCTCTACGAGAACGCGTCAGAATTCTTGGGAAAATACGTGACTCTGAGAAAGGGGATTAGGAGTCTTAGTTGAGGAGAAGTTCCCCTCTGGAATGGGACTCTTATTAAGGTAAGAGACTGGGAATACTTGACAAGTGTCAAGTCTGTCGGGAAAGGAAGGGATTCCACTCCCCTTGTATGTAGAATAGATGGTTAGAGGGATTTGGGACCCACAAGGTTCATCCATGGGTCCTAGGAATATTCCCTACCTCTTGACTCACGAGTTGGACAAGTGTCAATTCATGGGCAACCCTAATTGGCCTGTCTGGATGCGGGGTCCGGTCTCACAGGGTTGGGAACCCTGCGACCGGACTGGTTGCAACCGGACCTATTCCGGTTGTTTCTGGTCCGAATCACGACCTAATTACTGGCATACATGCACCTAGTTCGAGTAGAAGCCTTAAGTCGCCATCGCATTGGTTCTGTCTACTGTGGAAAACCCTGGCACGAGAAGAAAAAAAGGGGTTAGGCCGGGTTTTTTGGGTGCGGGTTTTACACATTTGGTTCCCCTAGATTATTGGTTGGGTTGATTTGAATCTTTTTACGATGGTTATGTATTGGTTGTAGAGTAAAACCAAGGAGGGCATTCAGTTGAGACGATACGGTGTTCATGAGAAAAGAGAAAGGCTCAATAAAGGGTTTAGGTAATGTAGCTTTGTTGAGAAGACTTGAGAGTGATGGTAACCAATTTGTAAGGGGCCTTTCCCCCGTAATTTGATTGTCTGACACAATATATGCTCATTGGAAACAATTTAGGCATAGAATTTCTCCCAAAAGAAGAGAGAGAGAGAGAGAGAGAGAGAGAGAGAGAGAGAGAGAGAGAGAGAGAGAGAGAGAGATATTGAGATTGAAAATAATTAACTTGTGAGTAAGGGGTACCTAATTGATCAACGAAGGGTTCTACTTGCTAGTGCGGGAGGCCTGAAGTTGACATCTGATTGGGTGACAATGACCCTTGAATTGGTTGTCATAGAATGTTTTCAATACTTGTAATGATCCTCTGAGGGATTCTCTATAGAGTGATATAACCAGCCTCTTTCCTTGGTAGTTGCCTTGTTGCTAATTCACTGGGGCAGTAGTTTTTGGTG
This sequence comes from Protea cynaroides, assembly GCA_028583415.1. NCBI lineage: Eukaryota > Viridiplantae > Streptophyta > Magnoliopsida > Proteales > Proteaceae > Protea > Protea cynaroides. The sequence continues at coordinate 16,313,765 of CM053269.1, forward strand.
TGAGCAAGGTTCAAAAACTCGAACTTTGAATCCGAGTTATATTAAAGGAGTACGTTCTGGTCAAACCTTGTATGGAGTACATGAATGTTGTTTAAATTTTCCTGCATGCAAATAATTTTTTGAGCATCGAAACAAAAGATTATTTTGGTGTCATTCTGGTTTTAGTGATATTTTATTATAATAAGATTTATGAAAGTTTTAGACTGTAGAAAAGCCTTAGCATTTGAAAGTTGAAAATCATCTTTGCAACCGAAAATGTAGTTTTTGTTTTTGAATTAGAGGGTTGACTTTTTATCTTTTTGAAATTTTGAATTTTAGATTATTTTTATTGGATTCAAATAAAAAAAAATTTACTTAAATGATATTAGACATAAGTAAGTGCTTAGTGCCATGTACTGTTCCCTAAACCATTCTATTCAGGTCATCAGGTTTCAGTCCAGTACAAAACAAAACCAAAAAATCAGGGTTCAGTCAACAAACACTGGTCTTGGTCGAAACCTACCGAGAAGGACCGAAATCTGTCGAGATTTTGTATGTTTTGAAACTTGTATGGAGTTTCGTCCTGACCTGGTCAAGATTCTCGATAAAATCAAGAATTCGGTGAGATTTTGTCGAGTTTAAAACCATGGGGTGAGTTATTTTTCCTCAACACATCCAAATAAAGTAGAGCTCATAAAAGATTCACTTCTGAAATGTCACCCTCCACAATTCTTACGAGGGTATGAAACATAATTGTTCTCTGAATGGGGAAGTTAATTTTCACATTAGCTGTGTCAGTGGGATTTCTGAAACTTGCAGGAGACAGTTCGATTTCTAGAATATCTCCGATACGAGATACTGCTCGTTTGGTAATCTCAGAATTTATCCTGTCAATCACAAATAGCTAGGTGAGAGTTTTTTCCCTCTAAAATTCCTCCGGGGCTTGCAATTCTGCAGTTGAATAACATACCTTGGAAGAACCAGGGATTGTTATGTTGCACAAAAACTCTTGCTTCAGTATTTCTAAAGTCGGCTGCATACCGGCCACCACTCTCACTGATACCTCATCAAAGAATTGCCCTGAGGAGTGGAGGCATTCCTGCAACAGACTTACAAGGTGGGTTTATTTGTCCCACCAAGCTTCATGAGCTAAAAGCCTTGCCGGAGCTCTTGGCTTCAATGAAGTTGAACCGTTTGAGCTACAGCTCTGTAATTCAACTTTTAAAACAATTGTTTACCCATCATATTTATTCTTTTAATTGCAAATTTCACCCATTTCATATTTGAACCATCCTCCAATCCTGACCCTAATTGACTAAATTCTTATCAAAACTCTGTTAACTTGTGTTATAGGCCACCTAAATGTATGTTTACATTTGCCTGTTGTTTGATTGGCATGCCATTAACTTAATTATTCACCTATATAATGTGATTTGTTAATGTAATATATACAAATTTCAGGCCCCACCTTAACGTAATTATTCATCTATTTACCGTGATTTACCCAATCTGATATATACAAATTTCCGGCGCCACTTTAACTGTGCGGTCTTCTGTTTTTTCAATTGCTCTAAAAAAATATCCAAAAAAAGATAAAGGAAAAAGTGGAAAAGGAAAATCGGGAATGTTGGGCTATAGCTGAATGGTTGCTCTTTTAGTTTTCAGGCCTTGCCTCCTAATCCCGTCATATTTCATTAACTCTTAATTTCTGATCTTCAGGTCCCAGAGGATCTATTAGAGGCAGCCAAGGCAGCAGCCAAGGCAGCATTGGAAGAGATGGATGCTGATTGATAGTGACGCAGTGCCATCTTATGATATTGGGATAATCATCATCTGTTTATCCAACTCAACTTTGTCTTGTCAGATTATTTACATCGTGTGCCATTAGCTTATGTCTCTATTGTAAAACGATAATTTCAGTATCAAATTATTTGAAATCATCTCCATGTGTGAATATGGAAAAATATTTTAAAAGCCAAGACCCCAGGGAAACAGGTCTTGAGAGGATTACAGACTAAACCCTAAGTTCCTGTGAAAAGCCGTATTTTGTACCAGTTAAAAGCCATATTTTTTTACTGGTTAAAAACCGTATTTCATGCCAGTTAAAAACTGCAATGAGCTGGTACAGTTAGTTATGGCTTGGAAAAAACATTTTCCAATTGGGTATGTTATGGTAATGGGTAAGGTTTTTTTATTTTTTTATTTTTTCTTGTATCAAACTGGAACTGTACTGAATTACTGATAATGTACCAATTGACACCTTTACTTGTGCCAGCATCCCAACCAATAGGGAGTATGCCAGGCATCCAACAGGGAGGACATGGTTCATAGAGGCTGTGAGGGGGTGTAGGGGACAAAACCCTTATTGGCAACTTTTTACCGGAAAAATATTTTGAAGGGCAGGACCCCAGCGAAACACGTCTCGAGAGGTTAAAAACTAAATTTTAAGTTCCCTCTTGTGGCTCCAAATTAGCAGTGGAAATTCTTCATCTAGCTTGCCATCGTGATCCAAAGTTCTATTGCACTAAAAGATCAGGATACAACATAGTATCTTCATTACATAAATGAATAAGTAGTCATGGAGTGGAATTGGGCCATGTATCATGTTCTCATACCGTTACTGCCCTCCTTGCTAAAGAATGCTCCACTTGATTGGCTGACCTTGGAACATGATGGAAACTCACTTCCTCACCATGCTCTGCAAGAGATAAAATATTTTGGACAATAGGTCGAACATAAACATAATCCTCCTTTGCCACACCTCTAATCATATTTATGATTTCTAAATTATCCGACTCCATCATGATAAACTGAAATCCATGAAATACAGCTTCTGAAAGTGCTAGTCTCAATGCTAAGGTTTCCCCAATGATAGGAGATGGGAAGGAAAGGTTCTGGGAAACAGCCAGGGAAAGGTTATGGGAAACAGCCAGGAAAGGCGTCCCAGCTGGTCCGCTTAGAACAAAACCAACACCACCACTTGTGGAATTGAGTTTTAAAGCTGCATCAAAATTATATCTTAAACCATCAGGCCCTGGTGCCTTCAAGGGTGCAAAGCTAAACATAGCTCAATTAATTTCTTCTTCTATAGGAGAAACACATTGGATATTCATGTCTTGTGTAACCACGATGCGCACCGATTTTAATGATTGAACAATATCAGACTAAGCAACTCCCCCTGATGTAAAGGCCCCAGAGAAATGAGCAAGAAAAGCACAATAGAGGTCAGATTCAGAAGTTGACCACTCATGTGACATCCCCTTCCCAGGTGAGGGAAAGGAATCATTGGTCAACTAAAGACCATCAAAAGCTTGGATAAACCTATATAAAATTTTTTTTATCCAAAACATATATCCTTTCAACTTATAACACCTACTATAACATTAACATCTCAGCAACACATTCACTCTTTTATACATAAAGCAGAAGTCTTAAACTATAAGTTCTATAAGTTCTATTAAACTGGTGGCAATACTAATTTTATATAAATAAATTTAATTACTTAAATTACATCCAAGGTGTGGGCGTACTACAAAAACCTGTTGCCTACACAACTAAAATATCAACTACATGGAATTTACATTATACACATTCATAATCAAAATACTTTAATTAGCCAAGAGGTCCTAACTTCCTCTTGGACTACCATCTACTGTTTCTCTCTTTTCCTTGAGCATGCTGTAATCACCTGTAAAACATATGAATCAATTGGGATGAACCGAAGCTCAGTGAATAGCTAACAACTTAGCAAGAATACATACAATAAACATCATATCAAACATGTAATAAAACAAAAAAACTGTTCTTGTTTTGTAAATCTATACATATATGCTGTTTACTTGTTAATATTTCACATTCTTATTTTTCTTGTCTTGTCATCATAACATGATCATATTCTCATTCATGTATACTTCTTTATTTTCCTATAGTTCCATGATACTGATTTGCGTGTCTATTTGCTTGTAGTTCACTTCTGTTTTCATTATTTATTGACTTAATCATTACTATTGTCTTGCTTTCAATGTTCTTGGTTGACTTGACTACTAGTTGTTGACTTAGGCTCAATGGATGTATCCATATCCTAACCTATTGTATACTTGGCTATTTCATAATATAACTGGACTTCATACTATTTTTCTTTTAGTTTACTATTTTCTTTCATGACTTATCTATCTGTTAACATATCTAGACTAACGGAAGCTTCTGTTTATTATCACTTGTACATCATGCTTTGATTTATTGGGTGCCTCTTTTTCTTGTCATTGATTGGACTCAACGGTTTCTGAATTAATTCTAATTAAATTCTATCGATTTTGTTAGGTTTGCTAGCAATATAATACAGTTATAACAGTGATTCGGAAGCTTGGAAAATATCTATTAGCAAGCTAAGGTGAGGAACCTTAACCCCAAACTAAATTGGTTAATAATAAACTGTTTTCTATTTATTGAGTCCTATGCCATGTTTGATTCTATGCGAATATGTTTGTAATGTGCATACAGCATGCCATCCAATATTTCTATTACTTGCTCATGCATCTTTACTTTATTGTTTATAACATGATGATGATGATGATGATGATAGGAATAGGCATGTGCTTGTATGTGTGTGGTTGATGTGCTTGATGCGAGCGAGTATCAGGGGAGGTGTGATGAGAACGTCAATAACCATTAACCTTTGGCGGGTCTCAGCACTTTAGCTCTATCTCTAACTCAAGTCTTGTGCATTGGCATCGTCGTATCGCCATTACCTTAGCATAACTATTATGTCGTAGAGTATCAGGGGAGGTGGTCTCGGTCCTTGTAGTCTCTGACTCTACCGGGGGGCCATAGCTCTATCTCTATGGACGTTCTGAGGGATGCTGGGGTGAGGCCTTGGATACACTGTTTGGCATTAGGATTTGTTAGTAGCGAGCCCAGTTTGCAAGCCCTTGCTAACAGGGGCTTACGTGTTGGTATAGCATTATATAGCAATAACCGTTAACCTTTGTTGTATAATGTTATGGTAGGGTGGATGGGGACGACGATAATCGTTAACCTTCGGGCGGGCTTCCACACCCTGTGTATAGAGGCGGTATCAATAACCGTTAACCTTTGATCACCCAACCTTTCTATTACACATTGCAAACTATAAACCAAGACCAAAGATATAAATTGATTTTTTTTTTGCATGCATATGTAATGTTGCATTGTTTTGGCTACTCACTGAGCCGTGTTGTGTGCTCACCCCTCGACGTCGAATATTTTTAGTTGATGATGCAGGATATACTGTTGAAGATTATATGAACCTGTCAGCGTATGGAACTGTAGCAGCTATGGAAGTTGGAGCTGAAGATGATACACACGACTCCTCTTGCGAGTGCAACTCGTGTGTATTCGATTAGATATTTTTGTAGGTTTCTTCATTGAATTTATAGGACATGTATTTGGTATTTAAATATTTATGTCTTAGTTAAACACAGAATAATTTGATATTATTTATGGGTATCATTCTAGTTCTCAGTTCATATTATTTATAAATTTTCCGCTATTGTGTATTACTCTGATTATGATTGTGGATGCGTGTAAAGTTTGGATAACGCGGGGATAGCCTATTAGAGATCCTGATTGAACCATTGGTTATTTGGCGGTTCATCACGCCATTCTGAACAGTGTGGAATTGGGGTGTGACAACTTGGTATCAGAGCATCTCAGGCCTTGCCCGCCGAACTGACACACATTCAAGACCATTGTGAACTGAGATAGGATAAATTAAAAGCTTTAATACAAACACATTGTAAGCACAAGTGATGACTGAAACCGAATTAAAAAGAGAATAATACATCTATTAAAGAGAAAAACCGGTTACATACACTGAGTAAGAGAACTACAACGTATATACATCGCTAAAGCAGAGTACAGTCCACAACCCGGACAGTTACTCTATAGTACAAGAAAGGTAAAGTACAATCAGGAAATTGGAGGCGAAGGAGGAGGCGGTGCCTCACGATCTCTGTCGTAGTCCTCAGCATAGACTCTAGTCAACCAGGCTATCTGAGTCGAGGTCGTCTGTAGACTAGCTGTGAGATCGACTACTCTCCTGTCAGTCGCACGCTGGATCTCCATGAGCTCACCTATCCGCGCATCAGATGTGTGCTGAGCAGCCAACAGCTCCTCCACTCTCATGCGTTGAGCATCTAGTAAATCCTCCATCCTCAGGTCCGATCTGCGCTGAGTCTCTCTGATCTCGCGCAACATCTCCATCAGATCAGAAGATGGGCATGAAGGACCAGCCTCGTGAGAAGGATCAGCCTCAGGTGCAGAAGCCGCCGCAGCATCCATATACATACGATCATCATCATCGACCGGATCTCCCCCGAGCCCTAGCAAGAGCCGCGGCATCGGTCCACCTCGACCCGAGTGTGAGGGCGCACCATCGCGTTCCTCTCCTCATCACTAACCTCCGCATCTCGCAGCCCCATCTTGCGAATAGCCTCCCAATCTAGAGGCGACGAGAAGGTCTTCTCCCGGATCTTCTCATCTACTAGATCCACCCCCCAAACGGGTCGGTTGCACGGTAATCATGCGTCCATAGGGTAGATTACCCCTATGACCGGACAATGTGGCACTAATCATCGTCCGCATGATGATGTAAGGAAGGCGGACCGGGCCGTCGAGTGCATATGTTGTAAATCAAGAACTGGGTCAGTTTGAGACACCCTCTCATAGTGCCCACTCTGCGGAATCAGATTATCTTTGGATAATCTTGCGGAAGACTCGTGGAGATGGACGCAAGTAGCAAGCTCTCATCCGCCATCTATCGGGATGGAGCAACCGATTGTCGATCTCTGCTCTCATCTCCATCTCAACAAACGTGGCTCTCCCGGGGCGCACAGTACACCATAGGACCATCGAAGGGAATGCCCAACAGATCGGCCAGTTGCCGATAGTCAAAAGAAATGTGCACCCCCTTGACGTAGCTAGTGATGCGTAACTCCTGACCACGCTCGACATCATTGTAATCCCCCACCACCTGGAGATTACAATAGAACTGGCGCACCAAGTCTGGACATGTGCACGCGTCATATGTGATGACAGGGAGCCACCCCATGTCACCGAATGCTCTCTCTACGTTGAACAAGGCTAGATCAGCCAGGTTCACCATACGACCCCCTTCCACTTTCTTGCCGGTATAGTAGGCATACTGTGCCTCGGCTTCATTTGAACGGAAGCGGAGTGGATCACGCAATCTTGGCACTTTGGTACGGGCCATATTATCTGCAAAGTAAGAAAGAGAAAAGAAACAAGGAGTTAGCAGGATAAAAATCCGAAATTTGATTTAATAACGACGTAAGTTGACCATAAAGCCCCATTTCCTGCCATACAAGTGGGCATAAGGACTTACAAAGGTTTAGACATATCCTACAACCCACATGCAGTAGGAAATTTTAACTGACGATGTCCAATTTGAAGAAATTCATGAAAAATCAAAAATTTCGATAAATTAGGGCAAAAAGAGAAAAATTTAAGTTTCTCGATAACCAACCGATGAAACTGAAAAATTTTTGAGGGCTTTCGTTCCTCAAGACCCCAAAAACAAAAGCCCCCAATAAAGATAGAATTTTTACGGTTAGAAAAAGTTTAATTCGGAAAATACGAGTTAAATAAGCAAAAACCTCGAAATAAAAACCTAAAAACAGGGAAGGTTGGGAAATTTTACCTGTAAAGATGATGTGGATGTCGAAACTCGGACTAAGAACGATCCACAATAGTGAAGTAGCACTGTAGTAACTCGGAGAGTAAAGACGAGTCGAAACGGAGGGTGAATAGTGAGAAATGACCCAGAATCGGATCTTAAAAATCTGATTTTTAGTCCGAGGGTCGGACAATTCGACTGACACCATTGACCCTCGAATCGACCCTCCAATCGACCCTCGACTCTCGGGAATCTGACAGAAATTCAAGGGTCGGACTAAGGGTCGGACACCCATCGACCCTCGCATCGACCCTCAGCTCTCGGGAAGAACAGGTCATTCCCAGGGTCGGATACCAAGGGTCGGACATACCATCGACCCTCACTATCGACCCTACATAGAAAAGACAGTATTTTTTTTTTCAGAATGAATTGAGGATTCAAATTTTATATCGGTTACCGTGCCTACACGAAGTATAAATGATTTCTCACTGATTTTGATGACTTTCAGGCACCAACCATCTCAGAAAGGAAATATGTCTGGCCGTAGAGTTACCCGACAGACCCGAAACACAGTCCCACCACCACCACCCGTGGAGGAGACTAGTCAAGAGAATAACCAGGTACCGGAAAATCCAGAACCGGTGAACCCTACAAATTAACCACCACCACCACCAGAGCTAGCAACAAGGGTGATGAATCCGGCTCAACAGCTACAACAAATGCAACATGCACAAGCACAAATGCAGGTTGCGATGGGAGTTATGTTTCAAGCCACTCGGGCCGCAACCATGCACACTTTGGGCAAGCTAGTGCAGCACCGGTGGGTAACCACCCAGCCCCTCGGGACACCTCCACAACCGGCTGCACCAATTCCCGTGCAAGCCCAGAAGCAGCCCAAGGAAACTATCAGTATCCACCCCCTATGTTTGGGGTATACCAAAATCAACTGGATCACTCCCGGCTAATGGAGAGATTTTTGAAAATGAAACCAAGGGAATTCAACGGAAAGCCGTCTGATCCACTGTGGCCAGCACACTGGATAGATGAAATGGAAAGGAATTTCCTTATGATGACTATTACCGAAGAAGAAAAAGTGTTATGCGCCACCTTCATGCTCAAAGGCGACGCACATCATTGGTGGAAGTCGACCAGGACCTACCTATTGACTAAGCACGCCCTACTGACTTGGGCTATATATAAAGAAGCTTTCTTTGAGAAATATTTTCCCACGAAGCTTCGGAGATTCGATGGAGAAGGAGTTCCCGAGTCTTTATCGGGGACGGATGTCGGTGGATGCGTACCAACAAGCGTTATGAAGAGCGTTTTTCTTCGCACCACTAAGTATGCAAGAAGAAGATACAAAAACCCGTAGATTCGTCGCGGGACTAAGAGGAAGTATAAGGGAACATGTTCCGGGATTAGAGAAGAACATATATAATGAAGCTGTCCGGATCGCTCGAGTGATTGAATCGAGCCGAAAGAGAGTTATTTCACTCAAAACAAAGGCATAAAAAGGCCAGCTGGAAATTCTTATATTGGAAGCAATAACAGACGTATAAACCTTTCCGTCCTCAGAATTTTGCAACTGCACCAAAGTCCACTGCAGCAGCTCAATCACAGCCAAAGCCAAATGTTGAAGCCCCGAGGTGTTATAACTGCAACCAACCAGGGCATATGACAAGAGAGTGCCCAAAACCAAAAAAACAGTTACATCAAGGACGGGTATATGCTGTTACATCAGAGGATGCAGCCACATCGCCCGATGTGGTCACAGGTATGACCGAAACTTTAAGATTAAAATTACATTGATTGAGCATGTAGACTAAGTAATAACGAATCACAGGTATAGTACCTATCAATGGCGTACCCGCGCAGTACTCTTTGATTCAGGGAGCTACTCATTCATTTATATCTGTGTCGTTTGGAAAGAAGACCAATCTGCCCATCAAAACATTAGACTACAAATTACTTGTACGGTCACCGATGGGACTAGAAGTGGAATTAGAGAAAGGTTATGGACCATGTCCAGTTCTCATCGGAGAACAGACCTTGGATGCAACCTTAATACAACTTGAGATGGCAGACTTTGACGTCATCTTGGGAATGGACTGGTTAGCTCGGTACTCTGCAAAGTTGTTATGCGCCGAGAAGAAGCTGACGTTCAAGGACAAAGAAGGAGCAGAATTCAGTTTCTCGGGAACCAAACTTCCCAGGAGACGCAAGCTCGTACTCTCAGCATTAAAGGCTAAGAAGTGCCTTGAGAAAGGAGCGGTCGGATACCTAGTATCAGTGGTCGACCTAACCAAAGACGTGCCACGAATGGAAGATATTGATGTCGTGTGGGATTTTCCTGATGTATTTCCGGAGGAACTATCCGGATTACCACCCGACCGAGCCACGGAGTTTGTAATAGACCTGATACCTGGAGTCGCACCGGTATCAAAAGCACCGTATAGAATGGCTCCTACGGAACTAAAGGAATTAAAAGTACAACTACAAGAACTGCTGGATAAGGGTTATATTAGACCCAGTATATCTCCATGGGGAGCACCGGTGTTGTTCGTAAAGAAGAAAGATGGTAGGGTTATATTAAACCCCAATTTAGTTTGGGGTTAAGGTTCCTCACCTTAGCTTGCTAATAGATATTTTCCAAGCTTCCGAATCACTGTTATAACTGTATTATATTGCTAGCAAACCTAACAAAATCGATAGAATTTAATTAGAATTAATTCAGAATTTAAAACCATTCTGTCAACTGAGGGTCGATGCTAGGGTCGATGGGTCTATCGACCCTCCCTCCATTCTGAACTTCCCGAATGCTGAGGGTCGATGGTCAGAAACACCTAGGGTCGGATGGTCTATCGACCCTCGGTGCACTCTGGTCCAATTTCCACTTTTTAATCCATTCTTCGTGTTTGGGGTCCTATGACTTGCTTCCTACATTCACCCAACACTCATTCCATGGCCTAGAACCATGTATGATTCATCTAGATAGCTTTCATGCATCCTCCCATGATTTTCCATGAAAACCTAACCATGGATGGATGGTTTGGGTTTCTCCGAAATCTTACACTCAACCATATCTAACTTAAGGTCTGTAGAAACTCATGGAATTAGTATCCATACCTGAGAAGATTACTTTTCTCTGTGAATTCTTCTCCTTTCTGCTAAGCCTTCTTCCTAGCCTTCTTTCTTCCTCTTTTCCTTCTTCTCTCTTTCTCTCAATTCAATTAGGGTTATGAAAGGAGTGAAAGTGGCTTAGGAACGTCCCTTAAATAGACTAGGAATGTCCTATAACAATCCCATTGAGATTTGGAAAGAATCCCAACCAAAAATTAGGAAATTTTCCTAATTTTATTTTCGTCAGAAATCGAGGGTCGATGGGAGGGTCGATGATCCCGTCGACCCTAGGGTCTTAAGCTGTCCCACCCTCCCTCAAAAACTGAGGGTCTGACTTTCTGTATAGGGAGGTCCGACCCTGCTTCACTGGGTGTGCGATCCTCCCTTAGAATTAAGTGTTTTCGGGTCGATTTCGTACCTGGGATCTCGATCTCCTTCATGCCCTTGGTCCATTTGACTCGACCATGATGGGTAAACCTGGTTCACAATGGTAAGACCGGGTTAAATTGACATGGGTCTTACACATAATCTTCCACAGTAGGACCTGCATCATCAATTAAAATATTCGATGTCGAAAGGGTGAGCACACATCATGGCTCAGTGAGCAAACAAAACAATGCAACAAACATATGCATGCATTCAATTCATATCTTTGGTCTGGTTTATAAGTTTGCAATATGTAATAGAAAGGATTGGTGGCCGTCGCACCTCTATACACGAGTATGTGAAGCTACCCAATGGATTAAACACCATTGCCGTCCCACATGCACCCATCATGGAATAGAGATAGAGCTAAAGTGCCCGGATCAAACACTGCATAACACTTTCCTTGATGCCCTACCCGTACCAACACGTAAGCCCTTACTGGCGAGGGCTTGTAAACTGGGCTCGCAACTAACCAATCCTAGTGTCAAACAATATATTTAAGGCCTCATCCCAGCATCCCTCAATACGTCCATAGAGATCGAGCTAAGGCCCCCCAGTAGAGGTCAGAGACTACACGGTCCGAGACTACCTCCCCTGATGCCCTACGACGTAATATTTCTGCTAAGGTAATGGCGAGACGACGATGTTAGTGGACAAGACTTGAGTAGAGATAGAGCTAGAGTCTAGTGACCAGGATGAACCACAATGTCACGTCCTCCCCCTGATGCCCCACTCGCATCAAGCACACTAACCACACACATACATTCACATAACTATTCCTAGCATCATTATCATCATCATGTTATAAATAAACAGAATTAAATATGCATGAGCAGTAATAGAAGGAATATTGGATGACATGTGAAATGCACATTACAAGTATACAAGTGTAGAATCATTCTGGCATTGGACTCAATAAGTAAAACAGTTTATTATTAGCTAATTAATTTAGGTCTTGTTCCCTCACCTTTGGTCGATGATAGTTCCTCGTTCAAGCTTTGTAAATCACTTTTAGACCACTTGAAAACCTAACAAATTTATAGATTTTAAATTAAAATTTATTTCTAGCAATTTAGACTTCCAGAAACTGAATGGTCACAGGTGTGGTTGCACCTGTGGTCTCAGTTTCTGTGACCACAGGGTGTGTGGTCACAAGGTGTGGTCACGTACCATGCGACCACACATGAGACCACACCCTCCCTGAAACTTCCCGAGGGCATGTGGTCGATCATGTGTCTCTCTTGTGGTCGCATATCATGAGACCACACCCTCCCTAGACTTCCCGAGGGTGTGTGGTCGATTATGTGTGTCTCATGTGGTTGCATATCATGCGACCGCACATGCGATCACACATATGATGGTCGACTTTTTACTCTCAACTCAATTCCTTCATGGTTTGATTCCTTGGCTTATCATCATGATCCTTCCTATGATTGTTCTATGGCTTAAAATTAATATTTTTACACAATCCATCATCCTAATAGATTCCTTCCATGGATCTCTTAGAATTTGTCCATGGTTTAATGATTGGGGTCTCACTTTGAATCCCTATCTCCTCATGATCTATTCTAAGCATTCAATTGATATGGGGAATATTTCATACCTTAAACTTGTTGAAGATTCAGAGTTCTCTCTAAATTTCCTCCTCTTGGTCTTCCTCTTCAATTCTCGTTCTCTTCCTCCTCTTTTCTTTCTCTCTCTTTCAGTTTGAGTTCTAAAAGGATGAAAGAGGCTAAGGGACGTCCTATATATAGAGGAAAACCCTCCACATAGAGTCCTACTTAGATTAGGAAAGAACCCCCTTTGGATTATGAAGGTTTTCTAATCACGGAGTCTGTCTGACTTTGTGTGGTCGCAGGTGTGGTCGCAGAACCCGTCGACCACACAGTCAAAAACTGCAACCACACGTCCCAGATTTCTGTGGTCGCTTTAATCTGAGGTGTGGTCGACCACACCAGTTTAGGTATGCGACCTCACACTTCTAAATAGGTGATTTTGGGTTCAAATTCATACCTAGCCTTGTGGTTTCTTTACGCACTTGGTCCGCTTGGCCCGACCATGATAGGAAGACCTGATATAAGGTTGTAAGACCGATTAGTACGATACGGATCTTACAACTGAGCTTCACAAGAGAACTAAATGTGCAACGAACAAATGCCTGTAACTATCAACTACAGTCAGGTAAGATAACTGTAAGTACCAGCTCAAGACAACCTATGCACGGAGTCTCCAGGCTGCATGGGTCTCCACTCAGAGTGATGCCGTCTTACTCGACGTACAATAACATCCCCCATGTATGGGTCCATCATTTTGGTTCGCACATGACTGCAACTCATCCCAAGTCCACCTTGTGACACTTGAGGAGGTGATAATCCCATTAGTCGACTCGACCGCCCATCCACACTACGTCGGGTATGGGGAGCATCGTAGCCATGATCATACCACCCTTTATTGAACCTATGCCATTACATAACCCCTTAATGGCTAAGGGTACAGTTATACGGGTGATTATTGTTCAAAAAGCCATGTCCACCTAATTAGCCATATAACTGGACCATAATGTTGCCAAGCTTCAAACCCCGTCTGAGTAGCCCCTACATAGGACATCATGACTTAGTTAAGTTACATGTGGTCAATGCAGAGTAGCGTTGGTAAGAAGTGGTGCAAGCGTCCCATACCACCCACCTTCCTCCTTACCAACTTAACCAGACATCATGAATCAAACATAGATTGGTCGCTTTTGTGGAAAGGTAGTGAGTATCTCATACCACTCACCCTCCAATTTCTACCGGTACTTTTGATCTCAAATGCAAAGATGCATATTCATGAGCACACAAAGTAGTATATTGGATGGCATGTTATCACACAAGGCATGTTATCAATCTCACAACACCATACAACATAATAATAATAGAGATACACATGCATCCAATATGTTTAGTTCCCTTATCGAAAGATAGAAGAGTAATCTCAATCGATAACTTCCTATCAGAGTCTTCATAGCTCTAACAAAACCAATTACACATTATGCATTAATTCATTATCCAATAGAATTATTCTAGTTTTGCTTTAAGCTTTTTATTCTGGTATTCACAATGTTATCAGTATGTCTGATATTCATGCCTATTATCTACTGTCTATTTATCATAGCATTAAGCATTAGTTATTAATTCCATTCATTACCGTTCATAGTCTAAAGGTACTTTTAACCTTGAGATAGACCTACTATCCATACAAGGTAGATGGAGTGGAGATTGGCACTCCACAAGACAAAATGCTCGATAGTCAGATTCCACCTTCTATTAGCCTAATACTAAGAAGGAATATTTCTAACAAGGTCAGGGGTGTTCTACCACCTTAATAGGGGTCCTAGGGTTGAGTAGCAGCTACTGGCCAAGCACGAGAAGGTGCAGCAACCAAACATGCATGCAACTGGTGGTTGTGGCAGTACCTCACCAAATTCTAGGTGTGGGGATGATGGTCGCTGCCATACACTTTCGCATGGTCGTGCAACTATGCCAACACTTCTGGAGTCTTGCCTAGACCATGTAGCTTGGGTTTAAGGCTTCAGATTATAGTGGTGATGAGTGGTTGGTCGTTTTAGTGTATAGACCAAATCCTACCTCTAACACACATGAAGCACAAGGGGTTTCACTTCATAGAAAACTGATTACAGGGTTCTAAATCCTTAAACATGTCCAAATAAATTATAATAAGTCACTGGCTAAGTTTGCCGAGATTTGATGCCAGAATCACGTGCGGCTGATGGCATCGACCGCATGTCAAGATTGGTAGGTCATGCGGCCGATCTCTGCAATCGCACGTCGAAACGTGGTCGGATGCTGCAATTTTACACAGGTGGTTTATTGGGATTTTCTAAGTATGAATAAGAAGTTTGGGCTCATGGCTCCATGCTTACATTATGGTTTGGATACCATTTTAATCCGATAAATAACCGAAATACCATATTTGGTTTATACCTTTGAATTTAGATCAAAGTCCTTCAGATCCTTATTGAATCGTGGTCTTAGGTCTCTTGAACTACAAAGTGGTCATATGAGTACTTGTTTAGTCCTCATGATTCAATACCAACCTACCTTTGTACCGAGTGCACTACCATTCCTATTCCGAGTCTGTGAACAATAGCTCACATGGCATAAGTCTCAATCATCAATGGTCAATGGTATGCCTTCCACTGATTTAGTCATGGCTTATGATTAAATCATGGACAAATCCTCAATATGCATAATGTCATCCCTTTACACCATTCATGGAGTATTTCCATTAAGATTTTAAATTAATTGACTCATCACTTTGTAAGTTTCATTATTTCATTCATAGCTAAGGTGAAGGAGTACTTACAATAGTAGTTCTCCTTCTTCTTACAGTTCTCTATCAACTAAGTCAATGATCCAGAGGTAAGCTTGTCTTCTCTTCCTTCCTTCTTTTTTTTTTCTCTTCTGCATTTTTTCTTTCTTCTTGTCTCTTTGGGCAGTAGTCAGAGGATTTCCTCTCTTCTATTCTTCTTATCCCTCTCCTCTCTTTCTCTCTTTTCCTCATTCTCTAATTTCATGCGTCAGAACTCTCCTTTCACCAATTTTCTTAACTAGTGGTTGTTTTGGAGAGTTATCTCCTTTCTTCACTAAATCGGTAAGTGTAGGATTTCCATGGATCCCATCATGGTAGTAGAGAGGATTTCCTTCTTTGGTTACCATGAATAGGCCGTTGGTAATAGTCCTTTTAAGTTTGGAGAAGACAGAGATTCAAAATGGTGGGTCCTACAGCCATTTATCACCGACCAATTCTGCCCCTGGGGTGTGGCTGCAAGGCGAGTAGCTAGTGCGCAGTTGCACCACCTTGTTCTCCAGTCGGACCACTTTTTGGTCAACCAGCTTAGGTGTATACGTGCCAGGCACTTGGTGGTCGCATGGGTTGGGTCCGTGACCTCTTATTGTGAAATATCGTGCATCCTAATGACATGAGAGGTTTGAGTTAATGGATTTGTATCACTTATCGAGTATGTCATTATCTTCAGTTATGTCAGTCCAATACGTTCGCATGTGGAAAGATCCGACACATGCCCAAAATGGTCAAGCCGTAACGGGGTTTGGGCATGGGTCTTACAAGTCATGTTTATGATAAGTCTAAGGTATCATAATTAGTCATAGGAACATGTCCTAGGGTCAATTGGTCAAGTCTCAAGATCCCTGGTTGAAGATTTAGCCAAAACAGGCTTGCTGTTAACAGGTGGTCGATAGAGGTAGTAGATCAGCTTAGGTGGTCGATCAGACTCATTTCATCAACCGGTTAGGAATTTTGGTTCATTGTGATTCCAGAGGCTTGCACTTCTTTAGGATCACTTTTACAGAGGTTCTATGACATATTTCAACCCCTAGTTAAGATAGAATTCTATTCCCATAGTTTATATGCAAGTACGGTTCTCAATTGCGAATGTTGGCTATGCAACCGTATGTACTTACACTCTTGGGTATACATTCTGATCAAACCCATCATTCCATGGTGTTTATTACATCATTATTGAGGTGTGGGAGGGTCAACATAGTCCAAAGGGTCAATTGGGATTGAAAATATGAAGTTTGTACCTCTCTATAACTCAGGTGGTCAATGACAGTAGAGGCGGTTGATTAGGGTAATTTTGTTGACAGCCCTCGTCGACCACCTCGTACTAGTGAGCTCGGATTGAATCCAATTAGATCGATTCTCCATGGCATGGGGTCGAGGGCAATATTAGATGGTTTATAAGGGTCTGTACTACATTAGGTACCACTTCCCAACGATAATTCGTTATAATGATCTACATTCATTCCTTATAGCGGTTTGACCATCATAAGCATTAGTAAGAAATTCTATCTTAATGTTCATTAATGGTTATTAGAATTTTATTCCAACATGATTAGAGGTTGGGTTTTACGTCATAAGATCATCAAGGGTTCATTCTAAGTATGAAAAGAATAGTTTAGAGGTTACCTTGTAGCTTATGCTAAGTGTAGTTATAGCAAGAAGTTTGAGGGAGGACCTTCAATGGTAGTTCTTCCTCTTCTTCTTCCTTCAGTCTTGTTTTAATTCTCTCTCTAACATGTCAGAGTTTCAAATGTTCTCAATTTAGGGTTTTTAGAGAGCTTTTATTATAGTGTTATCCAAGGGTTTGAGTTGCATTGTAACTCATCTGTTGAGAGTCCTACTTCAAGTAAAAGAGTGATAAAGGAGGTTAGAAAGTTGCCAATTGGCACTCAAACATAGTCAAAGATGGGTCCCACATGATTTAGGATGATCATGGATGCTTGGGAACCAGTTGAAACCAAGCCCAACTAATTGGACTCGAATTGTCCGGGTTATGGGCACGGGCAGTTGATGATAGTATAGGCGGTCGATTAAGCTCATTTCATCGATCACCTTGGTTGACCGCCAATCCTAAATTGGTTCAGGTTCACTAAATTATGGTTGGTTTGACTATTTTACCTCAAACAAAGCTTCTACACTAAAAGGGTTTTGGCTCGTTCAATATAATCCAATGAAGATGCAGGTGCTAGGTTTGTGTTGGCAGGAGAACCTTTTATGTGAGAAATATTTAAATTAGCCCATATTTTTGGTTGCGGGTTTCACATGTTAATTGCTATGTTTAGATAGAATATTCTATTTTGGGTTATAATTTAATTTCTGCAATACCTTAGTTGAACATGCGATATTTGTATACTTTAGAGACAATCTAGGTGTGAGGACATGCAGTTAGACACTTGCATACATGGTAAGGGTAAAAAGAGAAAAATCATAAAAATCTTAACAAAGAGAGATAATGCCTTACCAAACCTTCCAAACATAGAGCTTAGGTTAAAGGGTAGTTTTAGATCATTCCTTACCCCTTAACTCCTTCCAACCTAGAACAGGTTATTCCCTTAAACTGAAAACAGGTTACCCTCCAACCTAGAATAGGTTCTCAACCCATTGACATAGAACAGGTTATCTAGATTCTTATACTATTTCAAACTACGTGGATCTTGATTCTTAGGAGAACCCTAAGATACATAGGCAGTTTGGGAAGAACTTCCAAATTCAGACCCTCGATCCACTTGGACTATCCATCGGTCCAATAAATCTACCCTTGATCCATTTAGACTATTTATCAGTCCAATAAATACCATCCACCCTTGATCCACTTGACTATCTATCACTCCAATAAAGAACATCTACCCTTGATCTACTTGGACTATCTATTAGTCCAACAAAGATCATTTACCCTCAATTTTGAACTACGCGGGTTCTGATTCTTAGGAGAACCCAAAGATACATAGACAATTTGGGAAGAGCTTCCAAATTTGGACCCTCGGCCCACTTGGACTATCCATCAATCCATATAGATCATCCACCCTCAATCCACTTGGACTATCAATTAGTCCATATAGATCATCCATCTTCGATCTACTTGAACTATCCATCGATCCAATAAATATCATCCACCCTCGATCAACTTAGACTATCTATCAGTCTAATAAAGATCATTCACCCTTAATTCTGAACTATGTTGTACCTGATTATTAAGACTACTAGAATACTTAGGTAATTTGGAGGAATCTTCAAATACAGTACTACACCTTAGTTTCTTAGGTCATCCATATCTATATCCATACCCTTATCCATCATGCATATCCATAACCATCTCTTTATCCATATCCATTTCTATCATCAAAATCCATACCCTAACCCATAAAATTTCTCCAGCTAATCAAGCATAACGGTAACCTAATGCTTATCCCAATTTTTGATAGACCAAAAAGCCAATCTAAGGGTTAGGAGTCAATAGAAGTCTTATCTTATGATGAGACTATATCTGAGGTCCTAGACCTTAATCTAGGTGGCAACTCCAACAAATCATTTTTTCGAAGAAGAAGTGAATTCCCTTGTATTTTCCTCACAGTTAGGTTTTGTAGTCAATGGTCAAAGAAATCAGCAAAACAAACTTACTGTCCTTTTGCGGTCGACGGTTGGTCAATTAGACCCATTTCATCGACTTGACTGTCCCTTTCATCTTGGCTTCGTCTAATTTGGGTTCCAGAGGCTTATACCTCATTGGAATCATGTTCACAAAGGTTTTAAAATATTGTGGGGTCACATATTAAGGGTTAAATCCCTTTCTACAGATTATATACATGTAGGGTTATTGATTATGAATGTCGGCTATGTAACCATACGTGTCTACACTCATAGGAAAGCATTTTAATTGAATTACCAATTTAATATGGTCCACAATATGTTGCTTAAGGTGTTAGGTGAGTCTACTGTGTTAGATGAATCATAAGTAGTAGAATGGTAGCAAAAGAGAAAAGAACACACTTCTGTGATCGAGCAGCCGATCATAGTGGTGCGGTCGATCAGACCTATTTGGTCGATCAAACCGATTGACCTGATGGTCATAGTGAGCTTGGACTGTGCTTGTTTAGTTTGATTTCTCTAGTTCTTCATCGACTTTGCTTCTAGAGGGTTGTTAAGAGTCTGTGTCCACACCTCATAATTCAAATAAAAATCATACCTTTACATCTATTGGTCAAATCTGGTCAACATTCATAGTTTTGATTGTAATGGCCATTAATGGCTGAGGGAGAATGCTTCCCACATTACCAGAGGTTGAAGATAATCTCTGAGGTCAAGGGTTTGATAGTGTAATCATTAAAGTAAGGTTTCGTTACTTACCTATGAGAGTCGAGTCACTTATTCCAATATTAAGAAGCTTAAGGGAGGACCTTCAATAGAGGGTTTTTTTTTTTTTTTGGGTAAATACAATGGAGGTTCTTCCTTTCCTTCTTCCTTCAATATTTTCCTTAGATTTAATCTCCAAAACGTGCGTCAGAACATGGTAAAGGTCCCACACGTATGGTTTTGGTTTGTTTATAAGGAGGGAGGATCAAGAGTTTGAGTTGGAATCATGCTCTCTTCCTTAATCCAAGTTCTAATTCAATTATTATCAAGAAATGGGTTTTAGATTGCCAATTGGCAAACCTAAGTGTTCTAGGATTAGTCCCACATGTTACTGGGTTGTCCAAGAGGTATTGGACATGAACGGAACCAATCCAAAATGGATAAACTCAGTCGACAAGATTCTGTGGTCCTGCGGTCAATCAACTTGAACGGTCAATAAGACTCATTTCATCGACCAGACCCATCGACGCACGGCCCTTTTTGGTTTAGATTAGCTATGCTTTAAACGGGTTGACATTCTAATGAGTATTTAGTTGTTCCTACATGTCATAGGCATGATCTAAGTCTTACTTGAGATCCTTTATGCTTTTAAACTGATACGAAAGCTATAGTCGTGTCAGCGGGAAGACCTGTCATATGGGGAAAAAAAATTCAAATTAGCCTAAAATTTTGGGTCCGGGTTTTATAACTCCCCCTGAAAGAATTTTGTGTCCCTGAAATTGGTTTACTTTGTTCCTTGAATAACTGGGGATACTTATTGTGTATTTCATCTTCCTTTTCCCACGATGCTTTGTTGGAACCTTAGCAAGGTTGTTGAGTTGTTTTCATTGTTGGCAATACATTCTGAGTTGTTCTGGACTGTAGAAAGAGTCTTAGTAGGCATGGTTGTGTCTAGGACACTTGCTCAGGGCTGTAGAGATAGTATGTGTGGGTCCCACTAAGGTAGCACTAGGCCCTACTGAGGTCCTACAGAGGGTGTGGCACAACAGTTGTAGAGAGTGACATGCAGGGAACAACAATTGATGATAGACTAGTATTTTGAAAGAAGAAAGAGGAAAGAGAGTGTCTGTGGATCCCATTAAGGTTTTACTAATAGATAGGGTGACTGGGTTGGTGCATTGATAGTAGTTGATGAGAAGAGAGAGAAAGTAAAGAGGGAGGGTGGGGACCAGGTAGGTCCCACCCGATGTTGCTTGCTACATTGGCAGCTAATCCTGGCTAGGATGGCTGAGGTCAGCATGCCACTGGTACAACAGGGCAGTTGCATGCACAACACACAGCCATAGCAGGCCCCTGCTCAGCAACCTCACGAGGCAACGTGACCCATAAGGCAATAGGCCCGCAAGCCAGTTGGCCCTCAAGCAGCAAGCTAGCTGCACGCAAGGAGCATAGCAGTAGCAGCAGGGGGTGCCCCCACCTGTTCGACAAAATGCGAGGAGAGAAGCATCCCCCCGGTTAGTCCTTATATCTCTGAGTGTTTTAAACAAAGACACGGTCACAAAGGGAATTTTCAATATCCTCATGGGTACTTTGGTCAAGTAAAAAGGAAGGAGATTTGAAATATATGGCCAAGATTGAGCCACGTATAGAAGATGCCCATCCAATGATTCTTAAATTGGCAGGCTAATGTGTATCTTAGCCATTCCGTCCGGATACTCCCACGGATAATTAAATTGGTCAGATGCAATTTTAAGTTATGGTCTTCGACATATAAAGGTGGTCCCTTGATTTGGTAAGGGGCAGGTATTGTGCATCGACGATGCAGATTCAAATCCAAAGGTCATGATTTGCGTCGAATTAGTCTGACGCGATAAAGGAGATCTAATGACCTTTATGATTTCCCGCTTATTTCAGACATATCCAATGGCTGACATTAAAGATTCACCTGTGATCCAATAAAAAATAGACAACGTTGTATGGGCATCAGCGGAGGTGGCGTTATGGTGTGTTGTGGAGCATAGAATCGTCTTTGAAGATTCCATTTGGAATGTTCAAGATGGCTGGACTTTGGATGGCCATATCTCGGCCATCCAATGTTCAATTGAGGTGATTCAAATTTCCCTGAACTCATCTCTTCGAGTATAATCGATCTGCTATAAAAAAAAAATAGAGTTGTGGAGAGGATAGCTGTGGGTTTTTGGAAAGATAATGGTTTTGAGCTCTATTTATGTGTAAACCCATCTCCACCTACCTCTCTTTGATGTTAATGGCTATATGAAGCATGAGAGGGCTAGTGTGAGTAATTATTTATGAGTTGTGGGTATTTGGTGTGTGTGAGGGTTGTTGAAAGAGTGCCAATACTTGTAGAAGCTTAAAGATACTCATCCACCATCACTGAAGAACTTGGGGAGACCAAACGG
Source organism: Protea cynaroides (assembly GCA_028583415.1). Lineage (NCBI taxonomy): Eukaryota > Viridiplantae > Streptophyta > Magnoliopsida > Proteales > Proteaceae > Protea > Protea cynaroides. Next base: position 16,336,034 of record CM053269.1, read on the forward strand.
TAAGCACCACTCAGTATTGAGCACGCTGGGAAGGTAACTACTCACATAAGTGCATTTACATTGTAATATGCTATATGAGAAGGGCTTGTAATCTTTATTTGAAAAATACATTGTAACCTATCATGTTGGGGGCTTGACAGGAGTGAGGGTTTTAGCTGAAGACTGTAATGAGGGTTGTAGCCCAAGACTCAGATACAATTGAGAATGTGGTCGATGTTGTAGCACTTGGGTTGTAGGAGCAACCATAGCATTAAAGAAGCGTATTGGATATAATACGAAACCCTGGTTAGGGTATTACCCCGTGGACTAGTCATTTTACATTGTGTTGGTGAACTACGTTACATACTGTGTCATGTGGATGTGCATATGTGTATTATGTATATGAAGTGCATGGTTTGGAGGCTGGGTGTACACATTGGGTAGGCCAAGCCACAAGATACTATTGCCTATGGTTGTGTGGCATCGTGTGTTATACAAAATATATTTAAATGAATGTATGTATGAATAAGTGTGTGAGCAAACCTCCTAGTTAGCTCCATGCAAAATTGTTAACTTAGTCTGGGTAGGATTTAAAGAATAGAGAAGGAATTTTAGAGGTCACTAATTTAACCCCCTTTTTAGTGTCAACCTGGGAATCTCAATTGGTATCAGAGCCATATTCCCAAGGGAAGAAGACTAACAGCTTCGGGTATTGATAGTATTAAGAGACAGTGAGAAATGACATCCAGTGATGACCACCACAAGCATGGAAAGATACCCTTATTTGATGGGTCCAACTATAGTGTTTGAAAGGTCAGGATGGAAGCATATTTGATAGCTCTAGGCTATGGAGTTTGGCTAGCAATGAAGAATAGATACATACACTTTACAGAAGACATCACAGATGTAGTGGAAATGAAGAAAAGAAAAAGTAAAACCAAAGCAGTCACAGCTCTTCTGACATCACTAGTGAGCAATGAGCTCACTAGAGTAATCATCTGTCCTACTTCCAAAGAAATTTGAGATAAGTTGAAAAGTGAACATGAGGGAGACAATAAAATAAAAGTGGCCAAGTTATAAATTTTGATATCTCAGTTTGAGAGTCTGAAAATGGCTGAAAGAGAGACCATTGAGTTCTATCTCAATAGGGTGAATGGCATCACCAATACAATTAGAGCATTAGGTGAAGAGATAAAAGAGATAAATATTGTCAAGAAGGTTCTAAGAACTCTACCCAAGTTGTAAAATGTAAAGGTGTTTGTACTAGAAGAATTATCTACCTTGGATAACTTAACCACTAATGGTTTACATGGCATTTTAACAACATATGAAATGAGAATGGTTGATGAGATGCCTACAGAGAAGGAAGCGGCTTTTGAAGCTATGAGAAAGTTAAAGATCAAAGAACCAAGTGAGAAATCAAAAGCAAAAGAGGTCAGTGAGTCTAATGACTCAGATGATGAGTTGATTGCCTATCTTGTGAGAAGGCTTGAGAAGAGAAGTGAAAAATATAAAGATAAGTCAACATTGAAATGCTTTAACTGTGAAGGCATAGGACACTTTGCATCCATGTGTCCAAAGAAGGGTAGAGTCTTTGATTCAGATGATGAAGATCTCAATGAGAGTCAAGACCAGAAAGGAAAAAAAAAATTATTCCCAAGAAGAAAAGTCTCCTCACAAAGAAGAGCAACAATTCTTCAGATGAGACACTAGAGGATGATGATGATGAGGTTCTCTTTATGGTCCTTCTTGATGAGCTTCAAGGGAAGATTAAAAAATCTATAAAAAAAGATGGAGTTGAAGAAGAGCTTGATCTTGAAGCTGAGTTATTTGTAGCTCTTACAAAACTCAGAACAGAGAGGAAAAAGAACAAAATCTTGAATAATCAGTACAATTCTATTATTGAATTGATAAGTCAACTGAGGGTCTCTAATAAAGAAGTAAAGAAAATTGCTAATGATCTGAAAAATGCCCTATCCTCAAAAACAAATGAATGTGTAAAGGTTAAGGAAGAAATTCTAAGACTAAAAACAAAGCTTACAAAGTCTATTTGGAAGAAGAGTAGCTACATAGAGGCCACCACTTGATCTCCATTAGTGATTGACCAAGAGGTTGAGGATGACTATTTTCAAGTAGAAGAAAAAGATAATATTCTAAATGAGATTCTAAGTTACCAGAGGTCATCTCATATCAAGTCTAGCTTGGATATGACAAACAACAATCTGAGAAAGTAAACGGGAAAGATTTATTGAAAGCCCTACTGTGTTTGTCAGAGCAAAGTAGAGAGAATCACATGTAGAGAGGTTTCCCAAGAATAAGACCGATAAAGAAGCGTTCAACATAATCAACTACAACAGACAGATAAGGCAAGGCTACAATCCTGTGCAAAGAGAGAGCTTTAGAGGATACTGCTATGGGTGTAATGGTTATGGACACAAAGTTATAGAGTGCAGAAGAAAAATTAGACAACCAGAGTTCACAAGCAAAGACAAATTTGTACCTTTGGCTGAAGATAGAATTGAATGCTACAAGTGTTAGAAATTTGGCCATATAGCCAGAAATTATCAAATACTCCTTTTATCTCAAAGACAAACTAGAAAGAATGTTAAAAGAAACCCTCTTAGAAGACCAGTTCAAAGAGAAGAAAGAGTTGTGAAAGAACAAACAAGAAAACTCATCACAGTAAAATAGAAAGCAGTGTGGGTTGAGAAGAACAAGAAAAAGGACAACAAATCTCTCATTGTGTAGACAATTTTTAAGGCCAAAAGTAGACCTATACCATTGATCTTGGATAGTGGGTGCTCCACTCACATGACATGTGAAAAAGAAATTTTTTCAAGTCTGAATGCTGAAGAAGGTGGGTCAGTTAGATTTGAAAACAATGATGGTACAAGGATTGAAGGAAGATGAATTGTCAACATTTATAGTGCATAATTAAAATCCCAGAATATTTTTCTTGTTAATGGCCTGAAACACAATCTCTCGAGTGTGAGTCAAGTTTGTGATCAAGGCAATGAAGTAACCTTCGCCAAGGATGGTTGTGTGGTGAAGAATGTTGAGAAGGAAAAAGTTATGGCACAAGAGACTAGAACATGGACAACCTGCATGTTCTTTTAGAAACCTGATAGTTTGCAAGCTGTGCGCTTGGCTAGGTTATGTTATTAATAGAAAGATCACTAGTGGCAATGCATTCTTTTTGGGAAACAATTTTGTAGCCTAGCACAACAAGGAGCAAGAGTCAATGTTTTCTTTTTGTTCACAGTAGGAGCAAAATACTCAGCAGTTTTAGTCAATTGTGATCTTGTGGCAGATATCATCATATAGTCCCTCCCAAAGGACTCACTTGTGACTCTCAGAGATAAACTAAGAGTTGTGGCTCTTAGTGCACTGTAGATGGTATAGGTGTAAGGGGAGTTGGTGCCTGCATAGAAACACTGTTTATCTATAGGATTGGAAAGATGCAGTGGGCACTTCTATATGTGAGTCTATGCAAGGGGAGTTCTGATGTAGGGGGAGCATTAATAAAGGGGAGCGTCATTTTTTTCCCTTGTATTTGTTGACAAAGGGGGAGGAGTGCTTGATATCATGTGGAGATATCATGTAGTTTGCCACCAATTCTAAAGGGGGAGATTGTTGGAACCTTAGCAAAGTTGTTGAGTTTTTGTTATTATTGGCAACACATTCTGAGCTATTTTGGACTGTAGACAGAGTCTCAGTTGGCATAGTTGTGTCTAAGACACTTGCTCAGGGCTGTAGAGGAGAGATAGTATGTGTGGGCCCCATTGAGGTGGCACTGGGCCCCATTGAGGTCCTATAATGGGTGTGGCACAACAGTTGTGGAAAGTGACATGCAGTGAACAACAATTGATGGTAGACTAACAGTTAGTAAGAGGGAGCACTGGTAAAAATATAAAGAAAGAAAGAGGAGAGAGAGTGTCTATAGGTCCCACTAAGGTCTTGCCAATAGATAGGGTGACTGGGTTGGTGCACTGATAATAATTGATGGGAAGAGAAAGAAAGAAGAGAGAAAAAAAGAAAGAAATAGTAGAGAGAGAGTGGGTGGGGGCCAGGTAGGTCCCACCTGATGTGGCTTGCCACATTGGCAGCCAGTCCTAGCTAGCATGGCCGAGGTCAGCATGCCGCATGCATAATAGGCAGCTGCGAGCATAACACACAACGACAGTAGGCCCCTGCCCAGTAGCCCAGCAGCCTCAGCAAGGCAGCATGACCCGTGAAGTAGTAAGCCCGCATGCTATTAGGTAGTAGGCCCGTAAGCCCATAGGCCCTCAAGCTAGTAGGCTAGCTGCGCGTAAGGAGCACAACAGCAGCAGCAGGGGGTGCTCCCACTTGTTTGATGAAATGCGAGGAGAGAAGCACCCCCCCGGTTAGTCCTCGTATCTCAGAGTGTTTTAATTAAAGACACGGTCACAGAGGTATTTTCAATATCCTCAAGGGTACTTTGGTCAAGTAAAAAGGAAGGAGATTTGAAATATATGGCCAAGATTGAGCCACATATAGAGATGCCCATCCGACGATTCTTAAATTGAAGGGCTAATTTGTATCTCAGTCGTTCCTTCGAGATACTCTCACAGATAGTTTAATTGGTCAGATGAAATTTTAAGTTATGGTCTGCGACACATGAAGGTGGTCCCCTGATTTGGTAAGGCGCAAGTATTGTGCATCGATGATGTGGATTCAAATCTAAAGGTCATGATTTGCGCTGAGTTACTCTAACGCGATAAAGGAGATCTGATGGCCTTTATGATTTCCTGCTTATTTCAGACATATCTGACTATTGACATTAAAGATTCACTTATGATCCAACAAAAAATCGACAATGTCGTATGGGCATCAGCGGAGGAGGCGTTATGGTGTGTTGCGGTGCACAGAATCGTCTTTGAAGATTCCATTTCAAATGTTCTGATGGCTAGACTTTGGATGGCCATATCTCAACCATCCGATGTCTGATTGAGTTGATTCAAATTGCCCTAAACTCATCTCTTCGAGTAAAATCAACCTTCAACAAAAAAAGAGTTTTGGAAAGGTTAGCTATAGGTTTGGGAGAGACAAGGGTTTTGAGCTCTCTTTGTGTGTAAACCTGTCTCCACCTACCTCTCTTTGATGTTAATGGCTATATGAAGCATGAGAGATGTAGTGTAAGATCTGTGCCCAAACCCTGTTATGATCTGACCATTTTAGGCATGTGTGGGGTCTTTCCATGTATGAACGTATCGTACCAACATGACCAAAGGTGATGACATACTCGTGAGGTGACACCAAACCACTATCTTGAGCCTCTTACGTCATTAGAGCACACGAAAGTGCATTAGAAGAAGTCTCGAAATGATTCTAGGCAACCTCCAAGAGCCTAGAATGCATGAGCCTGTGCTGTCCAGCCAAATAGAGGGTCCAACACAAGGTAGCGAGGGTGCAATGGAACACCAACCCTACGTGTGCTGCCGCACCTCTAGGCGCAAATTGGATTGGTGACTAATTTGAACGTGGATTCTATAAGAACCGTGTTCTGAAAACCCGGTCTAACCCATGGTTTTTAATGGTGATAGGTCTTCCAATCATAATCGGACCGGAAGGCGAAGCCAGGTGACGAACCACTCAATTTTAGGTACGAGAACCTATGTAAACTGTAAAATTTACATACCAGTCTGATTATACCGGTCTGACTGAGTTAGACCGGTATGTGCGACCGGTATGTGTATTTTCGGCTGGTGACGGACTCCAACGAGTCCCACACTCCTAATTGAAGTTGGAATGTTTCCAACCGTGGGAAACCTTCCTAAGAACGGTCTCCCACTATTAATAGAGACTTTGACCCTCCTTTGATCCTTCTCAAAACCCTAGCCGTCTAGAAGAGATCTGAGAAGGAGTAAGGAAGGAGAAGACTGCTCAAGAAAGGGGTTTCCGTCGGAGGAGCACGCCGCCAACCGACAAACACCGCCGGTAAGTGCTCAATCCTCTTAGTCATGATAGGATTTCAGATCGGAGCCGTAAAGCGGCACAGCGATCCAAAATCCTAGGACTTTAATTAAAGCCTAGTTTTTCATTTAGATCTGATCTGGTTTGATACGCGTTCTAGTCGAAACCAGAAGGCCATTAGAATACTTGGACCTTAGAGTGGGTTAGGAGAAACCCTAGAAACCAAGTTAATGATCGACAAGGAAGGGAGATCCGAGATCAGGTTCTCGGATCCAAACCGCAGGACATACCGGTTGGACACAAGGTCCTGCGGTATGGGCCTACGATATATACCGTAGGCACCGGTATGTACCACGACTGGTATATACCTATTGCACATACTGATCTCACTCTACTGAGACCTGTACACTGAGACCGGTATGCCTTCTGAGCCTTGTTTACTTGACCAAACATGGTTCTGACCAGCTGTGACCTTAATAAATAAATTCTAACTTTAATAAATGAATTCTAACTTATAGGTATGATTATGTAGGACTTGTAGACAGCATGAGTAGATCCTGTGACGCTGTACAAAATTGTTATCACGTGACAGGTAAGGGACAAGACCCCAAACTCTAATTAATTAAATAACAGTAAACCTTTGTGATTAAATCTATGTGTAAATTGAATTGCTTGGTGTTTGTGCATATTCACATGCCATGTAGTTGTTTCTTTTACTATTATCTAATCATGCATTTCATATACTAGGATGTTGGATGTTAGGCATGTGTATGTTTTTAGTTAGTGTGTGGAATGTGAAGGGGAGTGAGCCCTGGATATATCCACAACTAACACCTTTCTCGTATCGCCATCTACCTTAGCAGACTTGGTGCGAATAGGGTATCAGGGGGAGGACGTGGGATTGTGGTTCATCCTGCCTATCAGACTTGAGCCCTATCTCTATGTCATAAGGAGTCGTGCTGGGGTAAGGCCATAGATACTCTATTGACATATAGGACTGGTTAGAAATGGAACCCACTTGCAAGCCCTTGCCAATAGGGGTTTAGGTATTGGTACGATGTAGGGTATTAGGGGGAGGACGTGGGATTGTGGTTCATCCTGCCCGCCAGACTCGAGCCCTATCTCTATACCGGAGTGAGTGATGTGGGGTAACAACAGTAGTATGGTAGGTGCCTGACTATTGGGTGTGCTCACACTCTCGTGCATGGAGGTGCGGTGGCCGCCAAACCTTATCATAGCATTTTGCAAGTTATACCTAACCCAAATTGTAATGTTATATGTTCCATTGGTCTTGTACTTACTGAGCTAAGTTGTGAGCTCACCCGAATATATTCTATTTCTTTTTCAGATCTTGATGCAGGGTATACTATGGAAGACTTTATGACTGCCCGAGCTTACAGTACGATGGCTGCCCTGGATACACAGACAGTAGAGGACGAGCATGATGCATCATGCGAGTGCTCATTCTGTGTATTTTATCAGTGATGGTTTATTTTCTTTTAATACAATGTAATAATTATTATTTAATTTTTGTGAATGATGGAATAATTTGAGTATTTATTTTAATTACCACATAGAACTCAGTTCATTTATCTTTTATCCGCTGCTATGTATTATTTTCTGATTAAGTTAGACTGCTTGGGAATGATTGGTTGACACGGTCTATTGAGATCCTGGTGTGAACCGTGGTTTAGAGCCAGTTCACTCACACTTTTGGTTCAGTCGGAATTGGGGTGTGACAACTTGGAATCAGAGCCCTAGGCTCTGTCCAGTTAATCATTCTGCATCTAACTGTGTCCAATGAGCTGAGTTAAAAAAATTAAAAACTTTAATAAGATCACACCATAAGCTTGTTTGATGCTTGAGACTTAAAAAAGATGCATAATATACTATTAATGGAAGAACAATTATAAGCACTGAAGTATTAAAGAAAAACAAATAACCATTTCATAATTTTAAGTACAAAGTGTATGACAGAGTACAGTCCACAAGTCAGACAGTTACTCTGTTAACAAAATAAACCACATGTGAGTAAAATAAAACTACATCAGGCTATGGTGGAGTAGCGGGCCTGGGAGGTATCAGGTCTATGATATCATAATTGCGCTCGTATGCCTCTCTAAGCCAATGAACCTGGTCCTGCGTGACCCGTAGGCTGCGAGCTAGACGCCCCAAGTCCTGACCCATCTCCCTCTGAGTATCTATGATCTCCCTCTGAGTATCTCGGATCTCCATGAGCATGCTCATCACTGGGTCCGAAGGAGGATGAGATGATCCCGCTACATGAGAAAGCCGAGATGGTCCTACTCTTGGAGAATGTTGGGGTGCAGGTGCTGGGATGTCCTCCATGTGTGCATCCCCATCACCCCCTATCTCTGCCGCTGCTGCTGCTGCGACTGCCGTCTGGCTCCTAGGTGGGAGAGGACGAGCCTGTAGCTCCTCGTCACTAGGCTCTAGATCATCCATCTGCATCTTATAGACGGCTTCAACATCTATGTCGAAACTCATAGTGATCTCAACAGCTACCTCTCCATGCATGTCCACACCTAGGCGATGCAACAATGCTGTGATCAACCTACCATATGGAAGATTGCCCGTTACATTGGGCTTTTCCGCATAAATCATGGAACGAATAATCAGGTAAGGCAGGTAGATCCGGTGCCTGGTAGTCACACAGTAGGTAAGATACTTGGTCAACTGGGACTGAGACAACTCTCCATAATGACCACTCTGGGGAACAATGTCGTGCTGTATAATACGGCAGTAGACGAGGCACATGACAAAGGTATGAAGCTAACATGATACTGCCTAGCAACAAAATCTGCTCTACAATGGCTACTCTCATGTCCTCAGTAAGATACCCTTTAGCTCAGGGTGGACAATAGATGAGATCCCCATCGTTTGGAATCTCAAGAAGTGCAGTTAACTCGGCCGTGTTGAAAGAGATCATCATCCCTTTCACATAGCTAGTAATGCGAAGGTCTCTAGCATGCTCCCAATCATTTGGATCCCCTTCTACCTCCAGGTTGGTGAAGAATAGTTTTACCAGCTTGGGATGAGTGGTCTCTTTATACTGAATAATGAGAAACCAGTCCATCGCCCCAAAGGCAGCCTCCACGTCGAAACGGTGCAGGTGTTCTAGGTTCACAAAGAGACCTACTTCAATGTGTTTTGCTCGAAACCATGAAAGGCGCGAAGCGACAGCTTCTGATCGGAATAATCTCTCATCATAGAGGACGGGCGGAGGATCTGGCCTGTGCATACCCGGCATAAATGATCGCTTACCCGCACCACGACGTCCAGACATATCGTAAACTGTTGAATAAAGGAAAAATGAAACAGTTAGAGAAAATTTTCCGGAACATCGGCAGCATAACGACAGAAATGAATCAAAAGCCTTACATTCACCCAATATGGGTAGGAGGACTTATGTGGTGGCACAATGCTAACACAAGATCAAACAATTACACCACAAAAACAAAGAAATAGAGACTTATAACAAAATTCATCAAAAACATCGAAAAACCTAGAAACCTAGGTTAAAAGTTGAAAATTTAGGATTGTTTCTTCAAACCAACCGATGGAACCTCGAATTGATTGAGGGGTTTTGCACATTTAGGCTCTTAGAACCTTTCTCAAGCCAAGAGGGAAGTTTTCTATGGTTAAAAACTATCAAATCAAGAACAACATAAGTTTTGGCATAAAAGACGATGAAAATTTTTCTAAAAAGGGGGAAGAGAGGGATAAGCTTACCTGAGAGACGAGTTTGATACTCTTGGTTGAAGTAAAAACACTCTTAGAGGCACCGGATGGACTATAGAAACTCAGAGACACGGAGAAGAATCGCCAACGGAGTAAACACAGAAGTGAGAATGTGAGAAATGAGCCAAAATTGCGATTTTTAAAGGAATTACGTCATACTGGTTGCACTGAGGGAATAGTATGTGCAACCGGTACCTCCTGCGGTATGGTGCGATCGGTACCTACTGCAGGGTATACCGGTCTCACACAAGGTTGGTATGTGCGACCAGTACTGCCTGCGGTATGGTGCAACCGGTATGTACCGCCAGGTATACCGGTCTCACCTTGGGTGAGACCGGTACCACAGCCGGAACTTCATGGGGCTGGGAATTCAAAACCATTCCCCATATCGGCCAAATTTTTACTGCTGTAAGCACCCCATTTTTGCCACCCTCTGCATAAGTGAACCAATATGGCAGGTTTTTGGTCTTTAACCCAAAGGTTGGTGATTCTCTAATGAACCCCACAGTAGGGTCATAGGCTATTACCTACTTGGATGAATAGGTCGTGAAATTATCTTCGAAATGAGACCAGAATCATCAAATTCTGACGTCAAACAAGGAAGATATCGTAGTTTGAAAATACAAGGTCATTTACGTAATTATCGTATCATGCATGCATTATCATTCAAACTTCAAGATATCATATCTTGGTCATCTGATATTGGAATCAGATGATTCAAAGGCCAATATTTCTTATTTTCAATCCTCTTCAAAGTAGACATAAAAAAATCCCAGGTAGAAGTCACCAGTGGGTCCCATGCAAGATTACACATGGAAATAGTTATTTAATCTTAAAAAATTCATAAGTTGGCCATTTCATTTCCAAATGAGATGATTCAAGCTCCAATATTTCTTATTTTAATGTTCTACAAAGTGAATGTAGAAAATTTGGAACAGATGCTATCAGAAAATTCCATATGGAAGGGTGACAGAAATGGACAATGAAATGTCAACCTTAGTCCAAACCAGCTTAATCCAGCTTAGTCTAACTTAGCTCGGCCTAGCTCAGACCAATCCAGACCAAGTTATGTCAGTCCATATGCATGCATTTCTTTTATATATGTATAATGTATAATATATTATTGTATATAATACATATATATATATCTTATGGATATATTATATGTATTAATACATTTATATATATATGTATACATATATAGATATACATATCTTATGGAAACGTGAAAGAAAGAGAGAGAGGAAGGAAAGAAAGAAAAAAGGAAGGAAATAAAAAGGAAAGAAAAAAAGAAGAAAAAAAGAAATGTTTTCTAAGAAAGAAAACGTGAAAAGAGAGGGAGAAAAGAAAAAAGGAAGGAAAAGAAGGAAGAAGAAAAGGAAAGAAGAAAGAAAGGAAAGAGAGAAGGATTTTTCTAGAAGAAGGAAGGAGAGAATGGAAAGAGAGAAGGGGTTTTCTAGAAGAAGAAGGAGAAAAAGGAAAGAAAGGAAGAAGAAAAAACATGGGAAGGAAGAAAAGAAAGGAAAAAAGAAAAATGGAAAAAAAAAGATTTTCTAGAAAAAAGAAGAAAGGGAAGGAAGAGAGAAGAAGGAAAGAGGAGGAGAGGATTTTCTAGAAGAGGGAGAGATAGAGAACGTGTGGAATGGAGAAGGAAAAGAGAAAAAGGAAGGAAAAGAAGAAAGGAAAGAAGAAAAAGGAAGAAAAAAAGATTTTCTAGAAAAAAAAAGAAAGGAAAGAAGGATCTTCTAGAAAAGGAGAGAAAAATTATAAATAGGCAGGAGAAGAGAGAGGAGGGTCTCTTTTTCCAGACCATAGAGAGAGGAGAACATGGGTGAGGGAGAGAAAAATGTGAGTGAGAGAGAGAAAATGTGAGAGAGGGAGAAAGAAGGAGAGAGAAAAGAGAAAAGAAAGAAAAGAGAAGAAGAAAAGAGAGAAAGAGAAGGGAAAAAGAAGCAGAAGAGAGGTGAAGGAGGATTCACATTCGAAGGGGGTTGGTATAACCTCCAATCACCCTTTATCAACGGTTTCGCTCAATTTGAGCCCAAGGTTAGTACTCTAAACAAATTTAGAGGTCGTTATAATGCTCGAATGCCAATTTTGCTTGAAAAATATTAATTTCCATGAAATCTCAATCATGAATGGTCTATTACATGCTTGTTAATGTTAGGATGCCTATGTCTAACATTTTTCATGAATTATAATTTGTCTAAGCTATTCAATGATGAATTTTTGAATGATATACAATGATGTTTGATGTTTTTTGCAAATTTCATAAAGTGGTTTTCTGATATGAAAATTCCAGATTTAGGGTTCAAACTTAGGACGTACATCATATGTATTTTTTCTAAGATTTTGAAGTCAAAATTTTATGGGAGTCTCTCTGATTTTTTATAAGACTACCCTAAAAATTTCGTTCCATTTGTAATTGGGGAAATATATCAAACAATTTATCTTTGACATTACTATTTTTCTTGGATGTAATGCAATCCTTCATCAGAAAGTCTCTAGAGAAAGGCCTTATGGCCATAATCAGAACATCCACTTAACATGAACTTTTTAGACATGAAAGTCTTCTAAGAAATGGCACTAGTTTCATATTTTTTCCATTTTTTGTTGAATTTATATCAATTTTTAAGTGCATAGTGCTCTGATTTTAAATCTATCATGATGTACTGATTTGCATGATTGAAAAGAGTCATTTTTCACAAAGAAAATATACTGTTTTAACTTGTTTTTCTTAATGAAATTTTAGGTCAGACAGTTATCTACATAGACATATGTCTGTATTTAATTTTCATTAATAATATAATTTTATTTGGAATTTATGGTGCAATTGATAAAAAATCTGGAACAGATTTGAACAGTGCACATGTTCGGTCTTAGGGCATATCTTTGACCTGTTTTGGCTTTCTGTTGGGATTCAAATCATTCATATGAAATATAATATATTAAGTCATCTTTTTATAAAAAAAAATTAAACTTTATTTGAGTTTCAAAAGACCTACTTATGGTCATTCTTGTATAATGTGACAAATCTGAATACAGTTCATAGTTTTGTCCATTATCTGGAACCTTGTATCACAATTTTCACAGTTTTGAGTCATTAATCTTCCCAAATTTCTTCATAAAAATTACAATTTTTCAAAGAACATTGATCATATGTTTGTTTTGATAATTTTGCACTTTTCAAAAAAAGTTTCATTGATGTCTCATTCATTATAACATCAATGATTGTTTAAATGAATTCTGTCATATTTGGATAAATGACTATATTTGGAGCATTCATATGCTTTGTTTGGATTGTGCATACCATGTTTGCCACATTCCATGTATTGTTATTTTTGGTAGAATAGATAAATTTTTACCATATTTTAGCAAAATCTTAATTTTTTTTAAGTCTTATATGCTTAGAAAATAACATATAAGATCTTTCCTTTTTTTTTAAAAAATTCATGTCATATATGCATTCTATGATTGGTACTTACCATATTGATATATAAATGCATATTAGATCTTGCATATTAGATCTTGCCATGCTTAGATCTTGCCATATTAGATCTTGCCATATTAGATCTTATCATATTAGGCTCTTGCCTTATTTGCAATACATGCCATATTTGAGAGATTTTAAACAATCTTATTACATGTGAATTTCTTGCCATAAATATTTTATATGCCATATTTAGATTGAATATTTTATTTTAGGCAATAATTTTATTTATGCAACACTCTAGTCGAACTGCCATATCTATGAACCTAGCAAACATATTAGGTGTGGAGATGTGCATTTAGGCACCCACATTCTTGGGAAGGGCATAATGGGAATAATAAAAACCTTAATAAAGAAAGAAAAATGCTTTGCCAAACCTTCCAAAATTAGAATTCAGGATGAAAAGGGTAATTTAGGATGATTTTTCCCCTCGGTAAACCCTAAACCTAGAATAGGTTCTAAACCTTAAACCTAAAATAAGTTCTTAATCCCAAACCTAGAACAAGTTCTCACTTTCTAACCTAGAACAGGTTATTTTTTTGAACTACGTAGATTCTGATTCCTAGGGCAAACCCTAGGATACGTAGGCCATTTGGGAGAATCCCAAATTCGGATCCACACCTTAGTCCACCCGGACTATCCATAGATCTACTAGGATATTTATCCACACCTTAGTCCACTCGGACTATCCATAGATCCACTAGGATATCTATCCATATTTCAACCCAAAAAGGGTTATCCAAATCTTAGTCCACTCGGACTCTCCATAGATCCACTAGGACACTTACCCACATTTTGATCCAAATAGGGTTATCCGCCCGAACTACGCGAATTCTGATTCCTAGGGCAAACCCTAGGATACGTAGGCCATTTAGGAGAAATCCAAATTTGGATCCATACCTTAGTCCACTCAGACTATCCATAGATCCACTAGGACAGTTACTCATATTTTAACCCACATAGGGTTATCCACATTTCAACCCAGATAGGGTTATCCACATTCCAACCCAAATAGGGTTATTCTTAGATCCACTAGGACTAACTATCAGTCCACATGGACTATCCAGATCCTAACCCATAGGATTTCTCAACCTTTCAAGCATAAACTTCAAGTTGAACAATGAACGTAATCATGCACAAGCATAAATCACAGCCATAAACTTTGATCACACCTGAACTACGATGGTGAACCTGATTTTCAGAATAATTCTGTAATACATAGGCAATCTGATGGATACAGATTCGATTCAATGATATCAAACCCTTTGGTTTGGTTTGGTTTAACAGATAGAGTCTAGCATAGGAAAGGCAGAAGACCGATTTCGATCGGGCGGTTTGGGTGCCTAACCCTTTCCCATAACCGTAATCTGACGCTTACCCAAATCTCTGATGGACCAGAAATCCAATTTAAGGGTCATGAGTCAATCAAAGTTTTACCTTGGGGTGAGATTTCACATTTCTAAGGTCCTAGACCTAAATCTAGGTGGCGACTTCTAAAGATTTCAATCTTTGTCCTTACAGTGGCGACTTCACTGGGGATATAAACGTCAAACTCCTAAATGAAAACTTTCCTTGTGTGAATTGGATGCTAGATTTTAGGATACTATATTTATGCTTGTATAATATTGCTTTGGGAGGAATGGGTTCAGTCACACATTCGTGCGAGTAGCCGAACTGTGTCCCATGCATATGGGGCAGCCCGCTAAGCGAAACACACAGCCTTGGCCTGTACTTTGTGAGACCACGACCGGCGAGCAGCCTCTAACGAGCGTTTCTTGGGTCCGCCTGGGAATGCGTTATGCTACTCCACGTCGCTTGGATCCTTGCAAAATAGTATATAAAGGGAATGGGAGCCCAGTATTCATCGAACATTCGGTGATAGGTTACCCCGTCCTCGTCAAGGTGACCTTTTCTGTCCTAACCCAAATTGTAGCCCAATGTTTGTTATTTTTGGTTCATCCCTGAACCGACCCAGTAAAGTCTGCTTAACCATGACATCCATGTTCGAGACGTCGAAGTTCTGCCCATTTTTGTCCTCGATTGGTCAACATGTTAGAATCTACACAATGAACATCTTGAACTCTCACCCATTGGGAGTATGAGGTGTGTATACACCTGTTCTACATCATAGTAGACGGTCACTATACACCCTCCATTAAGTAAGCTCGATGTGTCGAATCTCTCATTGTTAACACGTCGATTTTGAAAAACGAACAGAAAATCCCTGAGACATAGAAACCATGGTTAAGAAGAAATTTATTAGTTTTTTCATCTATGAACCGCTTTTGCTAATCATCCCTAATAAGGACGATGGATTAATATATCTATTTCAATTTCATTGAATTCGGTAATCCAATTGGCCAGACCTTGGTACCACTGATTATCCATTTTGGAATCATGAGGTCCCAAGACTGAACACATGGCTTAATCAAATTCAATTAAATTGACTTGAATAATGTTTACCCAATCGCCCTTATGAGGGAGCTAATTCTTGTTTGGTTGAGTCATCCTTGATTGTGCATGTGACTTCTTCTACTCCTTTAGATGTTTAGAATCTTGATATTTCTCCATTGGATTTCAATGCCTTTAGAAAAGAAAATCAAACTGCAACCATATCCACCCTTTTAGGGTGAGAGGCCCCTACAATTAGGGAATTGTCTTAATCTCCCACCTTGAGATCCATCCATGTCATCTTTCTAAATGAATCAATGGAAGTCATGAATCTAGATCTTGATTAAACATCAAATTTTGTAAGAATTGGGCAACCAGATTTGGAAACACAATCAGTAACTCAATCAATTTGGTCCAATGGAGCATTTAGTTTAGGCAGCGACAAGCACCTATACCTGAAAAAGGTTTACAATATTCCTGTACAGTTAGTCCCTGGGCCTACCCAAATATCATATTCATTTCATCTCATAATCAAGGAGAGATTCAGCCCCTAGGTAAATCCAATCACTTTCTCAATGTACCTTAGAATTAAGGAAAGATTCAGCCCCTAGGCAAGTCCAATCATAGTTCTCGATTTACCCCTAAATTAAGGAAAAATTCAGCCCCTAGGCAAATCCAATCATAGTTCCCGATTCATCTCTGAATTAAGGAAAGATTCAGCCCCTAAGCAAATCCAATCATAGTTCTCAATGTATCTCAGAATTAAGGAAAGATTCTGCCCCTAGGCAAATCCAATCACTTTCTCAATGTACCTCAGAATTAAGGAAAGATTCAGCCCCTAGGCAAGTCCAATCATAGTTCTCGATTCACCCCTGAATTAAGGAAAGATTCAGCCCCTAGGCAAATCCAATCATAGTTCTCGATTCATCTCTGAATTAAGGAAAGATTCAGCCCCTAGGCAAATCCAATCACTGTTCTCAATTCACCTCATAATCAAAGAAAGATTTAGCCCCTAGGCAAATCCAATCATAGTTCTTGATTCACCCTTGAATTAAGGAAAGATTCAGCCCCTAGGCAAATCCAATTATCGTTCTCGATTCACCTCTGACTTAAGGAAAGATTCAGCCCCTCGGCAAATCTAATCATTGTTCCCTATTCACCTTTGAACTGAAGAAAGGTTCAGCCCCTAGGCAGGTCTAATCATCATTTCGGTTCATCTAGAATTAAGGAAAGATTCAGCCCCTAGGCAAATTCAATTACATCCAGTTCATCTCAGAATCAAAAAAATATTCAGCCCCTAGGCAGGTCCAATCATCATTTCGGTTCATCCAGAATTAAGGAAAGATTCAGCCCCTAGGCAGATTCAATTACATCCAGTTCATCTCAGAATCAAAAAAATATTCAGCTCTTAGGCAGGTCCAATTATCATTTCGGTTCATCCAGAATTAAGGAAAGATTCAGCCCCTAGGCAGATTCAATCACACCAGTTCATCTCAGAATCAAAGAAATATTCAGCCCCAGATTCAACCACCATTTCTGGTTCATCTCAGAACTGAAGAAAGGTTCAGCCCCTAGGAAGGTCCAATCATCATTTCGGTTCATCCAGAATTAAGGAAAGATTCAGCCCCTAGGCAGATTCAATCACACCAGTTCATCTCAAAATCAAAGAAATATTCAGCCCCAGATTCAACCACCATTTCTGGTTCATCTCAAAACTGAAAAAGGTTTAACCCCTAGGCAGGTTCAATCATCACTTCATGATCATGCTAGAGTGGAGGAGACATTCGGCCCCTAGGCTTTTTCACCCTTCACCTCTTGTTTAGGTTCTGGTTTATGTCGGAACTAGGAAAAGTTCCATTCATCTGAATTTAATTAGTCACTAGGCTTATCCAACCATCAACCTTGGTTAGGGTTCTGATTCATGTTGGAACTAGGAAAAGTTCCATTCTTCTGAATTCAATTAGCCACTAGGCTTATCCAACCATCAACTTTGGTTAGGGTTCTGATTCATGTCCAAAACTAAGAAGAATTCCATTCATCTGAATTCAATTAGCCACTAGGCTTATCCAACCATCAACTTTGGTTAGGGTTCTGATCCATGACAGAACTAGAAAAGTTCCATTTATCTGGATTTAATTAGCCACTAGGCCTGTCCAACCATCAACTTTGGTTAGGGTTCTAATCCATGACAGAACTAGGAAACTTCCATTCATATGGATTCAATTAGCCAATAGGCTTGTCCAACCATCAACTTTGGTTAGGGTTCTGATTCATGTTGGAACTAAGAAGAGTTCCATTCATCTGAATTCATTTAGCCACTAGGCCTGTCTAACCAACAATTTTGGTTAGGGTTCTGATTCATGTTGGAACTAAGAAGAGTTCCATTCATCTGAATTCATTTAGCCACTAGGCTTATCCAATCATCAACTATGGTTCAAGTTCTGATTCATGTTGGAACTAAGAAGAGTTCCATTCATTTGAATTTAATTAGCCCCTAGGCTTGTCCAATCGTCAACTCCAGTTCAGGTTCCGATTCATATGAACTCAATGTGAGCATGAGTTAGCCTCTAGGCCTGTTCAACCATTACCTCTGGTCCATGTTCCACTTCATAAAGGAATCAAAGAGAATTTCAGTCATTTCAACTCAATCAATCCATCATCTCTAGCAATTAGAGTCCAATCCATGATTGTCATCCTTGGCCTCTATCAATCGAAGCCCAACTCAAGCAATCTTTGTCTCTATCAATCAGAGACCAATTCAAAGTCAATCTTGATCTCTATTAATCAGAGACCAATTCAGAGTCAATCTTGATCTCTATCAATCAGAGACCAATTCAGAGTCAATCTTGATCTCTATCAATCAGAGACCAATTCAAAGTCAATCTTGATCTCTATCAACTAAAGACCAATTCAAAGTCAATCTTGATCTCTATCAATCAGAGACCAATTCAAAGTCAATCTTGATATCTATCAATCAGAGACCAGTTCAAAGTTAACCTTGTCTCTATCAATCGGAGACCGATTCAAAATCAATCTCTATCTCTCTCAATTAGAGCCTGATCCATGTCCATCATAGCACAGTGCTACAAGTTAGGATCGCTCGTCAGGAATGGTGAATGAGGAGCATTCCCCATTGCTTGTTAGTAAAGATCAATTCTAAATTCTAGAGTCATCAGGAAACCACGAACCTTCAGCTATAGTAGTGCTATTCCATCATGGGCATTTTTTCCCCATTGGCCAAGGAAATGCCAGAATCCAAAGAGTTGCCCTCATATTTCTCATTGTTCAAAGAGAGGGAATAGTTTTCCCAAGCAGTAGGGTAGATCAAAGATGAAATCAGATATGCCCCAGGCTAGGATAGGAACCAGAATCACAGTAGGGAATAGTCCAATGATGAAACCCTTAACCCATAAATTAGAGCAAGAACCAGATTGACTTGGACCCAAATTGAGTGCAGTCTAATGAGGAAAGCCCTTGAGCCCTAAGTTGGGCATGAACCAAATTGACCTTGGACCCGAATTGAGTGCGGTCCAATGAGGAAAGCCATTGAGCCCTAAGCTGGTCATGAACCAGATTGACCTTGGACCCAAATTGAGTGCAGTCTAATGAGGAAAGCCATTATGCCCTAAACTGGGGCTTGAACCAAATTAACTTTGGGCCCAAACTGAGAGTGGTCTAATGAATAAATCCATTGAACCCTCTAAGCCGAGGCATAAACTAGTCTAATCTTGGACTCAAAATGGTGTAGTGCAATGGCGATGCCCCTTGCTCCCCAAGCTGGGGCATAGGCTAGAATGATTTTAAACTCAACTAGAAGTGGTCCATTGATGAATCCATTGAACCCCAAACTGGGGCATGAACCAGAGTAACCTTAAGCTTAAAAAGCAGTAGTTCGGTTATGAATGGATCCCAAACTGAAAAAAAAGAAGAAAAAGAAAAAAGAGGGTAAGAATTGTATAGAACCTTGAAAGGTAGACATCTTGCACCTATTGATAGAGGGGCATGATGAGTCCTACTGTTAGAGATCTGAAGGAAGATTTATTTCCACAACGACTGAAGGTGGTCGTCGAAGGCGTTATGCCCAACTGGAGCCGCTTGGACGAACTAGTTGTTTCAACTTTCTATTATCGATATTTGATAGGTCATCCATGTTTGGGTCCAAAATTGATATGTTTGTTGACAAGTCCAGTCCAATCTACCCTGTAAGTAAAAGAAAATCACCCCGTTTGGGATTTCAAACTCTATGCTTTGTCTCTTTTATACATTTTCTCCCAGTTTCATACATCCTCCTATTCCACGTGCGCAGTCAATTCTAACTCTGAAGATGATTGAAACGATGAGCCGTCTCTTGAACCTCTACGCCACCTGGCCTCGTAAGAAAGAAAGGTCCAACCCATCTGGGAAAGCTTTAAATGATTAATCGGGAGATACAAGAGTACTCTCAAGAAACATGCATTGGAGAAGCTGCCATTTGTTCTACCTATGAAAAGATTCCAAGGAAAGCATCAGATAGTAACAGATCATATCAGCAGGTCAGCCAGTCAGTACAAATGAGTAGAAGACAGATGTGCCACCAAAATGATAGAAATTTCAAAGTTCTTACAAAGTACATCATCTACAAGCAAGAGATACATGATGAATGACCAATCCCAAAATCAAAGAATGAGGTCATTGGAATACCCAAGAAAAGAAAATTCAAGCCTATGTTTTATCAACATCAATAATGGGAGGTAGTCACATCAGACAGAAGGTGATGATTAACTTTCAGAGGACAGCATACGGATTCACTATTCAGATAAAATCAGATCTAGATGAGCAGTCACAAATGTTTATAAAGTTTACAGAAGATCAGAGTACTAATTGGGGTGAAGATGCTCTATCTGATTGGAAATGTTTGGAAGAAGAAGATTCAAATCCAATATTGAAAGTCATCATTCAACTTTGCAGGCATGGCAGCACCCGTACTGTTGAAATGGTTCGATCAAGCAAAGCATTGCATTATGTGGCCTCCACATCCAAAAAACAAAAAGAAAATAAAATAGTAAGATGTTGAATGGCATTGGAGCTCGACAGTAAGCCAATTGTCCCTCTCACTTCAAGGGGATGGTAGTTTCAATCAAAGTCTGATAGCAAGTTTGATTGTTCATCGAGATTTACAGCATGTTGGACCGGACTTTTGATTTTGGCCAATTACATCCTGCCTTTACAGGAGACGATCTCATCACTTCTTCATCATCAGAGAAAGATTTCTCATTGGCATTAGACTCTCTCTCCTGTCCATCAATCCGAAGGCCTTCCAAGGAGTCTCTATCACAAGCCCTTCTTTGGAGTATCAGTTTTTATGGCATTGTATCTCGTGATCATGTCATCATTTTATGTACAAATTCATGAATTTGGCTGGAACTCTCATCTGTCGTTCTTTACATCTGACGGCTTCCCAAAGGTTCCCATAAGCCCTTCATTTCTTAAGCCAATAAAATGGGATCTTCTCGGTAAGATAAACTCATTCTACATAAAAACCAAACACTCTCCTAATGGTAGATCCATGTGGACAATTTCACATCAGTCCTCTTGGACCTTCAACATCAATACTTGTCAACAAACCTAAAGGTTTCAGGCCCAGATATGATCATGACTGATTCGACATCTCGATGTAGCTTGTTGAGACACGTGTTCCATCTGAACATCTCCAAGAAAGGAAAACATAATTCGGCATCATTTTTAATTTTGGTGTGGGACTGCATTTCCCTAAGGTCACTTTTAGTGATGATTCAAATTGCTACCCACCTATCAATGCGTGTAGGTGTCAACTTAAACAGGGGGGCAAGGCTACCCATTTGTCATGAAAGTCATGCCATTCGGACTTCCCCTAAGGGTTTCAGACCATTGGATAAGACCATAATTTTGGTAATATCCTCACCATATTAGGACTCCTTATTCAACCCAAGATGGGGTTTGCAAAAAAAAATGATGAAAAAGGAAAGGGAAAAAAAGCAACACCAACAAGGGAAAGACAACCCGAGAAACCTCAATGAACAACCCATAATATTTCAGTGGGGATAGACGACCTGATGCAACCCTAAAGCATTGCCCTCATTGGCCCTTCATAGAAAAATTCAGTGGTTCATGTGGACAAGTGTCATACCCAGTCTACCCTCCATAAGGAAAGGAACCCCTCTTGCTCTCCAATGAATCATACTCAGAGGAGTTGAACAAACCATCATCTGTTTGCCTTTTGGGCTCCATAGCAGTGCCTTTCAACAGAATTCTATCTTCAAATCCTTTTGTCATGAGAGTAAATTCTCATGGCCTAGTTACGGATGTAGCCAAATTCATCAAATCATCAGTTCCCTCATTTTTCAAGATTCAAGAAGGACTTATCTAAGAAGTCACTTTCTGCAATCAATTTGTCAATCTTCCCTTGACCTTGGAAGCATGGTCAAATTCTTGATGCAATCCAGATCCAACCTTCCAACTTTGTTAGGTTGCTCACTTCCTTCTATAGTAGCGGTCTGTCACAGCATGCAGACATTGGGGCATAGATATACCCTATGTAGAGGAATTGAACTTGATCATGAGCATTGCATCTAGGATCCATTGTCTAGTCTGAAGTCATTAACTTTCCTAGTCAATAGAAGTAGGTCCATCTAAGTTGGTTTTTACCAATTTTTCAGTTCTCCCAATCCTATTGATGAAGAAGATCCAACGTGGTCACTCACTTGTTAGGTTGGTCACCAAATTCTCTGAAGGAACACTTCAAATCCTTTGCTCCTCATGCCTACTTTGGGGCCATGATTCATTAATCTTTCAAAATTGGCACAACATTGTTGCAAAGCCCTGAGCTTTTCATGAGGCTAAATCAAGGGTCAAACCCATGTCACATTTCATCACCGCTTGGCTGTTCTACCAATTTGGTCTACTATAGTGCACAGTCAAAGAACTTAGTTGACCAGATGTCCCTTGACAGTTTAACACCAAGGTCAATCAAATAAATCACTTTGGTTAGAGACTGTCAAGCTCCCCTCATTCTTGTCCAAAATCCTCGCTAGAGTTTCTTTCAATCCAAAATCCAACAACACCAATGTTGGCTGAAGAAAATCATCAATTTCAAATTACATGAAACCTTTCCAAGGGAGCAACCAAGTCATCACTACTGTGCTGAAAGTGTGTCAAACTTTCTGTACCAGGTCATAAATGGTAAATTTCAAATCTAGGTATCATGCCAGCAAAGTCCATGACACCATTTCCATTGATACCATGTTTTATGCCTTCACCAATAAAACAGGGGCAAAAACCTTGAAAAACTACCAAGGAATTCACTATCATTTCAAATATGTCCAGCGCCCTAAAGGTTCAAAGTCAACAAAGATTTCCTATATGGGTCACTTTCGAGCATCCTAAAGGTTCATAGCAACAAAGCTACTTAAGAGGATATTCAAGTTTTCATTCCTGAAGGTTCATAGCCATAGAGCTTCCAAGAAGGATATTCCAATATTCAACCCCGAAGGTCCAAAGTTGGTAGGAACTTCAAAGATAAGTCATTCAGTATCACCCTATAAGTGGCCTTCTGAGTTCTTGCTCATTTCATAATCAAATGCAGAGCCCTAGCTCATCCAAAATTCAAATCAATCTCAGCCTATTAGTGAATCAAATGTAGAGCCCTAGCTCATTCAAAGATCAAGTCAATCTCAGCCTATAAGGGAATCAAATGCAGAGCCATAGCTCATCCAAAATTCAAATCAATCTCAGCCTATTAGTGAATCAAATGTAGAGCCCTAGCTCATTCAAAGATCAAGTCAATCTCAGCCTATAAGTGAGTCAAATGCAGAGCCCTAGCTTATTCAGAAAATCAATCTCAAAATCTCAATCAAAAGAGCCTCAGTTCAATCAAAGAAAAGACAACAAGTCCTTCATCCAAACAAATCAATGCCGAGCCCAAGCTCATGCAAATCAACCTTGTATTCACAGCTTAGCTTCATACAAGAAGAGGTTCCAAGCCTACCAATCAGCCTTGTATTCACAACCTAGCTCCATAAAAGAAGAGGTTCCCAGCCTACAAATGAGCCTTGTATTCACACCCTAGCTTCATAGAAGAAGAGGTTCATCAGCCTACAAATGGATCAAGCCGGGTCCAAACCCGTACGTACCTTGCATCATAAGTTCCACCTCAGCAAGAAGAGGTTCTCAGCCTACAAATGAGCCTTGTATTTACAGCCTAGCTTCATACAAGAAGAGGTTTATCAGCCTACAAATGGATCAAGCCGGGTTCAAGCCCGCATATACCTTGCATCATGAGTCACCTCAGCAAGAAGAGGTTCCTAGCCTACAAATGAGCCTTGTATTCACAGCCTAGCTTCATACAAGAAGAGGTTTATCAGCCTACAAATGGATCAAGCCGGGTTCAAGCCCGCACAAACCTTGCATCATGAGTCACCTCAGCAAGAAGAGGTTCCCAGCCTACAAATGAGCCTTGTATTCACAACCTAGCTTCATACAAGAAGAGGTTTATCAGCCTACAAATGGATCAAGCCGGGTTCAAGCCCGCACGTACCTTGCATCATGAGTTCCACCTCAGCAAGAAGAGGTTCCCAGCCTACAAATGAGCCTTGTATTCACAGCCTAGCTTCATACAAGAAGAACAGTCACCAATCTTCCAAGAAGAGCAAACCTTCTTGCCAGTTGAACTACATTCTGGGCTTGATTTTTAGGACACCCTTAGAATACGTAGGTAGTTTAGGATGAATTACCCTAAGTGCAGCCCAATAAACAATCTCACTCATATCCAAAAAATGTGGTTCTTTTATCTTTAGCCTTCAATTGGTAACAATCTCGGCTAAAGAGGGGCATCTGTAAGCACCCCATTTTTGCCACCCTCTGCATAAGTGAACCAATATGGCAGGTTTTCGGCCTTTAATCCAAAGGTTGGTGATTCTCTAATGAACCCCACAGTAGGGTCATAGGCTATTACCTACTTGGATGAATAGGTCATGAAATTATCTTCGAAATGAGACCAGAATCATCAAATTCTAACGTCAAACAAGGAAGATATCGTAGTTTGAAAATACAAGGGCATTTATGTAATTATCGTATCATGCATGCATTATCATTCAAACTTCAAGATATCATATCTTGGTCATCAGATATCGGAATCAGATGATTCAAAGGCCAATATTTCTTATTTTCAGTCCTCTTCAAAGTGGACGTAAAAAAATCCCAGGTAGAAGTCACTAGTGGGTCCCATGCAAGATTACACATGAAAATGGTTATTTAATCTTCAAAAATTCATAAGTTGGCCATTTCATTTCCAAATGAGATGATTTAAGCTCCAATATTCCTTATTTTTAATGTTCTACAAAGTGAATGTAGAAAATTTGGAACAGATGCTATCAGAAAATTCCATATGGAAGGGTGATAGAAATGGACTATGAAATGTCAACCTTAGTCCAAACCAGCTTAATCCAGCTTAGTCTAACTTAGCTCGGCCCAGCTTAGACCAATCCAGACAGTCCATATGCATGCATTTCTTTTATATATGTATAATGTATAATATATTATTGTATATAATACATATATATATATATATATATATATATATATATATATATATATATATATATATATATATATATATATATATATATATATCTTATGGATATATTATATGTATTAATACATTTATATATATGTATACATATATAGATATACATATCTTATGGATATATTATATGTATTAATATATACATATATATATATATATATATATATATATATATATATATATATATATATATATATTATAGGAAAGAGAGAGGAAAGTGAGGCCGTGGAAAGAGAGGCCATAGGAAAGAGAATGGGAGAAAGAAAAAAAGAAAAGAGAGAGAAATAAAAGAAAAAAAGAAAAGAAAAAAAATGGGGAAAGATTCCCCTTCACGTTTTGTAGAAAGAAAACGTGAAAGAGAGAGAGGAGAAAGAAAGAAAGAAAAAAGGAAGGAAAGAAAAAGGAAAGAAAAAAAGAAAAAAAGGAAATGTTTTATAAGAAAGAAAACGTGAAAAGAAAGGGAGAAAAGAAAAAAGGAAGGAAAAGAAGGAAGAAGAAAAGGAAAGAAGAAAGAAAGGAAAGAGAGAAGGATTTTTCTAGAAGAAGGAAGGAGAGAAAGGAAAGAGAGAAGGGGTTTTCTAGAAGAAGAAGGAGAAAAAGGAAAGAAAGGAAGAAGAAAAAATGCGGGAAGGAAGAAAAGAAAGGAAAGAAGAAAAATGGAAAAAAAAAAGATTTTCTAGAAAAAAGAAGAAAAGGAAGGAAGAGAGAAGAAGGAAAGAGGAGGAGAGGATTTTCTAGGAGAGGGAGAGATAGAGAACGTGTGGAATGGAGAAGGAGAAGAGAAAAAGGAAGGAAAATAAGAAAGGAAAGAAGAAAAATGAAGAAAAAAAAATATTTTCTAGAAAAAAGAAGAAAGGAAAGAAGGATCTTCTAGAAAAGGAGAGAAAAATTATAAATAAGCAGGAGAAGGGAGAGGAGGGTCTCTTTTTCCAGATCATAGAGAGAGGAGAACGTGGTGAGGGAGAGAAAAATGTGAGTGAGAGAGAGAAAATGTGAGAGAGGGAGAAAGAAGGAGAGAGAAAGAGAAAAGAAAGAAAAGAGAAGAAGAAAAGAGAGAAAGAAAAGGGAGAAAGGAGCAGAAGAGAGGAGAAGGAGGATTCACATTCGAAGGGGGTTGGTACAACCTCCAATCACCCTTCATCAACGGTTTCGCTCGATTTGAGCCCAAGGTTAGTACTCTAAACAAATTTAGAGGTCGTTATAATGCTCGAATGCCAATTTTGCTTGAAAAAGGTTAATTTCCATGAAATCTCAATCATGAATGCTCTATTAAATGCTTGTTAATGTTAGGATGCCTATGTCTAACATTTTTCATGAATTATAATTTGTCTAAGCTATTCAATGATGAATTTTGAATGATATACAATGATGTTTGATGTTTTTTGCAAATTTCATAAAGTGGCTTTCTGATCTGAAAATTCTAGATTTAGGGTTCAAACTTAGGACGTACATCATATGTATTTTTTCTAAGATTTTGAAGCCAAAAATTTTATGGGAGTCTCTCTGATATGTTAGAAGACTACCCTAAAAATTTCGTTTCATTTGGAATTGGGGAAATATATCAAACAATTTGTCTTTGACATTGCTATTTTTCTTGGATGTAATGCAATCCTTCATCAGAAAGTCTCTAGAGAAAGGCCTTATGGCCATAATCAGAACATCCACTTAACATGAACTTTTTAGACATGAAAGTCTTCTAAGAAATGGCACTAGTTTCATATTTTTTCCATTTTTTGTTGAATTTATATCAATTTTTAAGTGCATAGTGCTCTGATTTTAAATCTATCATGATGTACTGATTTGCATGATTGAAAAGAGTCATTTTTCACAAAGAAAATATACTGTTTTAACTTGTTTTTCTTAATGAAATTTTAGGTCAGACAGTTATCTACATAGACATATGTCTGTATTTAATTTTCATTAATAATATAATTTTATTTGGAATTTATGGTGCAATTGATAAAAAATCTGGAACAGATTTGAACAGTGCACATGTTCGGTCTTAGGGCATATCTTTGACCTGTTTTGGCTTTCTGTTGGGATTCAAATCATTCATATGAAATATAATATATTAAGTCATCTTTTTATAAAAAAAAATTAAACTTTATTTGAGTTTCGAAAGACCTACTTATGGTCATTCTTGTATAATGTGACAAATCTGAATACAGTTCATAGTTTTGTCCATTATCTGGAACCTTGTATCACAATTTTCACAGTTTTGAGTCATTAATCTTCCCAAATTTCTTCATAAAAATTACAATTTTTCAAAGAACATTGATCATATGTTTGTTTTGATAATTTTGCACTTTTCAAAAAATGTTTCATTGATGTCTCATTCATTATAACATCAATGATTGTTTAAATGAATTCTGCCATATTTGGATAAATGGCTATATTTGGAGCATTCATATGCTTTGTTTGAATTGTGCATACCATGTTTGCCACATTCCATGTATTGTTATTTTTGGTAGGATAGATAATTTTTTTATCATATTTTAGCAAAATCTTAATTTTTTTAAGTCTTACTATGCAAATAGCATATAAGATCTTTCCTTTTTTTGAAAAATTCATGTCATATATGCATTCTATGATTGGTACTTACCATATTGATATATAAATGCATATTAGATCTTGCCTATTAGATCTTGCCATATTAGATCTTGCCATGCTTAGATCTTGCCATATTAGATCTTGCGATATTAGATCTTATCATATTAGGCTCTTGCCTTATTTGCAATACATGCCATATTTGAGAGATTTTAAACAATCTTACTACATGTGAATTTCTTGCCATAAATATTTTATATGCCATATTTACATAGAATATTTTATTTTAGGCAATAATTTTATTTATGCAACACCCTAGTCGAACTGCCATATCTATGCACCTAGCAAACATATTAGGTGTGGAGACGTGCATTTAGGCACCCACATTCTTGGGAAGGGCATAATGGGAATAATAAAAACCTTAATAAAGAAAGAAAAATGCTTTGCCAAACCTTCCAAAATTAGAATTCAGGATGAAAAGGGTAATTTAGGATGATTTTTCCCCTCGATAAACCTTAAACCTAGAATAGGTTCTAAACCCTAAACCTAGAATAAGTTATCAATCCCAAACCTAGAATAGGTTCTCACTTTCTAACCTAGAACTGGTTATTTTTTCGAACTACGTAGATTCTGATTCCTAGGGCAAACCCTAGGATACGTAGGCCATTTGGGAGAATCCCAAATTCGGATCCACACCTTAGTCCACTCGGACTATCCATAGATCCACTAGGATATTTATCCACACCTTAGTCCACTCAGACTATCCATAGATCCACTAGGATATCTATCCATATTCCAACCCAAAAAGGGTTAGCCAAATCTTAGTCCACTCGGACTATCCATAGATCCACTAGGACACTTACCCACATTTTGATCCAAATAGGGTTATCCACCCGAACTACGCGGATTCTGCTTCCTAGGGCAAACCCTAGGATACGTAGGCCATTTGGGAGAAACCCAAATTTGGATCCATACCTTAGTCCACTCGGACTATCCATAGATCCACTAGCACAGTTACCCATATTTTAACCCACATAGGGTTATCCACATTTCAACCCAGATAGGGTTATCCACATTCCAACCCAAATAAGGTTATTCTTAGATCCACTAGGACTATCTATCAGTCCACATGGACTATCCAGATCCTAACCCATAGGATTTCTCAACCTTTCAAGCATAAAATTCAAGTTGAACAATGAACTTAATCATGCACAAGCATAAATCACAGCCATAAACTTTGATCACACCTGAACTACGATGGTGAACCTGATTTTCAGAATAATTCTGTAATACGTAGGCAATCTGATGGATACAGATTCGGTTCAATGATATCAAACCCCTTGGTTTGGTTTGGTTTAACAAATAGAGTCTAGCATAGGAAATGCATAGGAGATCGATTTCGATCGGGCGGTTTAGGTGCCTAACCCCTTCCCATAACCGTAACCTGACGCTTACCCAAATCTCTGATGGACCAGAAATCCAATCTAAGGGTCATGAGTCAATCGAAGTTTTACCTTGGGGTGAGATTTCACATTTCTAAGGTCCTAGACCTAAATCTAGATGGCGACTTCTAAAGATTTCAATCTTTGTCCTCACAACTACCAGACCTCACACCTGTAAGATATGATCGAGATAAGTGATTGTGCTTAGAAAAATTCCTAGAGATAATTACAAATTGCTTATTTTCTTTCCCTATTGATGAATACATATGGTGCATATGTGTTGAGATTAAATGCTATCGTCTGGAATAATTATCTCATTTTGTCTCATGTGTTTCAATGTATTCAAATATCGCACAGGAACTTCAGTAGATTCAATGGTGAGAGGAAATGGGCGTAGAATTCCTCGCAGACGCCGTCACTCAAGGGCGCCTCCAATGGAAAGAAATTCAGGGACTGAAAACTCTGAAGAGAATGAAGAGAGAGTAAGTGGGGAAGAACTTAACCCCCTGAATGAAAATGAAAATCTGATGAGAGACAATGAAGAATCGCCCCTGCAGGGCAAACATCTACAAGCTCTGAAACAATGATGGCAAGTTTAGTCACTCACATGGAGGCACATCAGAAAAAGTTTTCCGACGAAATGTTGAAAATGTTTAGGCCACCTGGGCCTGTACCGGCACCTGCATACATGCTATCCACAAATGCTGAGAATGTACATACGGTACCAGTGGGGGTTAGTCCAGTTACTGAGGGACCACCACAACAGAACCAACCCAACACAGTTCCCCACCCGGTTACAAGGACGCCAATCCCTAACTAGGATCAGGGAGGGTATTAGGGTGCATACTATGGTGGGAATCAGGGAGTAAATCAGAGTGGCTACTCTTATCAGCCACAATGGTATGGACATGCACCATATGAACAGGTCCCATATGCACAGAGTAGTCTTTTTAGAGCGATGGATGGATTCTTAAAGCTTAAGCCACCAACTTTTACAGGAAAGCCAGGGAAAACACTGTGGCCAGCATAGTGGATAGCTGAAATGGAGAAGAACTTCCGCCTAATGGAGTGTCATTATGGGGAAAAAGTATTATATGCGACCCACATGCTGAAGGAGGAAGCCAATGGATGGTGGAACTTAACCAGGGTGTATCGGGAGATAAAGCACCAGATAATCACTTGGCCCATAATTAAGGAAGCCTTCTTTGACAAATATTTTCCCAGGAGTTTTCGCGATCAAATGGAAAGGGAGTTCCTTAACTTACAGCAATCCCAAATGACCGTAGAAGCATACCAACAGAGGTATGAGGAGTTATTCTTCTTCGCTCCAACCAGTATGTAGGAGGAAAAAATAAAGACTCGCCGTTTCACTATGGGTCTTCGGGGTGTTATAAGAGAGCATGTATTGGGCTGAGGATTGAAGATATATAATGAAGCTGTACAGGTGGCTCGAGTCATCGAAGCAAGCCAGAGAGATAGCTTCTTTGCACAAAATAGGGGTCTGAAGAGGCCTAACCCTGAGGTCCAAGGTGGAAGAAGCAACAGACCATACCATCCATTCAGGCCACCAGCTAGAATAATGCCTCCCAGACCTGCTCTTGCGATGACACCACAGGCAACGGGGCAGAACCCTAATGTAAAGTGTTTTAATTGCCAACAGGTGGGACATTATGCCAGAACATCCCCACAACCAAAGAGGGAGTAGCAGCAAGGCAAGGTATATGCTGTTACTACAGAGGAGGCAGCCGCATCACCAAATGTGGTTACAGGTATGATTTTATACTTACTCCTTAACTACTGCATTAATTATTTGCGCATTTGAAACTAAGGGAAAAATCTAAAAACCTCAGGTACAGTAAATATAACAGGATTACCTTCCAGAGTCCTATTTGACTCGGGGGCCACCCATTCCTTTGTGTCAGTATTGTTCAAAAAAGGACTAGGTCTACCCATCAAGACTTTGGAACCAAGTCTGTTAGTTTGGTCCCCTATGGGAATGGAGGTGGTATTAGAAGAATATTATGGGCCTTGCCCAGTGCATATTGAAGGATGGGTATTGGAAGCCAATCTAGTCCAGCTGGAGATGTTAGATTTCGATGTCATTCTGGGGATGGACTGGTTATCTAAACATTTAGCAAACCTGTTATGTGCTGAGAAGAAGTTGGTGTTCAAGGACAGTGAAGGGAAGGAGTTCAACTTTAAAGGGACTAAGTTGCCTAGGAAGAGAAAGCTTATACTCTTAGCCCTAAAAGCAAGGAAGTGCTTAGAGAAAAGGGGAGTAGGATACCTCGTATTAGTGGTGGATGTGACCACTGACTTGTCAAAAATAGAGGATATCGAAGTAGTACGAGAATTTCCTGATGTATTTCTAGAAGACCTACCCGGACTACCACCAGATAGGGCTACTGAGTTTGTGATAGACCTCCTACCAGGGGTAGCACCTGTGTCCAAGGCACCCTACAGGATGGCTCCCACAGAGTTGAAGGAACTAAAAACCTAGCTACAAGAATTATTAGACAAGGGCTTCATAAGGCCGAGTATCTCACCTTGGGGAGCACCGGTGTTATTTGTCAAGAAAAAGGATGGTAGCGTACGTCTTTGTATGGACTATAGAGAATTGAACAAGCTCACCATCAAGAACAGGTACCCGCTACCTAGAATAGATGACTTATTTGATCAACTGTAAGGTTCAAGTGTATTCTCAAAGATTGATCTGAGGTCAGGGTATCATCAACTCAAGATCAAGGAGGCATACATTCCCAAGACAACTTTCAAGACAAGATATGGACACTATGAGTTTCTTGTGATGTCCTTTGGGTTAACCAATGTACCTGCATCATTTATGGAGCTAATGAACTGAGTATTCCATGACATGTTGGATACATCGGTTATCGTATTCATAGATGATATCTTAGTGTACTCCAAGGACAAGGAGGCACATGCAATGCATTTAAGAGCAGCATTACAACGACTAAGAAGAGAGAATCTCTATGTAAAATATAAGAAATGTGAATTTTGGTTAGATGAAGTGGCCTTCCTAGGTCACGTGGTATCTACTGAAGGAATTAAAGTAGATCCCAGCAAAATTTCAGCCATAGTAGGATGGGAGGCGTCCTTAGACAGTTGCTGAAATTCATAGCTTCCTAGGCTTAGCTGGATATTACAGAAGGTTTGTAGAAGATTATTCCAAGATTGCCGTTCCACTCACCAGGTTGACAAAGAAGGGGGAGAAGTTCGTATGGACCGCAGAATGTAAGAAATGCTTCCAGACACTGAAGTCAAGACTGGTTTCAGCACCTATATTGACTATCCCTGCTCCAGGCCTTCCATTCACACTATATACAGATGCTTCAGGTTTGGGACTGGGATGCGTGCTGATGCAAGGAGAACAGGTGATCGCCTATGCATCGAGACAATTGAAGGAGCATGAAAAGAACTACCCTACTCATGACTTAGAATTGGCAGCAGTCATTCATGCTATCAAGACTTGGAGGCACTACCTGTATGGTGAAAAATTTTAGATTAAGTCTGACCACAAAAGCCTGACGTATCTTTTCACCCAAAAAGACCTGAACATAAGGCAGAGAAGGTGGTTAGAATTACTTAAGGACTACGACTGTGACATTCAGTATCATCCTGGTAAAGCTAATATTGTAGCTGATGCTCTGAGCAGGAAATGGGCATATAATCCTGAAGCAGGGCCAAGTACAAATGCATCATTGTGTGTTGCCATTTCTGGCTCATTAGAGAATGGTCAGCAAATGATCCTATTGAGCAAGGGTTGATACAAAAGTTTACCCTTATGTTTACAGCACTGAAGATTTTTCCTGACCTGAAGGAAGAAATAAAAGCAGCAGTCCTACAGGACCCATATCTCAGGACAGTTCTAGAAGATTTGAAAAAGGGTCGATCCAACCCTGATTTCACCTTGGATGTAGACAAGGTACTCAGATATCGTGGACGTTTATGCATACCTGAGAATGGAGATCTGGAAATCAGAAACCGAATCATGTTAGAAGCTCACTCCACCCCATATTCAGTACACCCTGGAAGCACAAAAATGTACCATGACCTGAAAAGGTTGTACTGGTGGAGGGGTATGAAGGAAGATGTGGCCAGATATGTATTTCAATGTTTAAATTGCCAGCAAGTCAAAGCAGAAAGACAGAGGCCTACAGGTTTATTGCAACCATTACCTGAGCCAGCATGGAAATGGGATTGTATTACCATGGATTTCATCACTGGTCTACCTATGACTCTGAGGTCAGTTAATGCTGTTTGGGTAGTTGTAGATCGCCTTACCAAAACTGCAAGATTTATCCCTATTAGACCGTAATACATCATGGACAAGTTGGTAAAATTATATGTGGACAATATAGTCAGACTTCACGGTATCCTAGAGAGCATAGTATCTGATAAAGATCCATGCTTCACATCGAGGAGGGACTACAGAAGGCCATGGGAACGAAACTAAAGTTCACTACAGCCTTCTACCCTCAAACGGATGGTCAGTCAGAGAGAACCATCCAGATCCTAAAAGATATGCTTCGTACATGTGCTATTGACTTCAAGGGGGCTTGGGATGAGAAGCTTTCACTCATCGAGTTTGCCTACAACAATAGCTACCAGGATACGATCCAAATGGCCCCATACGAGGCCTTGTATGGTAAGAAATGTCGGACACCATTGTTATGGGACGAGGTTGGAGAAAGACGGATCGTAGGACCAAAATTTGTGGAGGAAACTTGCAAAGCAGTGGAGGACGAGCATGATGCATCATGCGAGTGCTCATTCTGTGTATTCTATCAGTGATGGTTTATTTTCTTTTAATACAATGTAATAATTATTATTTAATTTTTGTGAATGATGGAATAATTTGAGTATTTATTTTAATTACCACATAGAACTCAGTTCATTTATCTTTTATTCTGCTACTATGTATTATTCTCTGATTAAGTTAGACTGCTTGAGAATGATTGGTTGACACGGTCTATTGAGATCCTGGTGTGAACCGTGGTTTAGAGCCGGTTCACTCACACTTCTGGTTCAGCCGAAATTGGGGTGTGACAGATTCCATCGATTTGGATGCTTGACTTTTCCCTACATGTAAAGCCTATCATCAGAGCACTATTTTCATGGAAAGTTACTCTTGATTGAATCGAGAATGGATAGGAAGGAGAGAAATTATCCTTGTTTCCATTTTGGTTTCAAGGAGAATCCATTCAATCGGTTCTGGCTATGGGAGGGATTCATTCCTCTTAGAACAACCCATCAAAAAAGTAAAGAGAAGAGAGGAAGCGTATTCTCTAATCACCGCTCTAGCAAGAAGGGAAGAAAGATGCAGAGGAGAAAGAAAAGAAAAGAGGAAGAGAGAGGAAGCACGTACCTCTGGATCTTTTATCTTGTTGCTAGAGAACTTGGAGATTCAGGGAGACAAACCCTATAAGTACTCGCCTTACTCTAGAGCCTTATTCATTAATGGGAAATAATGGAATGAAATGAGATTACTCAAATAATGGCAGAAGAAAATAGTATAGATCACAGCTATGACCTGTAGTAGTTAAATGGAATGTCTTCGTGACCGTATCAAAGAAGAAAGAACAACCCATCATTCATGGTAGAGCCATGAGCATGTAATCCATTGTTCATAAGGATTGACTGTAGACAGTAGCATGCATGATATATCAGAGATGGTAAATAGTCAAATAAATTAAATAAATTATTTATGGATGGTCGGAGACTGTAAGGAGACCGTTGGAAACTTTGGATTTATTCTTGGAGACTCGAATCATGGACTAATGATAGGATTTAGAGGCTTAAAAATCAGATTTAGAGGAAATAAATCAGATCTGTTATCTAGATAAAATGGACAATCAAAACTATATCCAAGACCTAGTGCAAAAATCGAGTTTGGAGCTCAAACTCCTTATTCAGACTAAGAAAAATAAGGGAAACATGTCAAAAAAGTTTGGAAACCATCAGACCACGTTTCGGTATGCGGCTGATGGGATGAGCTTCACGACCCAATAGTTGTGACATGCGGTCGATGGCATCAGTCGCACACCATTCCAATGTTGGATCTCGGCCAAACTTGGTTGTTGACTTCCTAAAATTTATTTTGAATTTATTAAGGCTTAGAACCCAGAAATTTGTATTTCTTTGATGTAAAATCCATTGTACATCAAGTATACCTATGGTAAGGTTTGGTTTACACTGTGAAATGATTAACCATGCTTTGCCTCTATGATGAGAGACCATAAACCCAACCTACATGAGCTAGGCAACCCTTTTGGGGTGTCGACATTTTCAAACGACTACGTTTCGACGTGCTATCGTTGACACATGCGACACGTCTGGTGGCCAAACCATGCGGACGATGCCACATGCTGCATGGTATTTTGACCCTTGTTGTTGACCATCTTTGGTCAGTAGCTTTCTAGAATTTTTGTAAGCCTGCTTATGGGTTTAGATCTCAAAATTAAATGTCATGAATGCTCCTTGCATTATTTTAACTAAATACCTTATAACTTATTTAGGTAGCTTGCTCTTCATTATTTTTAAATGATAAGAAACCCTTAGACAACAAGTGTGGAATCTTAGGGACTAGTAACCTGACTCCCGTAAGATGCTAGAACCCTTGACTTCGATAGAAGAAGTTCTTCTTAGTATTAAGGCTAATAGAAGGTGATTTCTGACTAATGATTATGGTGTCTCATGGTGTGTTAGCCATACTGTATCTACCTCGCATGGATAACATGGTTATTATATGTTAGAAGTTATCTTTAGTCTAAGACAGTAACAAATGGAATTAATAATGAACCCTTGATGCTATATCATGATAAACAAACAATAAACAATAAGCATAAGTTATCAGACAAGTTTATAATGTTGTGAACATCAGATAATAAGGTTAAAGAGAAACAAAAATAAACTATTGGATAATACATTAATTAAATTATATTGGTTATGATTTTGATAGAGATATGAGGACTCTGGTAGAAAGCTACCTGATAGGCTTGCCAAAGATTTACTCTCTAACTTTTAGTAAGGAAACCAAACCCTTAGATGCGTGTGTTTTCTCTTACTTTATTATTATATGTGATGCATGCGATTGATAACATGCTCTTGTGTGATAATATGCCATCCAAAACACTGCTTTGTATGATCATGCATATGCATCCTTGTGTTTGGGATCAGCAGTGCCAGTAAGGATTGGAGGGTGAATGGTATGGGACACCTGCTACCTTTCCACAAAAGCAACTAATATGTGTTTGAATCATGATGTCTGGTTAAGTCGGTAAGGAAGAAGGTGGGTGGTATGGACACTTGCACCATTTTTTACTAACCCTGCTTTGCATTGACCATATGTAACGTCATGTGTCCTATGTGGGGCTTAGATGGGGGTTAAAAACCTGGCGATGTTTTGGTCCAGTAATATGATTAATTATGTGGACATGGGTAGTTTGAACGTAATTACCCGTATAACTATATCCCTAGCCATTAGGGCGTTATATAATGGCATGGATGCAATAAAAAGGTAGTATGAACATAACTGTGATGCTCCCCATACCTGACGTAGTGTGGATGGGCAGACGAGTTGACTAGTGAGATTACCATCTCCTCAAGTGGCTGGCGTAATACAGGCTTGGGATGAGTTATGGGCAAGTGGCCGGCATAATACGGGCTTGTTCCATAACGACGTACCCATACTCGGGGGTAATGATGTACACCGAGTGAGGCGGTATCATTTGATGTAAGAAGACCTGTGCAGCCTGAAGACTCTATGCATGGGTTGTCCTGAGCTAGCACTTATAATTATTTACTAGACTGTAGTTGATAGTTGCATGCCTTTGTTTATTGCACGTTTAGTTTTTTTGTTAAACTCGGTGGTTGAGCTTACCTTGTGCGCACAAATTATTTTTAGATGTTGCAGGTTCTTCGATTGACACTTTGGGTGGCAGTCCATCTGGTATGGAGGATGAGGACTATGAACTTGAAGAGGATATCTCTGATTCTTGATGCAATTAGTAGTGTTGTGCATGGGTTTAGGTTGTGCCCATGTTTCTTTTCTTTAGTTGGGATTATCTATTTTATTTTGGGTTTATGCTAGAGATAAACTTTGAAGAATATTTTACTTTACTTTGGATTTTTTATTTTGGAATAATTGGATCATAGATTTATTTATGGTTTGGAACTTAAATATAAGTTTTAATCAGTAAAATGTCAACTCTTGGATAATTGGATTTAAGTTTTAAGTCTTCTGCTAATTTTTCTTTTATTTGGATAATTTGTTTAAAAATAAGATTGTAAATTTACTCTGATATTTCTTTGTCGAGAGTGGTTGTTGAAATACCGTGATGTGCGACCTTGGAAGGGGATTTCTTATGCATTGATAGGATGGAGAGATACCGTTGCATTCAATAGTACCGCATCGAGAATGGGGTGTGATAGGTAATGTCAGAAATTATTTGTGAGTTGTGGGTGTTTGGTATGTGTGAGGGTTGTTGAAAATACTTGTGGAAGCTTAAAGATGCTCATCCACCATCACTGAAGAACTTGGAGAGACCAAATGGTGAGCACCACTTAGTCTTAAGCATGCTGGGATGGTAACCACTCACACAAGTATATTTACATTGTAATATGCTATATGGGAAGGCTTGTAATCTTTATTTGACAAATAAATTGCAACCTATCATGTTAAGGGCTTGACAGGAGTGAGGGTTGTTGCTCGAGACTCAGTTGTAGCTAAGAATGTGGTCGGTGTTGTAGCACCTGGGTTATAGGAGCAACCATATCATTAAAGAAGCATATTGGGTATAATACAAAACCCTGGTTAGGGTATTATCTCGTGG
The DNA here is from genome assembly GCA_028583415.1 of Protea cynaroides. NCBI lineage: Eukaryota > Viridiplantae > Streptophyta > Magnoliopsida > Proteales > Proteaceae > Protea > Protea cynaroides. Next base: position 16,374,029 of record CM053269.1, read on the forward strand.
ACCAGCCATCACACATCGTGTTGGTTAACCACGTTACATGCTGTGTCATGTAGATGTGCATATGTGCATTGTGTATATGAAGTGCGTGGTTTGCAGGCTAGGTGTATACACTGGTTAGACCAAGCCATAGGATATTGTTGCCTGTGGTTGTGTGGCATAGTGTGTTACACAAAATGTGTTTAAATGAATGTGTGTATGAATAAGTGTGTAAACAAACCTCTTAGTCAGCTCAAGGTAGCACAATGTACCTTATTAGCTTAAGGCAACAAAGTATAGAGAAACAACTCAATGCAGTATTGTTAACTTAGTCTGGGCTGGCTTCAAAGAATAGAGAAGGAATTTTAGAGGTCACTGATTCACCCCCTCCCCTCTCAGTGCCAACCTGGGAATCACACGCTTCTTCCTTAGCATGATTCTTCTGTTGCACCTTAATATAAGCAATGGATTGATTTCCGAGCTCATGAATATTTCTATCTAGAATTGTAAGTGGTTCTACTTCATAGCTTATGCACCTATCAATTGATAATGGCTCGGTGTTCAAAACGTGAGCTGGATCACTGATGTACTTCTTTAGCATTGAGACATGGAATACGTCGTGAACACTAAGGATGGATGTACAACTAACTGGTGTGCTACAGCTCCACTCTTACTAAGTATCTCATAAGGTTCTACATACTTAAGACTCAACTTTCCTTTTTCGCCAAATCTTCTCATCCCTTGAGAGGAGATATCTTTAGAAATACTTTATCATCTACCTTAAACTCAAGGTCTTTGCAATGAACATCAGCATAACTTTTCTGTCTTGATTGAGCAGGTTTGATTCTTTCCTTGATCAGAACTATGTATTCATAAGTTTTTTGGACAATTTCAAGTCCAAGTATTATTCTTTTACCAACTTCATTCCAAATAGAGGAGCCCTACACTTTTTTCCATATGGTGCTTCATATGGAGCCATTTTGATGGTAGATTGATAACTATTATTATAGGAAACTCCATCAAAGAGAGATTCTAATCCCAATTTCCTTTGAAATCCAGAGCAAATGCTTTGAGCATATCTTTTAATATTTGAATTGTTTTCTCTGATTAACCATCTGTCTGAGGGTGAAAGGTGGTACTAAACTTCATATGAGTACCCATTGCATTCTGTAATCCTTCCCAAAACTTAGAAGTAAATCTTGGATCAGAATCAGATACGATGTTGGCTGGGACACCGTGTAGGCAGATGATGTTATCAATATAAAGTTTTGATACTTTATCCATGGAGTATTGAGGACGACCAACAATGAATCTTGCTGTCTTGGTGATCTATCTACAATAACTCAGATTGCATCAACATAACGTAATGCCAAAGGTAACCTTGTGACAAAGTCCATGGTAATGTGGTCTCATTTCCATTCCAATACAAGTAACGGCTGTGGCTTACCGGCTGGTCTTTAACGTTCTGCTTTGACTTGTTGACACGTCAAGCACTTATTGTCATAGCCTGTTTCCAGATATAGGCATGATACCCAGGGACCCGAATCCACCCAGGATCCATAAACTACTATGATTGACCAAACCAGCCCACAGTATACATATGCAATATCCAAAGAAAATCAAGTAAGCCAATTAGAGTAATATTAATAGTGGAAGTGTAAATCAATAATTAAATAGATGCCATCTAAATATTATCATAACATAAATTAAAGTTGTTAGGAATATACACCACTATTCTAAATATCATATTTATATCTAAATATATAAATACGATCCCAAGAGTGAGTAAATAAGTATATCAAAATCCTACATAGATAGACTATACACATCATCTATTTACAAAATAATATGACGTAGGAGAGAGAGAGAGAGAGAGAGAGAGAGAGAAAGAGAGAGAGAGAAAGAGAGAGAGAGAGAGAGAAAGGAGAGCAGCATAAGGTGTAGACACAGTCACTACAGACATAACCCTCAGTATGCTCACTAGAGAAGTCCTCACTAGTAGAAGCATTGCCTGTAATGGGGGGGCTCCATGAAGTTAGCAACAGAGAAATCCCCTGCATCAGAATCTAAAAAATACTTATCGATACGAGGGCTAAACTCCCATCACAACTCAGTGAGGAAATCAAGTATCACATGCCATGTACAAATGAGTATGATTGCAGTCTAATATTAAGTCATTGGTATTGGTTTTATAAGGTACCATATTAAGATGTCTACTGCAGCTTTCGGCCCCACCTACAGATCAACGACTTTCAACTCTCATGTTATAGGCTAGGGTACAAGCAAGAATACCCTCAACCCTATAGCCCAAGAGTAGGCACCTCCTATAATAGACTATGTCTACTGTCAACACGTAACCCCTTATTGGCAAAGGTTTAGAGCCATGGGTTATGCAACCACCTAATGGCTAGCATATGCATACATGTTCATAAATAGGGCTACATCCTAGCAAAGACCTCTAGTCCCCACTCCCTTGGAGCCACCGTGTCCTCGCTAAGATGCTAGCATTATAATCAAGGTCCATGTGACCATGAGTCATCAATCCCTTTGGTACCCGTATGTTACACAAGCTAACACACATCCATCCACCACATCAAATATACATAGTTGTTATTATGCAAATGCATGCTCATATACATATTCAAGAGATGACATGTTATCAAATCATAACATCATAGACATACAAATTATGTACTAAGACATCACCTGTAGGTACCATAAGTGCTATAGGACCTAGAAGCCAGTAGTAGGCTTCATCAGCTACTCGCGTCGGTTTACCTATTCATTAGCATAAATTTCACTAGGTGTGTTAGATAACTTTTAAACTGGCATGGACATGTTCTAAATGTCCCAATATGGGTTCTAAGGCAAGTCGGAAACCCTATGGTTACTCCCCGAAGGCTTAAAATAGTCAAATAGGTTATCAACAGCCAAGGAGCGGGTGAGGTATCAACGGTAGGTGCCGCTAGTTTGATCTACCGGTTGGGCCTTAAAACCTTATGTGAGTGAGCCGGTGGACCAAGTCAGAGGATCAATCTGCTGGCTCTGGGGTGCCATTAGCTCCCTACCAAATGGCCTAAGCTGGGCCCAGGAGCTTAGCCAGGGGATGCTATCTTGTGGATCATGCCACCGGCTAGTGTGACGGCTGAGCTCAGCTAATAAAGTTTTAAGTATGGGGTCTGGTGGTAGATGAAGGCCCTAGCAGACCCATCCACCAGCTAGACCATATTGGTCATCATACTAGAGCCGAGGGCTAGGGCATTGGCCCATCTGCTGGCTCAGGTCTGTCGACCGAGTCCAAGAAATCGAAATCAATGGGGAAGATGAAGTTTCTTTCAAGAGATTTACCTCCCCAACATCTTCCAACTTGTTTTAAATGGTGGGAAGCATGTTTCCCACCCCTAATAGTATTATTAGATCATTTATACCTTTATTGGAGGTGGTTGATGACCTAGACCAAGTTCTAGGGTTTGGTGGTCACCCATTAATGATGACCATTAATGGTAGCCAAGCATTACTATTATTGGTGGTCATAGCTGTACTTATAAAGAGAGGGAGACATGGGGAACATACTTGGAGTTGATGGAAGTTCCCTTAATCCCCAAGCTTTCCAAAGCTCCCAAACACTCACTCCCACTAAAGCAGCAAGAGAGTAAATGAGAATAAGGAGAGAGAAAGAAGGAGCTGCACAACTAAGTAGGCAAGAAGGAGCCGGTTGGCTCACTAGCTGGTTCGGCTACCAATAGGGCTGAAGGATAGCCCCAGACTAGGTGCTTTGGGTCCCACACATTGGGAATGTATGGGCCTACCTAAGGTCCACTAACCCATCGAAGTCTAGATGGGTAACCCTTGGCTATGACTTGGATGTATCTATTGAACTCATGTTAGGTACACTAGGTGTTAGTATGGGAAGACCCGACATAGTAGAAATCCAGTTAGTAGGGTATTTCGGGTGTGGGTCTTATACTTATAGACAAATTTAGCCACATCGGATTTCATACCTCTCCACCAGAATTCCTTCTTCAAGTCATGATACATCTTGGTACTACTAAGATGCATAGAGTATGGAGATAAATGGGCTTTAATCATAATCATTTCTTTTAAGTTTTTTGTAGATTTTGGTACATATAGTCTACCACGATAATATATAATTTCATTGTTCAGAATGAAGTCTGGATCTTGCTTTCCATCTTCAAGTTTACTCTTTAGTGCGTTAAGGTGTGAATCCGATAATATTGCTAATTTGATTTCTTGTAACAATGTTGGTTGTATTTGTAGAGCACTAAGAGTAGCTATAGAAGCTTTGATCCATTCTTTAGTATGGTACTTGCAATAAAGTCTTTTGGTACTGGTGGAGGAATGACTTAAGCTTCTGATAAAACATAGTCATACGCTCTAGCTTCTTCCTGGCTTACTTAATTATTAGCCATATATACGGCTTTTCCACTAAGGGCATCAGCAACTACATTAGCTGTAAGACCCGTATCGTACTAATCCGATCTTACCACCTTGTATCAGGTCTTCCTATCATGGTTGGACCAAGCGGACCAAGTGCGTGAATAAACCACAAGGCTAGGTATGAAATTGAACCCAAAATCATCTAATTAGGAGCGTGTGGTCGTATACCTAAACAGGTGGGGTCGACTACACCTCAGAATATTGAGACCACTGGAGTCTGGGACGTGTGGTCAATGGATTCTGCGACCCTACGTGCAACCATACGATGTTACAACCGACTCCACGATTAGGAAACCTTCCTAGTCTGAAGGGGGTTCTTTCCTAATCAAAGTTGGCCTCTATATGGAGGGTTTTCCTCTATATATAGGGCGTCCCTTAGCCTCTTTCATTCTTTTAGAACTCAAACTAAAAGAGAGAGAAAGAGAGGAGGAGGAAGAGAAGGAGAATTGAAGAGGAAGACTAAGAGAAGAAATTTCAAAGAGAGCTCTGATTCTTCAACAAGTTTAAGGTATGAAAACATCCCCTACATTAGTTGAATACCTAGAGTAGATCATGGAGGAGATAGTGATTTAAAGTAAGATCTAAATCCTAAGACCATAGACAAAACTCTAAGGGATCCTTGGAGAATGGATTAAAGTGAAGAATTATGTAAAAGTGTGAATTTTAAGCCATAGAACAATCATAGGAAGGATCATAATGATAGGCTAAGGAATCAAGACATGAAAGTATTGGATTAAGAGTGAAAAGTTGACCAGCACTCGTGGGGTCGTAGTTTGATTGACCACACGAGGCACATATGTTCGACCACACGCCCTCAGGAAGGTTTCAGGGAGGGTGTGGTCGCATGATATGCGACCACACGTATCGACCCCACACCCTGTAGTCGTAGAAACTGAGACCACAGGTACAGCCACACCTACGACCACTCAGCTTCTGGAGGTCTGCTTGATTCCAGATGGGACATTTAAACATTGTAATTAATGAATATGAATTCTAACTTAGAATCCATAAATTTATTAGGTTTTCAAGTGGTCCAAAAGTGATTTACAAAGCTTGGAAGAGGAACAACCATTGATTAAAGGTAAGGGAACAAGACCTAAACTAATTGGATAATAATAAACTGTTTACTTTATTGAGTCCAATGCCATGATTGATTCTATGCTTGTATTCTTATAATGTTCATCTCACATGTCATCCAATAATCCTGCTATTACTGTTCATGCATATTTAATTCCATCTATTTATAACATGATGATGATGATGATGCTAGGAATAGACATGTGAATGTATGTGTGTGGTTGGTGTGTTGGATGCGAGTGGTGCATTATGGGGAGGACATGGCATGTTGGTCTTTGACCTCGTCACCAGACTCTAGCTCTATCTCTACTCAAGTCTTGTCCACTAACATCATTGTATTGTCGTTATCTTAGCAGAACTATTACGTCGTAGGGCATTAGGGGAGGTGGTCTCAAACCGTGTGGTCTCTGATTCTCTCGGGGGGCCTTAGCTCTATCTCTACGGACGTATTGAGGGATGATGGGGTGAGACCTTGGATATACTGTTTGGCATTAGGATTGGTTAGTTGTGAGCCCAGTTTGCAAGCCCTCACCAATAGGGGCTTACGTGTTGGTATGGGTAGGCATCAGGGGAAGTGTTGGTGGTGTTTGATCCGAACATTTTAGCTCTATCTCTATTCCATGGTGGGTGCATGTGGGACGGCAATAGTGTTTGATCCATCGGGTGGATTCACACACTCGTGTATAGAGGTGCGGGGGCCACCCAACCTTTCTATAGGACATTACAAATTTATAAACCAGACCAAAGATATGAATTGAATGTATGCATATGTTTGTTGCATTGTTTTGTTTACTCATTGAGCTCAAGTTGGAGAGCTGACCCTCATACGCACAATTCTTTTTAGTTTCTGATGTTGTAAGTATTACGATTGAAGATTATATGAATATGCCAACATATGGACATGCAGCGGCTATGGACGTGCAATGTGTGGAGGACCAATATGGCTCATCAAGCTAGTGTTTCAACTATGTTTACGCTTAGTGGTTAACTTTCGTATTGTGATACTTGTAATCAGTATTAATTATGTTTTGATTACTTGAAGATAACTTGTTAAATATTTAATTATCACTGTAGACTCTCAGTTCATTATTAATAAGACTTTCGCTATTTATTTATTTACTTTGATTATTATTATGGAATGTGTTTTGGTTTAACATGGTTGGCATTGCCTATACGAGATCCTGGTTTGAACCGTTGATTTTCATGATAGTTCATCACACCATCGGTTAGTCCAAAATTGGGGTGTGACATTAGCTTTCCCTGGATGATATTGTATATCACAATCATAATCTTTCTATAATTTTAGCCACCTTCTCTATCTCATGTTGAATTCCTTCTGATTGAGTAGGTAAGTGAGACTTTTGTGGTCAGACATAATCTAGAACTTTTCCTCATAAAGGTAGTGTCTCCATGTCTTAAGTGCAAATACGAAAACTGCTAGCTTAAGATCATGAGTGAGTTAATTCTTTTCATGCTATTTTAATTGTCTGGAGGCGTAACCGATGACTTTACCTCTTGCATCAACACACATCCAAGTCATAGCTTGGATGCATCAGTATAAAAACCAATCCGACTGATCTGGATGGGATTGTCAATACAGGAGCAGAGACTAAAATTTTCTTCAGTTGCTGAAATGCTTCTTCACATTTTTTTGACCAGTCAAATTTTATCCCTTTCTTTGTCAACCGCGTCAGAGGAATGGCTATTCTAGAAAAGTCAACAATGAATCTTCCATAATAACTTTCTAGCTCAAGGAAACTTCTAACCTCAGTTACTATCTTTGATACTTACTAGTCGAGAACTGCTTTAACCTTACTTGGATCAACCAATATTCCTTTGGCTGAGACCACATATCCCCAAAAGGCTACTTTTCTCAAATAGAACTTGCACTTCTTGAACTTAGCATATAATTTTTCTTGTCTAAGTCTCTGTAAGCCTTACCTAAGGTGCATAGCATGTTCTTTTACACTTTTTGAATATATAAGAATGTCATCAATAAACACAATCATAAAGCGATCAAGGAAATAGTAGAATACTTTGTTCTTGAGTTCCATGAATGACACAGGCAGGTTGATCAATCCAAACGACATGACAAAGAACTCATAGTGGCCATATCGAGTTCAGAACGCAGTCTTTAGTACATCACATTTTTGAATCTTCAACTGATGATATCCAGATTGAAGATCTATTTTGGAGAATACTTGAGCTCCTTGCAATTGATTGAATAGATCTTCGATTATGAGATGATGATATCAATTTTTAATAGTAAGTTTATTGAGCTCACAAAAATCAATACACAATCGGACACTTCAGTCCTTCTTCTTGACAAATAATACCGGTGCACCCCAAGGTGAGATACTGGGTTGGGGTGCGATACTGGGTTAAATGAATCCCTTGTCCAATAATTCTTGTAGTTGGATCTTCAATTCCTTCAACTCAGTCGATGCCATTTTATTTGGTGCTTTAGATACAGGTGCTGATCCTAGAACTAGGTCAATCACGAACTCAGTTTCACGAGCTAAACCTAGTAAATCTTCTGGAAATACATCTAGAAATTTCCTTACCAGATCTATATTGTCTAAAGATGGGACTTTTACAAAAGTATCAGTTACAATGCTAAATAGCTGATACAACTCTGATTTAGTAAATTACTGGCTTGTATTGTAGATATAAATAGCTTTTTCTTACTTTAGGCTTATCACCAATGAGTTCAAATGCTTTCCCATCAATTGGCTAACAAAGAATTTTCCTTTCAACACAAAGCCTGGATCAGTGGGTGGCAAGCCAATCTATGCCTAATATTGCATCAAAATTTGACGCATTTAACTTAGTTAATTTAATACTCAAATCCTTGTCTTCTATCTGTACTTGACACGGTCCACAGTACTCTGTCAGTACCTCTTTAGGACCTAAAGGCGTTAAGAGATATAAATCTGAAACTAACTGCTTAATAGGTATAGTCAGCTTATTAGCGAACTAAAGAGATATAAATGAATGATCTGAGTGGCTTCTGAATCAAAGAGGATTCGAGCCAGTTGTCCAGATATATTAAGAATGCCCGAGGTGTTAAGGTCCATGTATTAGTACTTCTATATGCATACAATGTCACACCCCAAATCCCAATATATAAAATTTCCATGTATGACCGGATCAACACACAATATTTTATGCGGTCCAAATCAGAATCGCGTAAGCCATGCATACTCCACTAACCCCACCACTGTCAATGCCACCAGAAAATAAATTAGAGTAGATATCATAGCGAAAATTAACTAATTAAACTAACCTTCTATTAACACTAAAATAAATTGAATAGCATTGTTCAAGTCTTATTCTTGTTCTATCAAATTACACCATAAAACATTCATAAAAATCAAACCTATAATACTAGGTTCTTAAACGAGTATTATGTATTTAACTGAATTAAAATTAAATAATAAAGCATTTCTCTTGGAGTATTTTCTCTACTCGAAAACACATGCGTCACACTCGCAATCTGCATCGTGCTCATCTTCCTTTGATGGTTGAACGTCTGGATGCACCACATTGGAGACGACTAGGGCATTCATGTAATCAACAACAATAGTACCTACAACATCATTTAAAAAGAAAGGCATACGCGAGGGTGAACTCTCCAACTTGAGCTCATGAGAAAATAGACAAGCAAGTAAGCAAAATGCAGGACATATTATTGCACACAAAAGTCTGGTATAATGCATGCCATGTGCTTTGGTAAGGCCTGACCATACTCACCAAAGCTGACCAAAAACCTCCATGCACAAGAGAGAATGGACACTCACCTAGCCTGCTCCGACAGCATTGGTGAAGCCACGAGGCTCCTACCAATCCTACATGTCATCATATGTACTCCCTTCACAATCCAAGTAGGAATTCCATTCTGTCCGTCTATGTTCCGTAGATGCTGTCATCCTATTAGGGTATGAGAACAATACATGGCAAGGGTAGCCTAGTGGGTTGGATCCTATGGTCCTCGACCATTTTACCACTGCCCATAAGGCATAAACATCACACATTTACAACAGTCATAATTAGATGCAAATGCATGCAAAAGTAGTTATTGGATGCCATGTTAATCACAATCAAACATCCAGCATGGACAAGCACATGATCAGAAACACTCCAAAAATTAAGTCAGGGTTTTGTTCCTCACTTGAGATATGGTTAATCTTACTATCCTCACCACATGAGTTGACCTCGTCTATGCACATGATACCTAATGCAAGTGTGGGAGGTTATTAGTTACAATGTGATTTAAAACAACTAATTTATAGGCTTCCTGGGATCAACCAGTTGCAACTTTAGGTTACACAATATCGCGACCAATGTTGCTGCTGGTTGCTTTCAGGAACCTTTCTTTCCATCCGATCGTAGATTCGGTTGCTGCAGTTGTACAACCGGTTCTGTTGTCGATTGCATTACCAAGGCTTCCTGAATGTATCCGATCGCAAATCTGGTGGCAACATTGTGCTACCAGACCTCACCCAAGATGTTGGTCTAGCTATTTGCCTTATTCGGTGGCACTAATTTTGCCTTCAGGGGTTCCCTCTGGATCCAATCTCGGACTCTTGTTATGGAAATCTATGGTGGAACTTCTGGTTAATCATCCCACAATGACTTCCAACCCTATTCTAAGGCTTAGTAAGGTCGATTATGATTATGCCTCCTAGGTCTAGGGCACATGATCTTGGTGCTAGCCATGGAGGGGCTCGTGGTATAACCTGAGCCGATCCTAAAGGAATTTTCTAACATGCTCAGCCATTAGCCTTGAATGGAAAGCAAACTCCAACAAGGATGGAGGTCTAAGGTTTCCATAACGGAATCAAATAACACAGATAATCTTAAGGTAACATGGTACAAAGCATACCGGTGGTGCGTTCGAATGAATGCATGGTGTTGTTGAATGGCGTTAGTGGTTCTCTGAATATGCTTCTTGTCACACCCCAATTCCGGCTGAACCAGAAGTGTGAGTGAACCGGCTCTAAACCACAGTTCACACCAGGATCTCAATAGACCGTGTCAACCAATCATTCCCAAGCAGTCTAACAAAATCAGAGATATAATACATAGCAGCGGAAATAAATAAATGAGCCGAGATGTAAATTGTAATTTAAATAAATATCCAACTTATTCCATCATCCATCAAAATTTAAATAGTAATTATTACAAAGCTTAAACTGAAAATAAACCTATCACTGAGAAAAGACACAGAATGAGCACTCGCATGACGCATCATGCTCGCCCTCCACTATCTGGGAGTCCAGGGCAGCCACTGTGCTGTAAGTTGGAGCAGTCATGAAGTCCTCCACCGTATACCCTGCATCAAGATCTGAAAAGAAATATATATATATATATATTTGGGTGAGCTCACAACTTAGCTCAGTAAGTACAAGACCAATGCAATGGTACAATATGCATGAGATAACATTACAATTTGGGCCAGGTATAACTTGCAAATATGCTATGGTAAGGTTTGGTGGCCACCGCACCTCCATGCACGAGAGTGTGAGCACACCCAACAGTCAGGCACCTACCACACTACTACTGTTGCCCCACAACACTCACTCCGGTATGGAGATAGGACTCGAGTTTGGCGGGCAGGAAGAACCACAATCCCACGTCCTCCCCCTGATACCCCATACCGTACCAATACCTAAACCCCTATTGGCAAGGGCTTGCAAGTGGGTTCCATTCTAACCAGTCCTAGATGTCAATACAGTATCAATAGCCTTACCCCAGCACGGCTCCCTACGACCTAGAGATAGGGCTCGAGTCTGGCGGGCAAGACGAACCACAATCCCCCGTCCTCCCCCTGATACCCTAGTCGTATCAAGTCTGCTAAAGTAAAAGCTACACGACCCTACCCCAGCACTACTCCCTATGACATAGAGATAGGGCTCGAGTCTGGTGGGCAGGAAGAACCACAATCCCACGTCCTCCCCCTGATACCCTATTCGCATTGAGTTTGCTAAGATAAGGACGATACGAGAAAGGTGTTAGCTGTGGATATATCCAGGGCACATCCCCTTCACATTCCACACACTAACTAAAACATACACATGCCTAAACATACAAAAATCCTAGCATATGAAATGCATGATTATAATAAGATTAAATAAACAACTACATGGCATGTGAGATGCACAGACATCAAGCAATAAATCCAGATAAACATAAAAGTATTCACAGAGGTTTACTGTTGATTTGTTATTTAGGTTTGGGGTCTTGTTCCTTACTTGACGCGTGATAATGATCCTGTTCTGCGTCAGAGAGCTTACTCACGTGGTCTACAGATCCTACATAATCATATCATTATATTAGAAATCATTTATTAAAGTTTTAGGGGTCAGAACCAAGTTTGGCCAAGCAAACCAGGCTCGAAAACCCATACCGGTGGCACCATACCGGTTGCACATACTGCAACCGGTATGTGCCACTGGTATATACCGGTTGCACATACCGGTCTCACTCAGATCTCACTGAGTGAGACCTGTATGTGCCTACGGTATATACCACAAGGTCATACCGCTGGACCTAAAGTCCATCCGGTGTACCCTGCGGTTGGATCCGAGAACGAGATCTCGGATCTCCCCTCCTTGTCAGCAAACAGTTAGGTCTCTAAGGTTTTCCGCTACTTTTTTCCTAAGTTCCAAGCCCTCTAGTGGCTTTCGGATCTTGGCTATAATGCCGTATCAAATGAAAACTCTAATCTTTTGTATCTCTAGTGGCTTTAGGTTCGAATGAGGAAGAACCATGGAAATTTTAGTCCTTTTGGATCGTTGCGCCGCTTCGCGGCTCCGATCTGTTCTCTAAATAACAATACAATATGGAGCACTTACCGGCTATGGTTGTCGGTTGGCGGTGTGCTCCTCCTTCCTGGGCGGCTGCCTCCTCCTTGCTCTTTCTCAGTTCTTCTCCAGACGGCGAGAGTGTTTGAGAAGGAGCAATGGAGTGTCTCCTTCTCTATTAATAGAGGGAGACCACCCATGGAAGGTTTTCCCTCAGAATGGAAATTTTCCAAGTTTTCATTCTGAGAGACAGACTCACTGGAGTTTGTCTACAGCCGGAGTCAAGCATACCGGTTGGACATACCGGTTGGAAGCCCCAGACTCACTCAAACCGGTATAGTCCAACCGGTATACCATACCGGTGGCACATACCGGTTGCACCATAGTGCAACCGGTATGGTGAAGCTGGTATGGCATTATGGGCATTATATGCCCATACCGGTGGCACATACCGGTTGTACTATACTGCAACCGGTATAGTGAGATCGGTATGAGTTTTTAGGCATTTTTTACAGTTTTTCTTACCTGAACTTTGAGTGGTTCGTCACCCGGCTTCGCCCTCCGGTCCGGTTATAATTGGAACACCTGTCATCACATAAAACCATGGTTTAGACCCGGTTTTAGAACATGGTTCTTACAACTCTACCACCCTTAAAAGAAATTTCGTCCTCGAAATTTGCATGTGGGTCTCACAATTCCCCCACCCTTAGAAGAAATTTTGCCCCCGAAATTGTACGTACCTTCAGAGTCGAAAAGATGGGGATATTCTTGTCGCATGGCATCCTCCTCTTCCCAAGTAACTTCTTCTACGTCCTGACTTTTCCAAACCACTTTGACATAATGTATAGCTCACCTTCGAAGTTGTTGTACCTTTTTACTAATGAGCTGGATTGGCACCACTTCGAAGGTTAAGTCTTCTGTCAAATCTGGGGGGTCTGCAACAAGAATGTGTGAGGGGTCTCTCACGTATTTCTTTAGTAAGGACACGTGGAAGACGTCGTGGACACTAGACATAGCTGGTGGCAATGCAAGTTGATAGGCTACTTTGCTGCATCGGGACAGGATTTCATATGGTCCCACATATCTAAGACCCAATTTTCCTTTTCTGTCAAACCGCTTCAAGCCTCTTACTGGTGACACCTTCAAGAACACCTTGTCACCAACCATAAATTCAAGATCCCATTGTCTGTTGTCAGCATAGTGCTTCTGACGCACTTGAGCTGTCTTTACTCGGTTCTTGATTAGATCTACTGCCTTACAGGTTTCTTCCACAAATTCTGGTCCTACGATTCGTCTTTCTCCAACTTCGTCCCATAATAAAGGTGTTCGACATTTCTTGCCATATAAGGCCTCGTATGGGGCCATCTGGATCGTAGACTGGTAACTGTTGTTGTAGGCAAACTCAATGAGTGAAAGATTCTCATCCCAAGCCCCCTTGAAATCGATAGCACATGCCCGAAGCATGTCCTCTAAGATCTGAATGATCCTCTCTGACTGACCATCAGTTTGAGGGTGGAAAGCTGTGCTAAATTTCAGTTTCATCCCCATTGCCTTCTGAAGTCCTTCCCAGAACTTAGATGTGAAGCGTGGATCTCGATCAGACACAATACTCTCTGGAACCCCGTGGAGCCTGACTATATTGTCCACGTACAACCTTGCCAACCTGTCCATAGTATATTGTGGTCTGACAGGGATAAATCTGGCTGTCTTGGTGAGGCGATCTACAATTACCCATACTGCATTCACTGACCTTGGAGTCATAGGTAGGCCAGTGACGAAATCCATGGTTATACAATCCCATTTCCATGCTGGCTCAGGTAATGGTTGTAGTAATCCTGCAGGCCTCTGTCTTTCTGCTTTGACTTGTTGACAGTTTAAACATTGAAATACATGTCGGGCCACATCAGATTTCATACCCCTCCACCAGTACAACCTTTCCAAGTCGTGGTACATTTTCGTGCTTCCAGGGTGTACTGAATATGGGGTGGAGTGAGCTTCTAACATAATCCGATTTTGGATTTCCAGATCTTCATCCTCAGGTATGCACAAACACCCACGATATCTGAGTACCTTGTCTGCATCTAGAGTAAAATCAGGATTGGCTCGACCCTTTTCCAAATCTTCTTGAACTGTCCTGAGGTATGGGTCCTGTAAGACTGCTGCCTTTAATTCTTCCTTCAGGTCGGGCAAAATCTTCAATGCTGCAAACATTAAGGTAAACTGGTGTATCAACCCTTGCTCAATAGGATCATCTGTTGACGTTATTAAGAGTTGTTCTTCGTCCTCTGATGAACCAGAAACAGCAACGCACAACGCTGCATTAGTACTTGGTCCTGCTTCAGGGTTCGATGCCCATTTCCTACTCAGTGCATCAGCTACAATGTTAGCTTTTCCAGGGTGATACTGAATGTCACAGTTGTAGTCCTTGAGTAGTTCAAGCCACCTCCTCTGCCTCATGTTCAGGTCTTTCTGGTTGAACAGATATGTCAGGCTTTTGTGGTCAGACTTAATCTGGAATTTCTCGCCATACAGGTAGTGCCTCCAAGTCTTGATAGCATGAATGACCGCTGCCAATTCTAGGTCATGTGTAGGGTAGTTCTTCTCATGCTCTTTCAACTGTCTTGAGGCATAGGCTATCACCTGCTCTCCTTGCATCAGCACACAACCTACTCCTAAACTTGAAACATCCGTATATAGTGTAAATGGGTGGTCTGGGGCTGGAATAGTCAATACAGGTGCTGATACCAGTCTTGACTTCAACGTCTGGAAGCATTTCTCACATTCGTCGGTCCATATGAACTTCTCCCCCTTTTTGGTCAATCTTGTGAGTGGAACGGCAATCTTAGAATAGTTCTCCACAAACCTTCTGTAGTATCTAGCCAAGCCCAGGAAACTACGAATTTTAGCCACTGTCTTCGGCGCCTCCCATCCTACGATGGCTGAGATTTTACTGGGGTCTACCTTGATTCCTTCAGCAGACACCACGTGACCAAGGAAGGCCACTTCCTTTAACCAAAATTCACATTTCTTGAATTTTGCATATAGCTTTTCTCTTCTCAGTCTTTGTAATGCTGCTCTTAGATGCACTGCATGCGTCTCCTGGTCCTTAGAGTATACTAAGATATCATCGATAAACACGATAACCGACGTATCCAGCATGTCATGGAATACCCTGTTCATTAACTCCATGAAGGATGCAGGTGCATTAGTCAACCCAAAGGACATCACTAGGAATTCATAGTGTCCATAACGCGTTCTGAAAGCTGTTTTGGGGATGTCTGCTTCCTTAATCTTGAGCTGATGGTACCCTGATCTCAGATCAATCTTCGAGAATACACTAGAACCTTGTAATTGATCGAACAAATCATCTATCCTTGGTAATGGGTACCTGTTCTTGATAGTGAGCTTGTTCAATTCATGATAGTCCATACAGAGACGTACGCTACCATCTTTTTTCTTGACAAAGAGCACAGGTGCTCCCCAAGGTGAGATACTAGGCCTTATAAATCTCTTGTCTAGCAGTTCTTGTAGCTGAGTTTTTAATTCTTTCAACTCGGTAGGAGCCATCCTATACGGGGCTTTAGACACCGGTGCCACCCTTGGTAGTAGGTCTATCACAAACTCAGTAGCCCTGTCTGGTGGCAACCCAGGTAGGTCTTTTGGAAAAACATCAGGAAATTCCCGTACTACATCGATGTCCTCTATTTTTGGCAGGTCAGCGGTCACATCCACCACTGACACAAGGTATCCTATTCCCCCTTTCTCTAGGCACTTCTTTGTTTTTAAGGCTGAGAGTATGAGCTTTCTCTTCCTAGGCAACTTAGCCCCATTAAAGTTAAACTCAATCCCTTCATTGTCTTTGAATATCCACTTCTTCTCGGCACATAGCAGGTTCGCCGAGTGTTTAGATAACCAGTCCATTCCCAGAATCACATCAAAATCTGACATCTCTAGCTGGACTAGATTGGCTTCCAATTCTCGTCCTTCGATATGCACTGGACAAGGTCCATAATATTCTTCTAACACCACCTCCATTCCCATGGGAGACCGAACTAACAGACTTGGTCGTAGAGTCTTGATGGGTTGACCTAGTCCTTTCTCGAATGATATGGATACAAAAGAATGGGTGGCCCCGGAGTCAAACAGGACTCTTGTGGGTACCCTTGCTATAATTACTGTACCTGAGGTTTTAATTCAAATTCTCCCTTAGTTTCAAATGCATAAACAATTTAATGCAACAATTAAGGAATAAGTACAAAATCATACCTGTAACCACATCTGGTGATGCGACTGCCTCTTCTGTGGTAACAGCATACACCTTGCCTTGCTGTTTCTCTCTCTTTGGTTGTGGGCATGTTCTGGCATAATGCCCCACCTGTTGGCAATTGAAGCATTTTACATTAGGGTTAGACCCTGTGACCTGTGGTTGCATTGCAAGAGCCGATCTGGGAGGCACGGTGCTAGTTGGTGGCCTGAATGGTCGATATGGCCTATTGTTTCTTCCACCTTGGACCTCAGGATTAGGTCTCTTCAGACCCCTACTTTGTGCAATGAAACTTTCTCTCTGACTTGACTCAATGACACGAGCCACCTGTACCGCTTCATTATTAATGTTCATTCCCCGGCCCAATACATGTTCTCGGATAGCACCCCGAAGACCCATGATAAATCGATGAGTCTTTGTTGCTTCCTCCTGCATACTGGTCGGGGCAAAGAAGGATAACTCCTCATACCTCTGCTGATAGGCTTCCACTGTCATCTGTGACTGTTGTAGGTTAAGGTATTCTCTTTCCATCTGATCACGAAAACTCCTGGGGAAGTATTTGTCAAAGAATGCTTCCTTGAATATGGGCCAAGTGATAATTTGATGCTTGGTTTCCAGGTACGACTTGGTAGAGCTCCACCACCCATTGGCCTCTTCTTTCAGCATATGGGTGGCATATAACACTTTGTCCCCATCCTGACAATCCAGTAGCAAAATTTTTTTCTCCATTTCAGCTATCCACTGTGCTGGCCACAGTGTTTTCCCTGACTTTCCTGTAAAGGTAGGTGGTTTAAGCTTCAAAAATCCATCCACGGCCCTGGATAGGCTACTCTGAGCATAAGGGACCTGCCCATAAGGTGTATGTCCATTCCATTGTGGCTGATATGGGTAGCCGCCCTGATTTCCTCCCTGATACCCACAATAGTATGCACCTTGATTCTGATACTGATACCCCCTCTGATATTGGTTGTGAACTGGCATCCCTGTAACTGGTTGGGGTACTGTGTTGGGTTGATCTTGTTGTAGTGGTACTTCATTAGCTGTGCTAACCCCAACTGGTGCTGCTTGAACATTCTCAACATTTGTGGATGGCGTGTATGTAGGTGTCGACACAGGCCCAGGTGGCCTAAACATTTTTAGCATTTCCTCGAAAAACTTCTTCTGCTGGGCCTCCATATTAGTGACCAAATTTGCCATCATTGTCTCAGAGCTAGAAGAAGGTTGTCCCTGTGATGGACCTTCTTCATTTTCCTTTACCATATCTTCAGTGTCATTTAGGGGGTTGAGTTCTTCCCCTCTCACCCTCTCGGCATTTTCTTCTGAGTTTTCTGTCCCTGAACTTCTATCCATGGTAGGCGCCCTTGAGTGACGGCGCCGGCGATGAACTCTACGTCCATTTCCTCCTACCATTGAAGAAATTTACTTTTCCTGTACGATATCTGAATACATTGAAACACATAGAAAATCTTAGAAAATTATTCCAATAATTTAGCTTCAACATATGCAGCTTAGGGATTCATTAACAGGAAAGAAAAGAAAGAAATTTTTTATAAACAAAATTTGCAGTTATTCTGTCGAAATTTCCCATATGAACAATGTCTTATTATGCAAGCGTGAGGTTTGGAATCGAGTTCCGACAATTTATTGGGATGGTTTTGCATCACCTCTCTCTGTAGGGTTCCAATGGCAGTACCGGTCTCTCCTGGAGTGAGACCGGTATGGCTGTTCAGACATACCGGTTGGACCATACTGCAGAGGGGGTACCGGTCGCACACCCCATAACTATGTGCAACCGGTATACCCTGCGGTTTGGTACCGGTTGCACCATACCGCAGGGGAGATACCGGTCGCACACCCCATATCTATGTGCAACCGGTATACCCTGTGGTAGGTACCGGTCGCACTATCCAGCCCAGATGTGCGACCGGTATAGCCAAAAATGCTTTAAAATCGTGATTTTTGGTTCATTTCTCACTTTTCTCTTTTGTGTTTACTCCGGTGGCGATTTCTCTCCGAGTCTCCGAGTCTCTACAGTGCATCCGGTGTCTAAAAGATTGTTTCTACTTGATTCTAGTGTGCCAATCTCGTCTCTCAGGTAAGCTCGTCCTTCTCTTCTCTCTTTTTAGAAATTTTTTCATCGTCTTTTATACCAAAATCGAGGTTTTTCTTGATTTGGAAGTTTATAGCCATAGAAAACTTCTCTCTTTGCTTGAGAAATGTTTTAGGGGTCTAAATGGGTAAAACCCCTCAACCAATATGGAGTTTTATCGATTGGTTTACTAGAAACCTAAAAATTTCGACTTTTTAACCTAGGTTTCTAGGTTTTTCGAGATTTTTGACAATTTTTGGTGATTATACCTTCATTTCTTTATTTTTACGAACTTGTTTAACCTATATTAGCCTTGTACCACCTCCAGAGATTGTTTCATTCATATTCGATATGTTGTTAGGGTTTTTCACCATTTTCTATATTTGTCTCTAACTGACTATGGTTTCTTGTTCAACAGATACACTGTCTGGCCGTCGTGGAGCGGGGAAACGCTCATATATGCCTGGTATGCACAGGCCACATCCCCCTCCAGTCTTATATGACGAGAGGTATTTCCGGTCAGAGGCGGCCGCTTCACGCCTTGAATGGTTTCGGGCCAAGCGCATTGAAGCAGGCCGTTTTGTAAACTTGGAGCATCTTCACCGCTTCGATGTGGAGTCCACTTTTGGGATTGTGGGTTGGTTACCCCTTATTCAGTACAGGGAGACTACACGTCCCAACCTGGTAAAGTTATTCTACACCAACCTGGAGGTGGAGGGTGAGTTAGATGATTGGGAGCACGCTAGAGATCTTCGCATCACCAGCTATGTGAAAGGGGTGATGATTTCATTTAACGTCGCCGAGTTAGCTGCCCTTCTAGAGATTCCTGATGACGGGAAACTCATTTATTGTCCGCCCAGAGCCAAAGGGTATCTCACTGACGACTTGCGGGCAGCCATTGCCGCACAGATCTTGTTGCCTGGTAGAGTTATGCTGGCTTCCAACCTACGTCCTCAACCTCGCCTTTTTTGCCGGATTATTCAGCATAACATTGTTCCCCAGAGTGGACATTATGGCGAGTTATCCCAGTTGACTCAGTACCTCACCTATTGTGTGGATACTCGGCAACGGGTTTGTTTGCCTTATTTGATTATGCGGATTATGATCTTCGCAGCCATGCCTAATGTGTCGGGCAATCTCGCATATGGTAGGTTGATCATAGCTTTGTTACAACGTCTGGGTGTGGACATGCGGGGTGAGTTGGTTCGGGAGATCACCATGAGTTCTGATATAGATGCCGAGGCCATCTATAAGATGCAGATGGATGATCTAGAGCTCAGTGACGAGGAGTTACAGGCTCCTCCCCTCCTACCTAGGAACCATGCAGCCCTAGCAGTAGCAGCAGCTTCAGCAGCAGAGGCAGCTGAGAGGGGAGATGATGGAGATGCGCACATGGAGGACATCCCAGCACATACACCCCAGCATTCTCCAGTTGCAGGACCTTCTAGGCCTTCTCCAGTAGCTGGACCATCTAGGCCTTCTCCAGTTACTAGGTCATCCAGGCCTTCTTCAGTTGCTGGACCATCCCGTCCCCCTTCGGACCGTGTGACGAGCATGTTTTCGGAGATCGGAGATACCCATAGAGTCATTCTTGATACCCAGAGGAACATTCTTGATACCCAGAGGGACATTCTTGATACCCAGAGAGGACTCATGGATTCACAGCATGAGATGGGTCAGGAGTTGGGGCGTTTAGCTCGTAGCCTATGGGTCACACAGGACCAGGTTCATTGGCTCAGAGAGGTGTACGAGCGAGACTATGATATCGCAAACCCAGTACCATCCAGGCCTGCTACACCACCTTAGGCAGATGTAGTTTTTATTTGATTCTCATGTATTTTATTTTGTTACTAGAGTAACTGTCCGACTTGTGGATTGTACTCTGTTGATCACTTGTACTTAAAATTTTTTTTTATGAAATGAATAATTTGTTTCCTTTAAAATTCTTCAATGTTTATAATTGTTCTTCCATTATTAGTATATTGTGCATCTTTCTTAAGTCTCAGGCATCAAACAAGCTTATGGTGTGTTCTTATTAAAGTTTTTGATTTTCCTAACTCAGCTCATTAGACACAGTTAGATGCAGAATGATTAGCTGGACAGAGCCTACGGCTCTGATACCAAGTTGTCACACCCCAATTTTGGCTGAACCAGAAGTGTGAGTGAACCGGCTCTAAACCACGGTTCACACCAGGATCTCAATAGACCGTGTCAACTAATCATTCCCAAGCAGTCTAACAAAATTAGAGATATAATACATAGCAGCGGAAATAAATAAATGAGTCGAGGTCTAAATTGTAATTTAAATAAATATCTAACTTATTCCATCATCCATCAAAATTTAAATAGTAATTATTACAAAGCTTAAACTGAAAATAAACCTATCACTGAGAAAAGACACAGAACGAGCACTCGGATGACGCATCATGCTCGTCCTCCACTATCTGGGAGTCCAGGGCAGCCACTGTGCTGTAAGCTGGAGCAGTCATGAAGTCCTCCACCGTATACCCTGCATCAAGATCTGAAAAGAAATATATATATATTTGGGTGAGCTCACAACTTAGCTCAGTAAGTACAAGACCAATGCAACAGTACAATATACATGAGATAACATTACAATTTGGGCCAGGTATAACTTGCAAATATGCTATGGTAAGGTTTGGTGGCCACCGCACCTCCATGCACGAGAGTGTGAGCACACCCAACAGTCAGACACCTACCACACTACTGCTGTTGCCCACAACACTTACTCCGGTATGGAGATAGGACTCGAGTCTGGCGGGCAGGAAGAACCATAATCCCACGTCCTCCCCCTGATACCCCATACCGTACCAATACCTAAACCCCTATTGGCAAGGGCTTGCAAGTGGGTTCCGTTCTAACCAGTCCTAGATGTCAATACAGTATCAATAGCCTTACCCCAGCACGGCTCCCTACGACCTAGAGATAGGGCTCGAGTCTGGCGGGCAGGAAGAACCACAATCCCACGTCCTCCCCCTGATACCCTAGTCGTACCAAGTCTGCTAAAGTAAAGGCTATACGACCCTACCCCAGCACTACTCCCTACGACATAGAGATAGGGCTCGAGTCTGGTGGGCAGGAAGAACCACAATCCCACGTCCTCCCCCTGATACCCTATTCGCATTGAGTTTGCTAAGATAAGGACGATACGAGAAAGGTGTTAGCTGTGGATATATCCAGGGCACATCCCCTTCACATTCCACACACTAACTAAAACATACACATGCCTAAACATACAACAATCCTAGCATATGAAATGCATGGTTATAATAAGATTAAATAAACAACTAAATGGCATGTGAGATGCACAGACATCAAACAATATATCCAGATAAACATAAAAGTATTCACAGAGGTTTACTGTTGATTTGTTATTTAGGTTTGGGGTCTTGTTCCTTACTTGACGCATGATAATGATCCTGTTCTGCGTCAGAGAGCTTACTCACGTGGTCTACAGATCCTACATAATCATATCATTATATTAGAAATCATTTATTAAAGTTTCAAGGGTCAGAACCAGGTTTGGCCAAGCAAACCAGGCTCGGAAACCCATACCGGTGGCACCATACCGGTCTCACTCAGATCTCACTGAGTGAGACTGAGTGAGACCTGTATGTGCCTGCGGTATATACCGCAAGGTCATACCGCTGGACCTAAAGTCCATCCGGTGTACCCTGCGGTTGGATCCGAGAGCGAGATCTCGGATCTCCCCTCATTGTTGGCTAACAGTTAGGTCTCTAAGGTTTTCCGCTACCTTTTTCCTAAGTTCCAAGCCCTCTAGTGGCTTTCAGATCTCGGCTATAATGCCGTATCAAATGAAACTCTAATCTTTTGTATCTCTAGTGGCTTTAGGTTCGAATGAGGAAGAACCATGGAAATTTTAATCCTTTTGGATCGTTGCGCCGCTTCGCGGCTCCGATCTGTTCTATAAATAACGATACAATATGGAGCACTTACTGGCTGTGGTTTTCGGTTGGCGGTGTGCTCCTCCTTCCTGGGCGGCTGCCTCCTCCTTGCTCCTTCTCAGTTCTTCTCCAGACGGCGAGAGTGTTTGAGAAGGAGAAATGGAGTGTCTCCTTCTCTATTAATAGAGGGAGACCACCCATGGAAGGTTTTCCCTCAGAATGGAAATTTTCCAAGTTTCCATTCTGAGAGACAGACTCACTGGAGTCTGTCTACAGCCGGAGTCAGGCATACCGGTTGGACATACCAGTTGGAGACCCCAGACTCACTCAAACCGGTATAGTCCAACCGGTATACCATACCGGTGGCACATACCGGTTGCACCATAGTGCAACTGGTATGGTGAAGCCGGTATGGTATTATGGGCATTATATGACCATACCGGTGTCACATACCGGTTGCACTATACTGCAACCGGTGTAGTGAGATCGGTATGAGTTTTTAGGCATTTTTTTACAGTTTTTCTTACCTGAACTTTGAGTGGTTCGTCACCCGGCTTCGCCCTCCGGTCCGGTTATAATTGGAACACCTGTCATCACATAAAACCATGGTTTAGACCCGGTTTTAGAACATGGTTCTTACACTTCCCCTCTAAGCTTTCTCCTTCTTCCTTCAACCCTCCTCTTTCCTGCAAACATGTCAGAGTTTTAATAGAGAATATGCACTCTATAGTGAGGATTTGAATTAGTTTGATCACTTTAGAGTCTCCCTTCCATAGTGGACTCCTTTGGAGAGTGGTAATCCAGGGGAATCGTGCCACCTGGCAAGCAACGGAGACGGGAGAGGGATTCTACTCCCTCAACCAACTCTAAGGTAATTAGTAGTGAGGTATGATCCATTGGATCAGTCCATGGGGTCCAGGGACTATTCTCATTCGAGCTCAAATAACATATTTGAATTCTTCAAATCGCGGGCAGGCTTTTTAGCTTATCTGGTTACAACATCCAATTGGAGAAGATCTGGGATCTTTTGATCGATGGCTGCAATTGGTGCCCCATTTAGTTGCATTATAAGATAAAATTTTACATGATTGCTAAAATATCTCGTACCTGGTTTGAGCCGATCTTTAGGTCAACATTGGACCGGGTTTGTCAACGATGGAAAACCCTAGCACGATAAGAATCTGAGTTAGGTCGGATTTTCTGGGTGTGAGTTTTATATACAACCACACATATATCAATCAATCAAAATCTTAAAAGTACCTGTCACTACTTTGAAAGATTTCTCTGCATCCTTAGAGGTCATAGAAAACACCCAGCCTTGCTGTGTTGTAGAAAGCTTAGGGCAATCAGGTTTATAGTGACCAATCCATTGACAGTAAAAGCATTAGACTGGTCCAGTTGAATAGGTCTTCGATGCAGACTTGGTAGTGATAGTTTCTTGGTCATTGACTTGCCTCGGAAGGGTTTTTTCGAGATCTTCTTGTTAGGTGTAGTAGAAAATCTCTTGCTAAAACCTTTCTTTGCTTGGTAGCTGTCTCTGAGTCCATCTTCAATGAGCTTTGCAGTTTGGACACACTCAGCATAGCTGTTATGACCTTGGGTTTCCACTATAACTTGAATCTCACCTCTAGGTCCTTTGAAGAACTTCCTTGCCTTAGTTACTTTGGTATGCATATAGGTAGGGGCAAAATAGAATAAGATTGGAATTCAATCTGATAATCGTACATAGACTTCTAGCCTTGAAAATGACTCAGGCATTCGATTTCTTTCTTGTCTCGAAAGCTTTTAGAGAAATAGTTACCTAAGAAGGATTCCTTGAACATTTCCCATGTCACTATGGATGGAGAGCTTCAAGAATTTGCTGATTTGATTCCACCAGGTATAAGGTTTACCTTCCATCATATGGCTTGCGTAGTGGATACACTGCTCGTCTATTAAGATCATCATTGTAAAGCACTTCTTAACAAACTACATCTAGATGGCATGTTGCAGTGGGTTCTCACCCACTCTTGTAAATTTTAGAGGCTTCATCATCTAAAACCTTTCCAGCATTCTTGAAACTTCAGCTTAAGTGGATTTTGTCATAACCAGTTGTGCATTTCTCCTTGCATTTACATTAAGGATTGGTTGTGGCAACCCTATAAGATGTGCATTAGCATTGATTGGCACAGTGGCACTGAGAACAGGAGGTATTGGCATGGTATTGGCATTAACTGCCGAAGCAAGAGGAACACGAGTAGGTGCAGGTGCGGGAGCCTAACGCAAGGCAAAGATAAACTTGTTCATCATCTGATGTTGCTGTTGTGGTTGCTATTCCATCACTTGTGCAAAATTTCCCATGGTGGCTACCATTTATGCAATAGTCCTCATAGGAGGTGGCGGTGGTGGAACATTATTGGTAGCAGGGTGATGAATAGGCATGTTCTCATTAGCACCTTGTGCACTGCACTGGGGTGTGCCTTGGTTGTGCTAATTATGCCGGGTACTGAGAGCCATTTAAGTTATCTATTGTTTATTCATAAAATAGTACTTAGTCGATAGTCAGAAATTAACAACTCAACCAATTAAAAAGCTAATGGTTACCCATTGAATATCCTAAAATCACTTAATAGTCAAGTTAGTACACTTAGCAATGCAATTTTTGACAGAAAAATCCAAAAAAAAAAAAAAAACCAAAATAGAGCTTTCTATCGACGTGCGGTCGATTAATGTGGTCGATCAGATCGATTTCATCAACCGAACCACAAAAATCATGTTTTAAAAGAGGCGAAGAGTTGTCATTTCCACCCCTTCTTCATTTCATACAGAGGAGGAATACGGGAGAACGACCGAAGCCTATTTTAACCTTTTCTAGGCTTTTTTTTACATCATTTACACTGCGTTCCATAGCTTGATTGACGGCGAAGGAATGTATATTGTTATTTTTATCATTTTTCCCTATTTCGATTTGATATAACCTAGGAATTCATTTGGTTTCCATTTTGCTCCATGTAACTTTCTAAAACTTGATGTAAATCACATCTAGACGTCGTTAGTAGTTTTCTAACCAAACAAATGTGAGAAATTTCACATATTTAATGTTAACCTATATTCAATGCCGGCCTTTTCTCTAAAATTAGAATTTTTGCTTTTATAGTTTTGCTTATCAGTTTTTGACGCTTCCAAATACAAAACAGGGTTTCTATTGATGTGATATGGATGTTTTTAACCATTTATAATTGCATTTACAGGCTTTAGTCTAACTTCCATATTTTCACATTGGCTATGTCAATGCAATTTCTCTAATTTTCCCAACAAAAACTTCTAATACTCGGTATTCGTTCTAAACGTGTTTTTGTGCCCTTTAGATATTATTTATACTTCTTAATGCATTGGCCACTTTAATTTATTATTTTTTCTTCCAATCTTGTATGTTTTGTAGCAAAATGGTATGACCATGTAAAGATTTGTTCGAACGATTCACTATCGCCACTCATAGTCAGAGTCGTGCCATTACGGATGATGACTCATCTTTTAGTGATAGAGAGGAAATTTAGGATCATAGCCTTTTGATGCGTTATGGTTTCTTTCGCGATATAAGAAAGATGCTTGGTCATGATTTCATTGGATGGAGATCAAGTTAGGCCGATATGTTGTATTTGAGGAGTTAGAGCACTTCGCTCCTCACGAGGCTTTTACAGACATGGGTTGGGCATCAGTTTTAAGATATAGAGCAGTTATCAGACCCAACCTAGTTCAACATTTCTATTGTAACCTTTGGGTGGAGAGTAACATTAAGGATGATGATGGTGTCATGGGTTTGAGGGTTATAGCAGAGTTAAAGGGGTAGATGTCTCTTTTGATGTCTGTTAGTTGACTGGTTTACTCAACATTTTGGTAGATGGGATTGTGTTTACATGGGGCCAAAGACTACATCTTTTGTTATTGAGGGGTATTGTCACACCCCAATTCTGCACTATTTAGAATGGTGTGATGAACCTCCAATAAACCAACGGTTCAATCAGGATTTCGAATAGGCTGTGTCCATTTGCTTAAACCATACACATCCACAACTAAAATCAGAATAAATACACAATAGCGAAAGTCTTTAATATTAAATGAATTGAGAGTCTAAGATGATAACATAAATAAAATATCCAATTATCTTTCAATGACTAAGACATAAGTAAATAAAATAATCAATTATATTTCTTTAATAATCCAAATAAAAATCTAATCGAAAACGCATGAGTTGCATTTGCATGACAAATCATGCGACTCCATCATAACTTCAACGTCCATCACCGCCGCATGTCCATACATCGGAGCATTTATATAATCTTCTATGGTGCTACCTGCATCATCAACTAAAAATATTCGACGTCGAAAGGGTGAGCACACATCACGGCTCAATGAGCAAACAAAACAATGCAACAACCATATGCATGCATTAAATTCATATCTTTGGTCTGGTTCATAAGTTTGCAATGTGCAATAGAAAGGATAGGTGGCCGCCGCACCTCTATACACGACTGTGTGGAACTGCCCAATGGATCAAACACCATTGCCACCCCCACATGCACCCACCATGGAATAGAGATAGAGCTAAAGTGCTAAGGATCACACCGCATCACACTTCTCCTGATGCTTTACCCACACCAACATGTAAGCCCCTATTGACGAGGGCTTGCAAACTGGGCTCGCAACTAACCAATCCTAATGTCAAATAGTGTATCCAAGGCCTCACCCTAGTATCCCTCAATATGTTCATAGAGATAGAGCTAAGGCCCCCCGGCAGAGTCAGAGACAACACGGTCTGAGACCAACTCCCCTGATGCCCTACGACGTAATAGTTCTGCTAAGGTAATGGTGATAGGACGATGTTAGTGGACAAGATTTGAGTAGAGATAGAGCTAGAGTCTGGTAACCAGGCTGAACCACAATGTCATGTCCACCCCCTGATGCCCCACTCATATCAAGTATACTAACCACACACAAACATTCACATGCCTATTCCTAGCATCATCATCAACCTCATCTTATAAATAAATAGAAATTGAATATGCATGAACAGTAAAAACTGGAATAGTGGATGACATGTGATATGCACATTACAATCATACAGACGTAGAATCATTCATGGTAATGGATTAAATAAACAAAAATAGTTTATTATTAGCCAATTAGTTTAGGTCTTGTTCTCTCATCTTTGGTTAAGCGTAGATCCTCGTTCAAGCTTTATGATTCACTTTTAAAATCACAAGAAAGACCTAACAAGTTGATAGATTTTAATTAGAATTAATTCTAATATATTTAGACTAACAGAAATTGTAGGGTCGCAGGTAGGATAGCACCTAGGGTAACAGTTTCTGCGACCCTAGGGTGTAGGGTTGCAGGTGGGGTCAGATACCATTCGACCCTACGTGCGACCACACCCTCCCTGGGACTTCCTGAGGGCATGTGGTCGATCCTGTGGTCTCGTAGGGTCGGATATCATTCGACCTTACATACGACCACATGTATTCTGAGTCAAACTTTTATTCTAAAGTCCATCCCTTAATGTTTGGATCCTTTGGCTTACTTTCAAGGTCAATTCTATGATTGTTCTATGGCTCAAAACTACAAGTTATATACTATTCATAGTCCATAATGATTTCCTCCATGGAATCTCTTGTAACTTGTCTATGGATGGATGATTTAGGTTTCTCCTAATCCTATGTTCTTCATAACCAGTTTAGACTCTCTTATTTAGGTAAGGAATTAGGTTCATACCTTAATTCAGAGGTTTCTTTGAGCTTCCTCCTTTTCCTTACTCTTCTTCTTCAAGTTTCCTTCTCTTCTTCTCTTCCTTCTCTTTCTCTTTCTCTCACTCTCAATTTGGGTTCTAAATGAGTGAAAGAGGCTAAGGGACATCCTATTTATAGAGGAAAACCCTCCATAATAAGTCCCAATGAGTTTAGGAAAACCCCCTTTGGAATTAGGAAAGTTTCTTAATTTCTGGTTTCTGTCTGTCATCATAGGGTCGGACGTAGGGTCGCAGAATCTGTCGACCCTACATTTTTCTAGTCATGCGACCCTACGACTAGAAAGTCATGGGTTGGACTTCTGTTGAGGTGGGGTCGACCCTACCTGTTTAGGCATGCGACCCTACCCTCACATTTGCTGTTTTTGGGTTAGACTTCATACCTGATCTTGTGATTTCTTTACACACTTGGTCCACTTGGCTCAACCATGAAAGGTAGACCTGATACAAGGTGGTATGACCGGTTAGTTCGATACGGGTCTTACAACTCCCCCCCTCTTATTAAAAATTTCATCCTCGAAATTTGTACATACCTTTCGAGTCAAAAAGGTGAGGATATTGCTTTCGCATAACATTCTCTTCTTCCGATGTGATCTCTTCTATATCTCGGCTTCTCCAGGTAACCTTAACATAGTAGATGTCACGGTTGCGTAGTCGTTGAACCTTTTGACTAGTGATTTCAGTTGGTGCTACTTCGAATGTTAATTCATCAGTTAGATCTGGTGGATCCATTGTCAAAACATGCGTTAAATCTCTGACGTACTTATTTAATAATGAGATATGAAATACATCATGCACACTTGACATAGATGGTGGTAGTGCTAACTGATAAGCCACTTTTCCATATTTAGCTAGAATCTCATATGTCCCGACATATCTCGGACTTAGCTTCCCTTTCTATCAGAATCGTTTTAAACCTCGCATAGGTGATACTTTCAAGAATACCTTATCACCTACGACAAATTCAAGGTCTCGGTGTCGAGTATTTGCATACTATTTCTGACAATTCTGAGCCGTTCTAACTCTTTCCTTGATAATGTCGACTACTCGACAAGTCTCTTCAAAAAATTCTGGTCCAACGATGCTACGTTCTCCAACTTCATCCCAAAATAGAGGAGTTCGACACTTCCTTCCATACAATACTTCATAAGGTGATATCTGTATAGTAGCCTGATAGTTGTTGTTATAGGTGAACTTGATCAATGGTAGTTTCTCACCCATGATCCTTTAAAATCAATTACACATGCTCGAAGCATGTCTTCTAAGATTTGAATGGTATGCTCCGACTGTCTGTTTGTTTGAGGATAGAATGCGATACTGAACTTCAACGTTGTACCCATAGCCTTTTGCAATCCTTCCCAAAACTTTGAAGTACAGCTTGGGTCTCTATCGGACACAATGCTTTTAGGTACACCATGTAATCTGACAATGTTATCCACATATAGCTTGGCTAACCTCTCCAGGGTATACTGTGGTCGTATAGCTATAAAACAAGCTGTCTTAGTCAGACAATCTACAATCACCCAGATCGCATCAACTACTCGAGGAGTCAATGGTAACCACGTGATGAAATCCATAGTGATACAGTCCCATTTCCATGCTGGTTCTGGTAGTGGCTGCAATAGTCCTGTAGGTCTTTTCCGTTCAGCCTTCACCCTTTAACAATTTAGGCATTGAGACACGAATTTAGCTACATCTGCTTTCATTCCTCTCCACCAATATAATTTCTTTAAATCATGATACATCTTTGTACTTCCAGGATGTACCGAATAGGCGGTGGTGTGAGCTTCCTTCATTAGTCGGTGTCTAATGTCCAAATTTTCTGTTTTAGGAACACATACTCTTTCTTTGTACTTCAGTACCTTTTTATTGTCCAAGGTAAACTCAGGAAATGTCCTACCTTTTTCGATGTCTTCTTATACCATTCTCAGATGAGGGTCTGATTTATAGCGGCTTTCACTTCATCAATTATATCAGTTACAATCTTCAATCTTGCGAACATATTTGAAAACCGATGAATAAACCCTTGGTTGGTAGATTCACCCGGTGCATCTATCACGAACTGCTCATTACCGTAATTGAACACTTTTCCTATAGTACACATTGCTACAATCGTGTTAACCTCTCCTTGAGATTTTATCATTGTTTTTTTGCTTAGCGCATCAGCAACTACATTAGCCTTGCCTGGATGATACTAGATATCGCAATCATAGTCCTTCAATAATTCCAGCCATCTTCTTTGTCTCATGTTCAACTCCTTCTGATTAAAAAGATAAGTGAGACTCTTATGATCTGATTTAATCTAAAATTTTTCTCCATACAAATAATGTCTCCATATCTTGACAGCATGTACTGCTGCTGCTAATTCCAAGTCATGAGTGGGATAGTTCTTCTCATGTGTCTTCAGTTGTCTTGAGGCATGTGCAATTACTTATTCTCCTTGCATAAGTACACATCCTAAACCCAACCTAGATGCATCAGTATACAAGATAAATGGCTGTCTTGGAATAGGAATAGTCAAGATCGGAGTAGATATCAATCTAGCCTTCAATGTTTGGAAACTTTTCTCACATTTATCAGTCCAAACAAAATTTTCTCCTTTCTTTGTCAAGCTGGTGAGGGGTACAGAAATTTTGGAATAGTCTTCCACGAATCGTCGATAATACCCAGCTAGACCTAGAAAACTTTTAATTTCTGTAATGCTCTTCGGTGCTTCCCACTTCACAATGACTTTAATCTTGCTGGGATCCACTTTAATTCCTTCAGTGGATACAACATGGCCTATGAAAGCGACCTCATTTAGCCAAAACTCACACTTTGTAAATTTGGCATAAAGCTTCTCTTTCCTTAGTCACTACAGAGCAGCTCTTAGATTCATGACATGAGTTTCCTTTTCCTTGGAGTAGACCAATATATCATCAATAAACACAGTGACCCACGTATCCAACATATCATGGAATACCCGATTCATGAGTTCCATAAAAGTTGTGGGTGCGTTAGTCAATCCAAAAGACATGACTAAAATTCATAATGTCCATATCTTGTTCTGAATGTTGTCTTTGGAATATCGCCATCCTTAATCTTCAACTGATGGTATCCTGACCGAAGATCGATCTTGGAGAACACCTTGGCACCTTACAACTGATCAAATAAGTCATCGATCCGAGGCAATGGATACCGATTCTTGATTGTCAGCTTATTCAATTCCTGGTAGTTTATACACAGTCGAACACTACCGTCTTTCTTCTTTACAAACAATACTGGTGCTCCCCATGGTGATGTGCTAGGTCTGATGTAACCCTTATCCAGTAATTTCTGTAACTATACTTTTAATTCCTTCAATTCAGTAGGAGCCATTCTATAGGGTGCTTTAGATACTGGTGTGGCTCCGGGTATCAGATCTATAATGAACTCTGTTGCTCAGTCGGTTGGTAGTCCTGATAGTTCTTCAGGAAATACATTTGAAAAGTCACGCACAACATCAATATTCTCCTTTTGTGGTGCTTCCTTGGTGAGGTCGACCACTGATACTAGATACCCAACTCCTCCTTTCTCGAGGCATTTCCTAGCCTTTAATGCAGAGAGGATGAGTTTTTGTTTACGGGGAAGTTTGGTTCCCGCAAAACTAAACTCTGCTCCTTCATTGTCTTAAAATGTCAGCTTCTTTTGTACACATAATAGGTTTGCAGAATGCCGAGCTAACCAGTCCATTCGCAAGATGACATCAAAGTCTGCCATCTCAAGTTGAATCAAGGTTGCATCCAAAGTCTTCTCGTCAATAAGAACTGGACATGGTCCATAACCTTTTTCTAATTCCACTTCTAATCCCATCGGTGATCATACAAGCAGTTTGTAGTCTAAAGATTTGAGGGGTAGATTCAGCTTCTTTCCAAATGACACAGATATAAAAGAATGAGTAGCTCCAGAATCAAAGAGTACTCTAGCGGGTATGCCATTAATAGGTACGATACCTGTGACCACATCAAGCGATGCGGCAGCATCCTCAGATGTAACAGCATAAACCTTTCCTTGCTGTAGCTGCTTTCTGGGTTTAGGACACTCCCTTGAATAATGTCCTACTTGGTTGTAGTTAAAGCATTTTACTCCTTTATTGTTTTGCTTTTGTTGCGGTTGAGCTGCTGGAGTAGTCTTGGCTGCAGCATTGAAGCCTTGAGTACGAAAGGGTTTAAATGTCCTTGTATTCCCTCCGTTATAAGAATTCCCATTTGGCCTCTTGATACCTCTATTCTGAGCAAAATAGCTCTCTTTCTGGCTTGACTCTATTACTCGAGCAATCTGTACTGCTTCATTGTAGACTTTCTTCTCTAGACCCAGAACATGCTCATGAATGCTTCCCCTAAGTCCCATGACGAACCTTCAGGTCTTTGTATTTTCCTCTTGCATACTGGCAGGTGCGAAGAAAAACAGCTTCTCATAACGCTGTTGGTATGCATCCACAGTCATCTGGCCCTGATATAGACTTAGGAACACTCTCTCCATAGAATCTTTGAAACTTCTAGGGAAGTGCTTCTCAAATAATGCCTCTTTATATATAACCCAGGTCAATTGGGCGTGCTTTGTTAACAGATAAGTCCGTGTGGACTTCCACCAGTGGTGTGCATCGCCTTTCAGCATGAAGGTTGAACACAACACTTTCTCCTCCTCATTCACTGTCATCATCATAAAATTTATTTTCATTTCATCAATCTAGTGTGCTGGCCACAAAGGATCTGCTGGCTTACCATTATATTCTTTGGGCTTCATCTTCAGAAAACGCTCGATCAGTCGGGAGTGGTCCAGCTGATATGGAGCATAGGCCCCATACATAGGTGGTTGGTACTAGTAACTGCCTTGAGCTATATCAGGATTCTACACTTGAGCCTGCATGACTGGTGTTTGAGGTGTGTGGGGTACCGTGTTGCTTCCCCTTGGTACTGTGCTAGGCTGCCCTGCTGGCATAGGTGTCGTATGGACAGCTGGAAAGCCATTCCTATAGCAGCTTGCATATCGACTTGCACCTGCTGTATTTGCTGCAGCTGTTATGCCAGGTTCATTACGGCTATGGCCAAATCTGTAGGTGGGGCTGGCAAGTTTGTAGGATTTGCCTGACCATTAGCTCCTAGCGGTGCCACGTTCAGATTCTCTTGTACTTCAGGAATTTCATGGCTAGGTGGTGGTGGAATTGGGTTACGTCCTCGTCTGTTCCTTCTTCGCCCAGCCATTTCCTGTTCTGGTGGTGGTAGTGTCTGAAAATAATCATAGAACATGTGAGGCAATCAATATAAGTTGTTCCCAAGTCAAAATCCAACTAATCAATATAAATTTCCAATTTTTCAAGTCATCTTGACAAAACACTGTATTTTCCATCGTAGGGTCGATGGTAGGGTCAGTCCTTATGCGACCCTGAAAACATTGTCAGCTCACCGAGAGCTTAGGGTCGATCATGGGGTCGGTATATGTCCGACCCTAGGTCCGACCCATGGTTCTCTGTCAGATCACCGAGAGCCTAGGGTCGATTGTAGGGTCGGTCTATGTCCGACCCATGGTTCTCTGTTAGATCACCGAGAGCCTAGGGTTGATGGTAGGGTCTGTTGTAGGGTCACACATTTTGGTCGAATTCCGCGACCCTACGATCCAAAATTAGGTTTTTAAGTCCGATTTTGGATTCATTTCCCATTCTTTCTCCTTTCTTCCAACTCAACTCGCTTCCCCTGAGTTGCTATAGTATCAACCCCTAGGGTTTGGTGATTGTTTCTTCCGTTCATGACTCCCGCTCCTTCTCTTCAGGTATGCTCTCTACTATTTTCCATTTTTAAGCTTTCTAAACTAGGTTTTCGTCCATTTACATCGTTTTCTTCAAATTAAAATTTTTCTAATCGTAAAAACTTAATTTTTAATGGGGGCTTTTGCTATTGGTCACCCAATGGATGAAAGCCCTAAAAATATTTGAGTTTCATCGGTTGGTTATCGAGAAACTTGAATTTTTCCCATTTTTGACCTAATTTTTGAGATTTCTCGAATTTATTGAAATTTCTTCAAATTCAATCTTTCTAGATTAAATTTCATACTGTATGAGCTTTACAGGATGATTTGGAACCTATGTAAGTCCTCCTGCCCAGTTGTTTGGGTGAAAAGTGAGGCTTTTGACCAAATCATGCCGTTAGAATGCCAAAATTTTGAGTTTTTCACCATTACTAATATCTTATTTGTTTTTCTGTGTCTTGACAGATAGTATGGCTCATACCAAGGTTCCTAGGGCTCATGACCCAGTTCGTTTCCGCTCTAACGAGGCCAAAACTCGGTATGCTAGCTGTGTGAACTTGGCCAGTCTAGCCTTGTTCAACGTGGAGGGTGCTTTTGGTGACATGGGTGATCACCTATGAGGCTTGTACTCATCCTGATTTGGTGAGGCAGTTCTATTGCAATCTCCAGGTAGTGGGGGATCGTAATGACACCGAGAGGGGTAAGGAGCTCAGGATCACTAGCTACGTGAAAGGGGTGGAGGTTTCATTTAACTGCCAGCAGTTGGCTGATCTTTTGGGCATATCAAATGATGGCCCTTTGGTGTACTATGCTCCCAAGGAACCCCAGTTCCTATCTTTGGAGATGCGTGCTGAGATTGATAGTCAACTCATTAGAGATGATCGTTGGGAGATGAAAGCGATCAACCTACGTCCAGAGTCTCGAGTCTACTGCAAAATTATCCAGCACAACCTGATTCCCCAGAGTGGACACTATGATAGGATATCATAGTTGACTCAGTATGTCCTCTATTGCATTTGCACCAGGCAGCCTGTCTGCCTTCCTTATATCATCATCCGGACAATGATCCGTGCTACGCTGCCTGGTCAGTTAGGCAACCTGACATACGGGCATCTGATCACTATACTACTCACCCGCCTACACGTTGATTTAGTAGATGAGAGGATTCAGGAGAAGACCTTCTCATCGGATCTTGACTAGGAGGCCATCTGTAAGATGGGTATGTGGGATGCTCAGGTTAGTGATGATGAGAGGAACGCTCTGGTGCATCTTCGTACTCGAGTAGAGGTAGCAGACACTGCGGCGGCAGCAGCAGCAGTAGGAGCAGGGGTCCATGGGGGTGAGGCTGAGGATAAGGATTGTATGTACATGGATGTAAACTCCATACCTCCTCCATCACCTCTACATTCTACTGAAGCTGGTCCATCTCGGGCTCCTTCACACATGGCTGGTCCTTCACACCCACCCTCTGATGATATGATGGGGCAACTGCGCGAGATTAGAGAGGCTCAGTGCATGACTGATCTGAGAGTAGGAGAGCTTCTAGATGCTCAACGCTCGACTGATGGGAGAGTAGGCGAGCTTCTAGATGCTCAGCGCACGACTGATGGGAGAGTAGGTGAGCTTCTAGATGCTCAGCGTACGTCCGATCAACAGATGGCCGAGTTGACAGCTAGTCTCCAGATGAACCAGACTCAGGTAGCCTGGTTGACTAGAGTGTATGCTGAGGACTACGACAGAGATCGCGAGGCACCTCCTCCTCCAGCACCTCCAGCTCCAAGATGTGTATTTTCTTTTTATCCTTCTTTGTACTACAGAGTAATTGTCCGGATTGTGGACTGTACTCTGATTTGGATATGTATAAACGTGCTTTTTATTTGATGTATATGAAACATGTTTCTCTTTTTTTTTATATATGCATTATTCTCTTTCTTAATTTTGTCTCAAACAACACAGGTGCTTATAGTGTATTCTTATTACAGCTTTTAAAATTTTCTCCTAACTCAGTTCATAAACTTTTTGTGGAAATATATCGATTTAATAGACAGGGCCTGAGAGCTCTGATACCAAGTTGTCACACCCCAATTCTGAACTATTCAGAATGGTGTGATGAACCGCCAATAAACCAATGGTTCAACCAGGATCTCGAATAGGCTGTGTCTGTTTGCTTAAACCATACACATCCACAACTCAAATTAGAATAAAAACACGATAGCGGAAGTTTTTAATATTAAATGAACTGAGAGTCTAAGATGATAACATAAATAAAATATCCAATTATCTTTCATTGACTAAGACATAAGTAAATAAAATAATCAATTACATTTCCTTAACAATCTAAATAAAAATCTAATTGAAAACACATGAGTTGCATTCGCATGACGAATCATGCAACTCTATCATAACTTCAGCGTCCATCACCGCTGCATGTCCATACATCAGAGTATTTATATAATCTTCTACAGTGGTACCTGCATCATCAACTAAAAATATTCGACGTCGAAAGGGTGAGCACACATCACGGCTTAGTGAGCAAACAAAATAGTGCAACAACCATATGCATGTATTCAATTCATATCTTTGGTCTGGTTTATAAGTTTGCACTGTGCAATAGAAAGGATCGGTGGCCGCCGCACCTCTATACACGAATGTGTTGAACCGCCCAATGGATCAAACACCATTGCTGCCCCCACATGCACCTACCATGGAATAGAGATAGAGCTAAAGTATTTAGGACCGCACCACATCACACTTCCCCTGATGCTCTACCCATACCAACACGTAAGCCCCTATTTGTAAGACCCACACTCCGTAAACCGGGTCTAAACCTTGGTTTTGATGTCGTGACAGGTCTTCCGATCATCACCGGGCCAGACGGGACGAGCGGATGACAAACAGGTATGAAATCGAACCAAAGACGATCAAATCAACATGATTTTATGTTGACCGGTCGATGGTACCGGTCTTGGTACCGGTCGACCAGTCAGGTCTACGCAGCTAAGTGTGGAAATCCAGAAATTGACTTCTGAGGGTCCCACTTTCCTGATTTTGAATCCTAAGACTTTTCTAATCCTAATAGGGTTACTAAACCCTAATTTTAACCTATAAATACACCCTTAAAACTCCTCAAATCCTTTCCATTGTCTCTCGCAAACCCTAGAGAAGAGAAAGAGGTTGGAAAGGAGAAGGACCTAGGAAGAAGAAGGGGGTGCCGCCATTGCCGTTCGACGAAGCTCACTCTACGCCAGTCAACTAAGTGTTTTAACCATTCTTCTTACCCTATGACTCTAGAATAGTTGTGTGGGTGGATCAATACCATGCAAAGTAGGTATTGATCTAAAACCCTAATTGGACCTTAATCCTTAAGTTGCCGTCAAACCCTTGATTCGAGTTCCGAGATGATATTCATCAAAATAAGACTTGAATGAGTTGGGGATAACTCTAACTCAAAGATTAGACTTAGAATGGATAGGAGAAACCTTGGAAATCCAGGGAGGATGATCGTCAGCAGTCGAAAAACCCATGTATGGTCTTCTGGAGACATACCGGTCGACTATACCGGTTGCACACAGTGTGACCGGTATGTTTCCACCGGTATCCCTCGGGAGGCTGGTCTGTGGGGACCGACTGACCATACCGGTCTCCAGTCTTCCCCACAGAGCTGCGACCGGTACATGCCTCCGATCAGCTCTGTGAGTGTATTTTTGAAACCTTGTTGGTTTCCGACCAACATGAAACCTTAAGAAAAATATTCTAATGAAACCCTAATAATATTGTAGGACTTTGTGACTTCCCGTTTGGATCTTGCGACGTGGAGCAAGCTAAGAAACGAGCGCCAGATAAGGGAATCTGACCTAAACCTAATAATTAATGGACAGTAAGTCGATGTTAATCACCTGATTATATATGATGTGATGTTTGTGCATATTCACATGCCATCCTTTACTTTCAGTTATTATTATTACTGTTCATGCATTGTTAGGAAGTGATTGTTAAGCATGTGATTGTTTTCGTTAGTGTGTGGAGTGGGGCATGGGCCTGGGATCGCTCCTCACACTAGCACCTTTTGTAGTATTCTGTCTTAACATGCTTGGTATGGGTGGGGCATCAGGGGAAGGTCGTGGTACGGTGGTCTCCGATATTGATGTTGGCCTGGCCATGGTTATGTGGCACTGTGGTCTCCGAGTCGACGCTGGCTTGTCCACGATGCTTTAGCTCTATCTCTATGACGTAGGGAGTTATGTTGGGACAGGGTCTACCTGTATTGTTTTATCCTAGTGGGTTAGTTGTGGATAGGGTATCAGGGGAGGTGTGGGAATGCCTTAGCTCTATCTCTATGCCGTAGACGGCTGTGCTGGGATAGAGCGTACATTGATGACATATAGGATTGGGCAGTTGCGAGCCCTGGCCAGTAGGGGCTTAGGTACTGGTATGGGTAGAGTATCAGGGGAGGTACGAGGGTATCTTAGCTCTATCTCTATTCCATGATGGGTGCATGTGGGCCAATGGGGGTGTGATCCATGAGGTGCCACACACTCGTGTATAGATGTGCGGGGGCCACCAAACCTTTCTATAGGACATTGCAAACTTAAAACCAGACCACAGCATAAAAATGATTGTTACTCATGCATAATATTGTGAAACTGTCTGATTGTCTTACTGAGCTAAGTTGTGAGCTCACCCTTTGTACGTACATTGTTTTAGATGTTGATGCAGGTTATTCGGTGGACGATTATGTGAATGCTCCGGCGTATGGTGATGTTGCTGCTCTGGGTGTACAGGCAGGAGAGGACGAGCATGACGCTTCATGCGAGTGCCCTTTCTGTGTGTACCTGTGATTGGATTTTGTTTATTCGTTTCAGTTATTTTTGTTTGATATTAAAGGGATGTAAAAGATATTTATTTTATGTTTGAATTTGAATAATTGGATACTTATTTAATTTATCATTAGATACTCAGTTCATTCTATTTTAAAAACTTTCGCTGTACTATTATACTCTGATTGTGGTTATCTGTGATGGTTTGTATGAGTGGACACGGCCTATTCGAGATCCTGGTGTGAACCGTTGGTTCAATGACGGTTCACTCACACCATTCTGGTTGGATCAGAATTGGGGTGTGACAACTTGGTATCAGAGCTCTCGGGCTCTGTCCAACAAACCATATTGCACTTAACTAAGTCGATGAACTGAGTTAGGAAATATTAAAAAAATTTAATACAAACATACCCTAAGCATTGTTTGATACCTGAGACTGATTAAGAAAGAGAATAATGTATTATTCTAAATATGGAACTTAACAGGTGCACATACACTAGTTAAGTGAAACATAAAATTTTCATTAAAAGAAAAGTGTAGCAAATGAAATAGTGCTACAGGGTACAGTCCACAAACCGGACAGTTACCTTGTATTATAAACCGTCTGAAGAAAAAGAAATAAGAGGGACAATCATGGGGTAGGGGGCCTGGGAGGAATAGGGTCTGCTATATCATAGTCTCGCTCGTAAGCAACCCTGAGCCAGTGCACCTGATCCTGTGTGACTCTGAGACTGCGAGCCAACTGCGCCAAGTCGCGGCTCATCTCACGCTGAGTGTCCCTGATCTCCATAATCATACCCATCATGGTGTCGGAGGGAGGCTGAAATGGTCCAGCTGTAGAGGTAGATGGTGGTGCTGCAGGTGTAGGCTGTGGAGCTGACACTGGTACACCCTCGGCTCTATCCTCGTCAGCATCGCGCTCGAGCTCGGCTGCATAGGCCGCATTGGCTGCTGCTGCTGCTACCGCCGCGGCTGCTACCCTCCCAAGTGGGCGAGGGCGAGCCTCCAACTCGTCATCGCTAACAGGAAGGTCAACCATCTACATCCTCTAAATGGCGTCCCAGTCTATGTCGGAGGTCATAGTATCCTCAACGGTCACTTCGCCTCTCATGCTCACGCCCAGACGACGTAACAGGAAGGTAATGAGACGACCGTATGGAAGGTTACTGGCCTGATCGGCCAGGGTCGCCTGATGCATGGTCCTGATGATGAGATAAGGGAGAGAGACCCGCTCCCCAGTGCAGACACAATAAGTAATGTACTGAGTGAGCTGGGATAACTCACTATAATGGTCGCTCTGGGGCACGATGTTGTGCTGAATAATGCGACTATATACTCGAGGTGCAGGTCTCAAGCTAGCCGCCTTCATGGGAGCTCCAGGGTTTAGTAGCTGATCTGCTATCTCCCGACGTAGATCCTCAGTCAGATAGCCCTTCGCTTTAGGAGGGCAATACACTAGGTCTCCATCATTAGGAACCCCTAGAAGGTCTGCCATTTGGTGGGTGTTGAATGAAATGGGTACACCCCTGACATAGCTAGTGATGCGCAAATCCCTACCCTGGTTAGGATCGTTAACATCTCCATGCAACTCCAGGTTAGCATAGAAATGCTTAACCAGATTGGGACGGGTGGTATCAGTGTAGGATATTACCGGTACCCACCCAAGCGCGTTGAAGGCAGCTCGCACATCGAATCTCTCCAACTGATCTAGGTTAACCCGGCGCCTAGATTCTACGCTCTTGTTATCAAACCACGGGAATCGAGCCTGTTCTTCTATAGAACGAAACCAGTGCTCGTCAAGTTGGGGAACCGGTGGCTGGGGAGCACGTAAACTCGAGCCATGAGGACGTTTCCCAAGAGCGCGTTGGGGAGCCATTTTAACTGCAAAACAAAAGAAAACAAGAGGAAAATGTTAGAAATTGTCAAAATTTTGGCAGCATAACGACAGTAAATTGGAAAAAAGCTTCAAACTCACCCACAAACATGGGGAGGAGGACTTACGTAACCCCCACACTCTTCGACAAAACAATCACAAGCATTTACAATAAGAATTTTCAAGTAATTAAGAAAAATCAAGAAATTTCGAAAATTTTGGAAAACCTAGGTCAA
This sequence comes from Protea cynaroides, assembly GCA_028583415.1. Taxonomy (NCBI): domain Eukaryota; kingdom Viridiplantae; phylum Streptophyta; class Magnoliopsida; order Proteales; family Proteaceae; genus Protea; species Protea cynaroides. Next base: position 16,415,096 of record CM053269.1, read on the forward strand.
AACATGTAAAAATTTGATTTTTATGAAAACCGTTCGGTGAAACCCCAAATTGGTTGAGGGATTTTGCTCTTGGGGGTCCCTAAACCCTTTCCAAGCTGAAGGCAAAGAGTTCCTACGGTTGGAACATCTCAATCAATGAAAAACCTAAATTTCTACATATAGACGATATGAAAAATTTGTAAAAACATGAGAGAGAGGGAAGAGACCTACCTGGAGACGATGTTCTACGCTTTGAATGGAAGGAATCGGCTTCTAAGGTCACCGATCGGACTGTAGCAACTCGGTTGGGCAGAGAGGAATCGCCACCGGAGAGAAAAGAGAAGGAAAAGTGAGAAATTTTCTCACTTTTTGCGATTTTAAAGCCAATTCTGGGCATACCGATCGACGGTTTTGCCTATACCGGTCGACCGGTATCTCCCCAGGTGTGCGACTGCTATGTCTTAGTCAGAATTCTAATTCTGACCGGTCGACTATACCGGTCGCAACACTGTATACAGGGTGTCGACCGGTATGTTGCGACCGGTCAACACCAGAGTAGCCAGCAAAATCTCAGAAATTTTTTTAAAATTGTGAATTTAAATATTCCTTTTTGCGACTGTTTCACCTTATATTGTTCAAGACTAACACCACTATTGCTTCATTCTCATGTGTTATGTCTTCTTCTCAGATTCAAACAGAATAGTCTGAGATGGTGGGCGGAAACGGTCCTAGGGGTCGGAAGCGTCACCAGGCTAGGATGCGCCTCGAAGAATAAGAACAGGTTGATCAAGGCCATGTTAGAGAGCCAAGCCCAGAAGTTGAGGAGGAACAGGTTCCAGAAGTAACAACAAATTTGCTTGGGCCACCTCACAGGAATTCGGAGACCATTGTTACAAACTTGGTCTATCAGATGCAAGCTTAGCAGAAAGAATTCCTGAGCGAGATACTGAAGATGTTCAGGCCACTGGGTTCTGTTCCCACTGGAGGTACGCCTGAGTCTGGAGAGAAAAATACTTCACAGCCAATGTAGGGTAGCCCAAGGCTGATGGGCCAAGCACAGAATGTACCACCACCGCACCAATTTTCGTCGCCTTCTGCTTACCCGGGCGCCTATCCGTATCCACCACCATGGTACGGAATGAACACTTAGGGACAACATGATCTGAGCAGAGCGGTGGATAGATTCCTGAAGTTGAAGCCTTCATCGTTCATCGGTAAGACAGGGAGACCATTGTGGCCACTACAGTGGGTTGCAGAGATGGAGAAAAATTTCCGATTGATGATCTGTACAGAGGAGGAAAAGGTCTTATTTGCCACTCATATGCTGAAAGAAGATGCAAATGCTTGGTGGAATTCTACACGGGCATACCTGGAGTCGAAGCATACGCAGGTGGATTGGGAAGTGTTCAAGGTTGCCTTCTTCGATAAGTATTTTCCAAAGAGCTTCAGAGATCAGATGGAGAAGGAGTTCCTCAATTTGCAACAGTCTCAATCGACTGTGGATGCTTATCAGCAAAGGTACGAGGAGTTATTTTTCTTCGCACCGACGAGTATGCAAGAAGAAGAGACCAAGACACGTAGGTTCACCATGGGACTACGTGGAAGCATCAGAGAGCACATCTTGGGTCTGGACAAGAAGATCTATAATGAGGCTGTGCAGGTTGCGAGGGTGATAGAGTCCAGTCAGAGGGACAGCTTCTTCGCTCAGAATCGGGGAGTGAAGAGACCCGCTATTGAGAGTTCGGGTGGCGGTAACAACAGACCCTTCCGCCCATACAGGGCTCAGACCGCTACAGTGCCTGCAAGGAACAATACGGCACCACCTGTGCCACCGAATCCCGGATTCAACCCGAATATCAAATGTTTCAACTGTCAGCAAGTGGGTCATATTGCAAGGACCTGTACTCTACCTAAGAAGCAACCTCCCCAGCAAGGAAGAGTTTATGCGGTCACCACTGAAGAGGCAGCTGCATCACCTGATGTGGTCACTGGTGTGACTCTATCCCTTACTATTTGGCTTATCATTCTCATTTGTGTGTATGCGCATATAGAACTAAGGGATAATAAAAATTTTAGGAATTGTAAATGTAGCTGGTATACCTGCCAGAGTACTATTTGACTCTGGGGCCACGCACTCCTTTGTTTCTATTTCTTTTGGGAAACGAATGGAGTTACCAATCAAGCATTTGAACCCAAGCTTGATAGTTCGCTCTCCACTAGGAGTCGAAGTGGCTTTGACCGATTATTATGGACCATGTACTGTATGTATTGAGGGCCGAGACTTAGAAGTAAACCTAGTACTACTCGAGATGGCAGACTTTGATGTCATTTTGGGAATGGATTGGCTAGGCCATCATTCGGCCGTCCTATTATGTGGTGAAAGGAAGCTTGTGCTTACTGACAAAAAGGGAAGGGAAAATAGCTTCACTGGGATCAGGCTATCTAGGAAGCGGAAGCTGATTCTCTCCGCCCTAAAAGCTAAGAGATGCTTAGAGAAGGGGGGAGTGGGGTACCTAGTATCGGTAGTTGATATCACGGCGGAGTCACACAAGATGGAAGATATAGATGTGGTTCGAGAGTTCCCAGATGTATTTCCAGAGGAGCTTCCAGGTCTACCGTCGGACAGGGCTACAGAGTTTGTAATAGACCTTATGCCAGGTTCGGCGCCGGTGTCCAAAGCACCATACAAGATGGCCCCTACCGAGTTAAAGGAGTTGAAGACCCAATTACAAGAATTGTTAGATAAGGGCTTCATACGACCTAGCATATCGCCTTGGGGAGCACCGGTATTATTCGTCAAAAAGAAAGACGGAAGTGTAAGGCTGTGCATTGACTACCGTGAACTGAACAAGTTGACTATCAAGAATCGGTATCCTTTGCCTAGAATCGATGATTTGTTCAATCAACTGCAGGGTGCAAAGGTTTTCTCAAAGATTGATCTCTGATTGGGGTATCACCAACTGAAGATCAAGGCCGGAGAAATTCCGAAGACTGCTTTCAGGATGAGGTATGGACATTATGAGTTTCTAGTTATGTCTTTTGGGTTGACCAATGCTCCAGCGTCGTTCATGGAACTGATGAATCGAGTGTTTCATGATATGTTGGACACTTTGGTCATCGTATTCATCGATGACATATTGATCTACTCTAAGGACATGGAGACTCATACAACACATTTGAGGGCAGCCCTACAATGGCTGAGACAAGAAAAGCTTTATGCTAAGTTCAAGAAGTGCGAGTTTTGGCTGAAGGAAGTGGCTTTCTTGGGCCATGTTGTATCTAAAGACGGTATCAAGGTTGATCCAAGTAAGATAGCTACTATAGTAGGATGGGAAGCACCAAAATCCGTTGCGGAGATTCGTAGTTTCCTTGGGTTGGCTGGTTATTATAGAAGATTCGTAGAAGATTACTCCAGGATCGCTGTTCCACTCACCAGATTGACTAAGAAGGGAGAAAAATTCATATGGACAGATGAGTGTGAGAAGTGCTTTCAGACTTTGAAGTCAAGACTAGTCTCTGCACCTATCTTGACCATCCCAGAACCAAGCGTACCGTTTACTTTATATATGGATGCTTCAGGGTTGGGTATTGGGTGTGTATTGATGCAAGGAGAACAGGTGATTGCTTACGCATCAAGACAGTTAAAGGAGCATGAGAAGAACTATCCTACGCATGACTTGGAGCTAGCAGCGGTTATACATGCAATCAAGACTTGGAGACACTACTTGTACGGTGAGAAGTTTCAGATCAAGTCAGATCACAAGAGCTTAACTTATCTTTTCACTCAGAAGGATCTGAATATGAGACAGAGGAGATGGCTGGAATTGTTGAAAGATTATGATTGTGACATCCAGTACCATCCGGGTAAAGCAAATGTGGTGGCTGACGCCTTAAGCAGAAAGTGGGCATCGAAACCTGAGGCAGGACCAAGTGCAAATGCTGCATTATGTGCCGCAGCTTCAATTTCAATCAAAGGTGATGAAGAGTATATAATTGAAACTGCAGAAGATCCAGTCGAGCAAGGCTTAATTCATAAGTTCACCATGATGTTCGCAGCTTTGAAGATCTCACTGGATCTAGTTGATGAAGTCAAGGTAGCAATCCTACATGATCCTCATCTCAAGATAGTGCAAGAAGACTTATAGAAGGGTACGAGCAATCCTGACTTTACCTTGGATTCAGACAAGGTACTCAGGTATCATGTACGGTTACGTATAACTGAGAGTGAAGACTGCAATATCAGAGATCGAGTTATGACTGAAGCTCATTACACTCCATATTCGGTACATCCAGGAAGTACCAAAATGTACCATGATTTAAGAAGACTATATTGGTGGAGGGGTATGAAAGCTGATATAGCTCGTTTCGTGTTCTAGTGTCAGAATTGTCAACAAGTTAAAGCAAAAAGACAACGACCCGCAGGTTTACTACAACCATTACCAGAACCTGCATGGAAGTGGGATTGCATTACTATGGATTTCGTCACTGGCTTACCTTTGACACCAAGGTCAGTGGATGCAGTTTGGGTTATAATAGATCGACTCACCAAGACAGCTCGATTTATTGCGGCCAGACCTCAGTATACCATGGAGAAACTGGCCAAGTTATATGTTGATAATATAGTCAGACTTCATGGCATTCCAGAGAGTATAGTATCTGACAGAGATCCCCGTTTTACATCAAAGTTTTGGGAAGGATTACAGAAAGCTATGGGAACCAAGTTGAAGTTCAGCACAACTTTTCACCCTCAGACGGACGGACAGTCAGAGCGAACTATTCAAATTTTGGAAGATATGCTCCGAGCTTGTGCAATAGATTTCAAGGGAGCTTGGGATGAGAAGCTATCACTTATCGAGTTTGCTTATAACAACAGTTATCAGGCTACAATTCAGATGGCCCCATATGAAGCACTCTATGGGAAGAAGTGCCGTACACCTCTGTTATGGAACGAGGTGGGAGAAAGAAGAATTGTAGGTCCAGAGTTCGTTGAAGAAACTTGCCGAGTGATTGATCAAATCAAGGAGAGAGTAAAGACAGCTCAAGTTCGACAGAAGCACTATGCGGATAATCGACGTCGAGATCTGGAGTTTGCAGTGGGTGACAAAGTATTCTTTAAGGTATCACCGGTGCGAGGTCTGAAACGGTTTGGTAAGAAGGGGAAGCTTTGCCCCAGGTATGTGGGACCGTATGAGATATTGACCCGACGTGGTAATGTAGCATATCAATTGGCTCTACCACCATCTATGTCTAGTGTTCATAATGTGTTCCACGTATCATTACTGAAGAAGTATGTCAGAGATCCATCGCACATCTTGACCGCTGATCCCCCAGACTTGACTGAAGACTTAACTTTCGAAGTGGTGCCTGTGATGCTCTCAAGTCGAAAAGTACAATAACTTCGAACCAAGGACATCCATTATGTGAAGGTGCATTGGAGAAGCCAAAATGTGGAGGAAATTACTTGGGAAGAGGAGAGCGCGATGAGGAAGGAGTACCCTAACCTTTTCAATGATCAAGGTATGTTCAAATTTTGGGGCCGAAATTTCTTTTAAGGGTGGGGGAGTTGTGAAACCTACATGTAAATTTTGGGACGAAATTTCTTTTAAGGGTGGGGGAGTTGTAAGACCCGCACTCCGTAAACCCGGTCTAAACCTTGGTTTTGATGTCATGACAGGTCTTCCGATCATCACCGGGCCAGACGGGACGAGCGGATGACAAACAGGTATGAAATCGGACCAAAGACGATCAAATCAACATGATTTCATGTTGACCGGTCGATGGTACCAGTCTTGGTACTGGTCGACCGGTCAGGTCTGCGTAGCTAAGTGTGGAAATCCAGAAATTGACTTCTGAGGGTCCCACTTTCCTGATTTCGAATCCTAAGACTTTCCTAATCCTAATAGGTTACTAAACCCTAATTCTAGCCTATAAATACACCCTTAAACCTCCTCAAATCCTTTCCATTGTCTCTCCCAAACCCTAGAGAAGAGAAAGAGGTTGGAAAGGAGAAGGAGCTAGGAAGAAGAAGGGGGTGCCGCCATTGCCGTTCGACGAAGCTCACTCTACGCCAGTCAACGGTAAGTGTTTTAACCATTCTTCTTACCCTATGACTCTAGAATAGTTGTGTGGGTGGATCAATACCATGCAAAGTAGGTATTGATCTAAAACCCTAATTGGACCTTAAACCCTAAGTTGCCGTCAAACCCTTGATTCGAGTTCCGAGATGATATTCATCGAAATAAGACTTGAATGAGTTGGGGATAACTGTAACTCAAAGATTAGACTTAGAATGGATAGGAGAAACCTTGGAAATCCAGGGAGGATGATCGTCGACAGTCGAAAAACCCATGTATGGTCTTCCGGAGACATACCGGTCGACTATACCGGTTGCACACAGTGCGACCGGTATGTTGCCACCGGTATCCCTCGGGAGGCTGGTCTGTGGGGACCGGATGACCATACCGGTCGCCAGTCTTCCCCACAGAGCTGCGACCGGTACATGCCACCGGTCAGCTCTGTGAGTGTATTTTTGTAACCTTGTTGGTTTCTGACCAACATGAAACCTTAAGAAAAATATTCTAATGAAACCCTAATAATATTGTAGGACTTTGTGACTTCCCGTTTGGATCTTGCGACGTGGAGCAAGCTAACAAACGAGCGTCAAGTAAGGGAATCTGATCTAAACCTAATAATTAATGGACAGTAAGTCGATGTTAATCACCTGATTATATATGATGTGATGTTTGTGCATATTCACATGCCATCCTTTACTTTCAGTTATTATTATTACTGTTCATGCATTGTTAGGATGTGATTGTTAAGCATGTGATTGTTTTCATTACTGTGTGGAGTGGGGCATGGGCCTGGGATCGCTCCTCACACTAGCACCTTTTGTAGTATTCTGTCTTAACATGCTTGGTATGGGTGGGGCATCAGGGGAAGGTCGTGGTACGGTGGTCTCCGATATTGATGTTGGCCTGGCCATGGTTATGTGGCACTGTGGTCTCCGAGTCGACGCTGGCTTGTCCACGATGCTTTAGCTCTATCTCTACGCCGTAGGGAGTTATGTTGGGACAGGGTCTACCTGTATTGTTCTATCCTAGTGGGTTAGTTGTGGATAGGGTATCAGGGGAGGTGTGGGAATGCCTTAGCTCTATCTCTATGCCGTAGACGGCTGTGCTGGGATAGAGCGTACATTGATGACATATAGGATTGGTTAGTTGCGAGCCCAGTTTGCGAGCCCTGGCCTGTAGGGGCTTAGGTACTGGTATGGGTAGAGTATCAGGGGAGGTACGGGGGTATCTTAGCTCTATCTCTATTCCATGATGGGTGCATGTGGGCCAATGGGGGTGTGATCCATGAGGTGCCACCCACTCGTGTATAGAGGTGCGGGGGCCACCAAACCTTTCTATAGCACATTGCAAACTTAAAACCAGACCACAACATAAAAATGATTGTTACTCATGCATAATATTGTGAAACTGTCTGATTATCTTACTGAGCTAAGTTGTGAGCTCACCCTTTGTACGTACATTGTTTTAGATGTTGATGCAGGTTACTCGGTTGACGATTATGTGAACGCTCCGGCGTATGGTGATGTTGCTGCTCTGGGTGTACAGGCAGGAGTGGACGAGCATGACGCTTCATGTGAGTGCCCTTTCTGCGTGTACCTGTGATTGGATTTTGTTTATTCATTTCAGTTATTTTTGTTTGATATTAAAGGGATGTAAAAGATATTTATTTTATGTTTGAATTTGAATAATTGGATACTTATTTAATTTATCATTAGATACTCAGTTCATTTTATTTTAAAGACTTCCGCTGTACTATTATACTCTGATTGTGGTTATGTGTGATGGTTTGTATGAGCGGACACGGCCTATTCGAGATCCTGGTGTGAACCGTTGGTTCAATGACGGTTCACTCACACCATTCTGGTTGGATCAGAATTGGGGTGTGACACTATTGGCGAGGGCTTGCAAACTAGGCTTGCAACTAACCAATCCTAATGTCAAATAGTGTATCCAAGGCCTCACCCCAGCATCCCTCAATACGTCCATAGAGATAGAGCTAAGGCCCCCCGGTAGAGTCAGAGACTACACGGTCCGAGACCACCTCCCCTGATGCCCTATGACGTAATAGTTCTGCTAAGGTAATGGCGATACGACGATGTTAGTGGACAAGACTTGAGTAGAGATAGAGCTAGAGTCTGGTGACCAGGCTGAACCACAGTGTCACGTCCTCCCCCTGATGCCCCACTCGCATCAAGTACACTAACCACACACAAACATTCACATGCCTATTCCTAGCATCATCATTAACCTCATATTATAAATAAATGGAAATTGAATATGCATGAGCAGTAATAACAGGAATAGTGGATGACATGTGATATGCACATTACAATCATACAAACATAGAATCATTCATGGTATTGGACTCAATAAACAAAAATAATTTATTATTAGCCAATTAATTTAGGTCTTATTTTCTCACCTTTGGTTGAGCGTAGATCCTCGTTCAAGCTTTATGAATCACTTATAAAATCACAATAAAGACCTAACAAGCCGATAGATTTTAATTAGAATTAATTCCAATAGATTTAGACTAATAGAAATCGTAGGGTCGCAGGTAGGGTAGCACCTAGGGTAATAGTTTCTGCGACCCTAGGGTGTAGGGTCGCAGGTGGGGTCAGATACCATTCAACCTTACGTGCGACCACACCCTCCCTGGGACTTCCTGAGGGCATGTGGTCGATCCTGTGGTCTCGTAGGGTCGGATATCATTCGACCCTACGTGCGACCACACGTATTCTGAGTCGACCTTTCATTCTAAAGTTCATCCCTTAATGTTTCGATCCTTTGGCTTACTTTCATGGTCAATTCTATGATTGTTCTATGGCTCAAAACTACAAGTTATATACTATTCATAGTCCATAATGATTTCCTCCATGGAATCTCTTGGAACTTGTCTATGGATGGATGATTTAGGTTTCTCCTAATCCTATGTTCTTCATAACCATTCTAGACTCTCCTATTTAGGTAAGGAATTAGGTTCATACCTTAATTTAGAGGTTTCTCTGAGCTTCCTCCTCTTCCTTAGTCTTCTTCTTCAAGTTTCCTTCTCTTCTTCTCTTCCTTCTCTTTCTCTTTCTCTTACTCTCAATTAGGGTTTTAAAGGAATGAAAGAGGCTTAGGGACGTCCTATTTATAGAGGAAAACCCTCCATAATAAGTCCCAATGAGTTTAGGAAAGACCCCCTTTGGAATTAGAAAAGTTTCCTAATTTTTGATTTCTATCTATCATCGTAGGGTCGGACGTAGGGTCGCAGAATCTATCGACCCTACGTTTTTCTAGTCATGCGACCCTACGACTAAAAAGTCATGGGTTGGATTTCTGTTGTGGTAGGGTCGACCCTACCTGTTTAGGCATGTGACCCTATCCTCACATTTGCTGTTTTGGGGTTAGACTTCATACCTGGTCTTGTGATTTCTTCACGCACTTGGTCCACTTGGCTCGACCATGATAGGTAGACCTGGTACAAGGTGGTAAGACTGGTTAGTTCGATACGGGTCTTACAGGTATCGACTGAAGATGTGGAGGCAGCTTAGACAGCCGGGCGAGCTACACAAGGAGGCAGTTTACAGACCTTTCCCATGTGTCTACAACCGGATCATCTAGCATAACATTCTTCTAAGGAGTGGTCATCCCGATGCGATTGCCTCCTTCAACGAGTATGTGACTTATTATGTTACTACTTGTTATCAAATCTGTCTATCTTACATTATCATGAGAACAATGATAGTAGCTGCTCAAAGTGTCCCTAGTCGGGGAACTATCTTTTGGGAGGCTACTTACACATTTATTCAGGTAGGTGGGGTGGATATTATGAGTAAGGAGGGAGTTGAGTACTCGGTCCACTTAAACTTTGGTTGGCATGTGTTGGAATGCCTGAATGGTCTACAGGATGTTGTACTTAGCGATGAGGAGCTCGAGGCTAGACAACGACCCCCTTTTATTCCTGTGGCTTTTGGTGGTGTAGAGGAGGAGATGGCACACATTAGTGCAGAGGTGATTCTGTAAGCACCCCATTTTTGCCATCCCCACCATGTAAAAGTCTAAGTGAATCCATATGATGAGTTTTTCACTTTTAATTCAAGGTTCTGCAATTTTTTTAGTGGACCCCACAGAAAGGTCATGGGCTACTACCTACTTGGATGCATAGGTCATGAAATTATCTTCAAAATGAGACTAGAATCACCTAATTCTGACATCAAATGAGGAAGGTATCACAGTTTTAGTCGGTTTGAAAGTGCAGGGGTGTTTATGTAATTATTGCAAGTTGCATACATGAATTATCATCGAACTTCAAATCATCATATCTTTATCATCCAACATCCAAATCAAGTGATTCAAATGCCACTATTCTTTATTTTCTGTCCTCTTTAAAGAGGACGTGAAGAATCCTGGGTAGAGGTCGCCGGTGGGTCCATGCAAGCTTGCATGCAGAATTATCTATAAAACTTTAGTTATTCATATCCTAGAAGTTTTACATCGGAATCAAGTGATTTATGTGCCAGTGTGTTCTATTTTTAATTCCCTACAAAGTGGACATAGAAAATTTGGGTTGGCAGAGGATTCCATGCAAAGTTGTAAGCCGAAATGGTACATGAAATGATAAAAGAGAGGAAAAACACCTAGTCAACCTACCTAAATTAAAGCCAATCTCAGGCCAACCCAGTCAATCCTTGTCAGATCTGACCATTCAACCCAAGTCTTGGTCCAATCTGATCAATCCATCCCCGACTAGCCCAGATCAACCCGAACCAAACCGGTTCAGCCCATGTGCATGTGCTATATATATATATATATATATATAAGTGGGTATGTCAGCCAGTTGTGGAGAGAATAGGAAAGAACATAAAGTTGAAAAGAAAGACATTAGTTGGTGGGGGGAGATTTCGGAAAGGATAGAAAGAAATAAAAATAGAAAGAGTGAAGAGGAGATTGGCTGATGGGAATAGAAAGAAAAAAAAAAGAGAAGGAGAGGGCTGATTAGAATGGAGAACCGAGGAAGAGAAAGAAAGAGGGAAGGAGATCTCAAAACAAAAGGAAAAAATTGAAAGTGCAGGAGAAGATTGAGAGCTCGGTCAAGAGAAAGGAATTAAAAAAGGAAAAAAAAATCAGAATTAAGAAGAGAGGAAGCCGATTGAGAAAGGGATAGAGAATAGAGGGAATCTGATAAAGAGGAAAGCTGGCTAGATCGAGGAAAAGAAAAAAAAATCAAAGAAAAAAAGCCGAAGAAAGAATTGAGAGAGAGAAAAAAATCAGAGACAGAGTTTGAGAGGGCGAAGAAAAGCTTGGAGAATTGATCAGTCAAGTCTACTCCAACAATTTATGTTAACTCAGGTTAAGCTAGGTTCAATCTTATAGCTATGTTTTTTTTTCTTCTCAGTCACGAAGCTCTCTTTTGGTTGAATGTGATTTTCATGATTGCTAGAAGATCTAGGCCATCGACTTTGTCCATTTATCTCAGTTTAGGGGATTTGGGTTTGTATTTTTAAAAGGAAGAGAGGGTTGAAGACGGAGAGGGAACTGAGAGAGACGAGGGAAAAAGAAAGGAGACTGCACATGCGATCACCCCCCTCACTTACCTCCCCCAACTGATTACACCTTGCAGCAAGCCCAATTGCCAGCCATGTATGCAATACCCTCAGCCATGTATTCCCTTAATCTGTCACCTACAGCCTTACCCTTGATCCCATCCATTAACATTACACCTGTCCAGCCATTAAACCTCTATCAATACCCACCTGTCCACCCATAATCAGAGCCATGTAACCCGATTCTACACCAGTTACGCTCATCCCCACAAAACCAGCCACCTGTAATGCCCTATCACCACCTGCACTATCACAACCGAGCCTAACAACATCCACCAAAACCCTGCAGCACCATCGTCCCTACCCACTGTGCAACCCACTACTAAAAATGCATCACACCAATCCAGTCACTCATGCATGCACATCTCCATCTTCAACACCTATTTATCACCAACCTAAACCCAAACCTGTCCAGTCACCTTTGCAAACCATGCCTAAACCCCATGTGTGAGGACAAAGATCGTAATCTCTTTTTTAGAAGTCGCCACTTAGATTAAGGTCTAGGACCTTAGAAATGTGAAATCTCACCCTAAGGTAAGATTTCGATTGACTCATGACCCTTAGATTGGATTTCTGATCCATCATAGATTGGGTAAGCGTCAGGTTACGTTTATGGGAAGGGGTTAGGCACCCAAACCGCCCGATCAAAATCGGTCTCCTATACCTTTCCTATTCTAGACTCTATTTATTAGACCAAACCAAACCAAGTGATTTGATATCATTGAATCGAATCTGTATCCATCAGATTGCCTACGTATCATGGAATTATTCTGAAAATCAGGTTCACCATCGTAGTTCAGGTGTAATTAAAGTTTATGACTGTGATTTATGCTTGTGCATGATTAAGTTCATTGTTCAAGTTGAAGTTTATGCTTGAAAGGTTGAGAAACCCTATGGGTTAGGATCTGGATAGTCCATACGAACTGATAGATAGTCCTAGTGGATCTAAGAATGAATAACCCTTTCTGGGTCTGAATGTGGATAATCCTATTTGGGTCAAAATATGGATAACCCTATTTAGGTCAAAATGTGGATAACCCATTTTGGGTCAAAATATGGATGGATATCCTAGTGGATCTAGGGATAGTCCGAGTGGACTAAGGTATGAATCCGAATTTGGGATTCTCCCAAATAGCCTACGTATCCTAGGGTTTACCCTAGGAATTAGAATCCACGTAGTTCGGACTGATAACCTGTTCTAGGTTAAGGATTGAGAACCTGTTCTAGGTTTAGGGTTTACTAAGGGGTAGAAATCGTCTTGAGCTACTCTTTTCATCATAAGTTCTAATTTTGAAAGATTTGGTAAAGCATTCTCTTTCTTTATTAAGATTTTTATTATTTTCCATTATGCCCTTCCCAAGAATATGGGTGCCTAAATGCACGTTCCCACGCCTAGATTGTCTTCTAGAAGTGTGAAAACATGGCAGTTCAACTAGGGTGTTGCATAAATGATGTTATTGCCATAAATGGAATATTCTATCTAAGCATGACATGTATGATATTTATGGTAATTATCACAACATATACTAAGATTATGAAAATTTCTCTAACATGACATGTATTGCAAACAAGGCAAGAACCTATATAGAAAAATCTAATATGCTAATCTAAGCATGACAAGACCTAATATGGCAAGAAATCAATATATGCATCAATATGGCAAGTACCAAACATAGAATGTAAAATATGACATAAATCATCCAAAAAGAGTAAAAACTTATATGCTATTTTCTAAGCATGGTAAGATCTAACATGGTAAGAAATTAATGTATGCATCTATATATCAATATGGTAAGTACCAAACATAGAATGCAAAATATGGCTTGAATCATCCAAAAAGATAAGATTTTATATGCTATTTTCTAAGCATAGTAAGACTTAAAAATGGTAATTATCAAGATTTTACTAAATATAGTAAAAATCTATTTATTCTACCAAATATAGCAACACATGGAATATGGCAAACATGGTATGTGCACAATCCAAACAAAGCATATGAATGCTCTAAATATTACCATTTATCCAAATATGGCAGAATTTAATGAAACCTTTCTAAAAAATCCAAAATTATAAAAAAAATATGTTTAATAAGTTCTTTAAAAATAATACAACTTTTATGAAGACATTTGGAATGATTAATGACTCAAAAATGTCAAAATTGTGACACAGTTTCAAATATTGGACAAAACTATGAACTGCTTTCAGATTCTGTCACATTACATCAAAACGACCATAAGTAGGTCTTTTGTAAATCAAATCAAGTCCTATTTTTTTTTTTTTACAAAAAGATGACTTGACTTGCTATATTTCATCTGAAGGGTTTGAATCCCAACAGAGATAAAAAATAGGTCAAATGAATGCCCCAAGACCGGATATGTGCACTAGTCAAGTCTGTTCTAGATTTTTGACCAGTTACACCATAAATTCCGTATAAAATCCCATACTTAATGAAAATTAAATACAGACATATGTTCATGTAGATACCTGTCAGATCTAAAATTTCATAAGGAAAAACAAGTGAAAACAGAACATTTTCTTTGTGAAAAAGATCCTTTTCAATCATGCAAATCAGTATATTCTGACAGATTCAAAATCAGAGCACTATGCACTTAAAAATCAATATCAATTCAATAAAAAATTGAAAAAATCCAAAACTAGTGCCATTTTTTAGAAGACTTCTATATCTAAAAAACGCATTTAAAGTTTCTTTTCTGATTATGGCCATAAGACCCTTTTCTAGATACTTTTTGATAGGGGATTGCATTATATCCGAGTAGGACAACAATGCCAAAAAAGAATTGTTTGATAGACATTCCTAATTCCAAATGGAACAAAATTTCTAGGGTAGTCTTCTAATATATCAAAGAGATTCTCATAAAAATTTGGACTTCAAATCTAAGAAAAACCACTTGAGATGCATGTTCTAAATTTGGATCCTAAATTTAGAAATTTCATATTAGAAAATCACTTTGTGAAACTTGTCAAAAACATCAAACATCATCATATAGCATTCAAAGCTTCATCATTGAATAGTTTAAACAAATAATTATTCATAAAAAATGCTAGACATGATCATCCTAACATTAACATGCATGCAATAGAGCATTCCTGACCGAGATTTAATGGAAATAAGCCTTTTTCAAGCAAAATTGACATTCAAGCATTCTAAAGACCCATAAATTTGTTTAGGGCACCAACCTTGTGCTCGAATGGAGAGAAACCTTCGATGTATGATGTTTAGAGATCATATCAAATCCTTTGTAGGTGAATCCTCATTCTCCTCTTCTCTGCTCCTCTCTTTCTTCTCTTTCTCTCTTTCCTTCTTCTCTTTTCTTTCTTTTCTCTTCTTCTTCTCTCTTTTTCTCCCTCTCTCACGTTTTCTCTCCCTCTCACTCATGGCTCTAGTTGTCTGGAAAAAAGGGGAAGCCCTCTCTCTTTCTCTTGGCCTATTTATGCTCTTCTTTCCTCTTCTAGAAGGTCCCTTCTTTTCTTTTCTTCTTTCCTTTCTAGAAAATCCTTTCTTTCCTTTTTTCTTCTTTCCTTTCTTCTCCTCCTCCGCTTTCCCACGTTTTCTCTTCTAGAAAACCTTTCTTCCTCTCCCTTCTTCTCTCTTCCTTCCTTTTCTTCTTCTTTCCTTTTCTTTCTTCTTCTCTCTTCCATCCTTTTCTTTTTTTTCTTCTCCCTCTCTCTTTTCACGTTTTCTTTTCTAGAAAACGTTTTTCTTCTTCTTTTTTTTTTTTTCCTTTTTTTCTTTCCTTCCTCTTCCCTTCCTTTTTTTTCCTTCTCCCTCTCTCCTTTTACGTTTTTCTTTCTAGAAAATGTTTTTTTCCTTTTTTTCCTCTCTCTTTCCTTTTTTTCTTCTCCCTCTCTCTTTCCTATGGCCTCTCTTTCCTATATATATATATATATATATTTTATATACAATAATATGTTATACATTATATACATATAAAAGAAATGCATGCATATGGGCTGACATGACTTGGTCTGGATTGGTCTGAGCTGGGCCGGGCTAAGTTAGACTAAGTTAGATTGAGCTGGTTTGGACCAAAGTTGACATTTCATAGTCCATTTCTGCCACCATTCCACATAGAATTTTTCGATAACCTCTATTCCAAATTTTCTACGTTCACTTTGTAGAACACTAAAAATGAAGAATATTGGAACTTGAATCATGGCCAACTTATGATTTTCTGAAGTTTATGCAGGCTAATTATCGATAATTTAGCTAACCATTTTGCATGGGATCCTTTGGAGACTTTTACCGAAAATTCTTTATGTTCACTTTGTAGAGTACTAAAAATGGAACATAATGAAACTGAAATCACCTGATTTGGATGTGGGGTGACCAAAATATGAATTTTCAAAGATTAAATGATCATTTCCATGTGTAATTTTGCATGGGACCCTTCGGAGACTTCTATACCAAATTTTTCACATTCACTTTGTAGAACATCACAAATAAAGAATAATGGCCTTGGAATCATCTGAATCTGACATATAACGACAAAGATATGAAGCTTTGAAGTTCTATCGATAATTTTGCATGAAAACTTGCATGGGGCCCACCAGTGAATTCTACCCAGGATTTTTCACGTCCACTTTGAAGAGGACTGAAAATAAGGAATATTGGCTTTTGAATCATCTGATTATGATATCTGATGACCAGGATATGATGATTTAAAGTTTAAACGATAATGCATGCATCATACGATAATTATGTAAATGCCTTTGCACTTTCAAACTGTGATAACTTCCTTGTTTGATGTTAGAATTTGATGATTCCGGTCTCAGTTCGAAGATAATTTCACGACCTGTACATCCAAGTAGGTAATATCCTATGATTCTACTGTGGGGTTCATTAGAGGATCACAAACCTTTGGGTTAAAAGCCGAAAACCTGCCATATGGGTTCACTTATGCTGAGGGTAGCAAAAATGGGGTGCTTACAGATGCCCCTCTTTAGCCAAGATTGTTACCAATTGAAGGCTAAAGACAAAATAACCACTTTTTTTATATGAGTGAGATTGCTTATTGGGCTGCACTTAGGGTAATTTGTCCTAAACTACCTACGTATTCTAAGGGTGTCCTAGAAATCAAGCCCAGAACGTAGTTCGACTAGCAAGAAAGTTTGCTCTTCTTGAAAGATTGATGATTGTTCTTCTTGTATGAAGCTAGGCTGTGAATACAAGATTCATTTGTAGGCTGGGAACCTCTTCTTGCTGAGGTGGAACTCATGATGCAAGGTATATGCGGGCTTGAACCCGACTTGATCTATTTGTAGGTTGATAAACCTCTTCTTGTATGAAGCTAGGCTATGAATACAAGGCTCATTTGTAGGCTGGGAACCTCTTCTTACTGAGGTGGAACTCATGATGCAAGGTACTCGCGGGCTTGAACCCGACTTGATCCATTTGTAGGCTGATAAACCTCCTCTTGAAAGAAGCTAGGCTGTGAATACAAGGATTATTTGTAGGCTGGGAACCTCTTCTTGTATGGAGCTAGGCTGTGAATTGGAACCTCTTCTTGTACAGAGCTAGGCTGTGGATACAAGGCTGATTGTACAAGCTTGTGCTTGGCTTTGATTTGTCTAGATGTAAGACTTGATGTCTTTTCTTTTGATTGAGATTTTGATTTGAGTACCTGCACTTGTCAGAACATTAAAAATTTCATAGAGCATATGAATGATCATGGTGAATCAAATGTTTCTTTGTTGAATCTAAGAGACATAGTTCATGAAACACACTGGAATTCAAAAGAACCTAAACTGCTATTGGTTTGTTGATTGGTGCAAATCTAGAGAGTGTTTGAACTTTTCGATTGTTCCATTCACGAGCAATGGTATCAACCAGATTTAATGTCAACTTTCTAGGAAGTCACAATCAGTCACTTCTCTACTGGTGCTTGCTGGGATATTGAATTACTGAGGTAACCTTGTTGGGGAATAGAATGAGGTATGAGTCAACCCCATGAATTGGACATGCAATCTATTCTCTGTATTTGTGACAACCCGCTCTTGCTTCCACCAAGTGCATTGCCATCTGATATCTGCCGTGGTTATTCTTTGAGGCGGCTGAACCAATCTATGTTCATCTGATAGGCCATAGGATTTGCACTTTTTGCCAATTGAAAAGGGTTGAGGGTCGTTGCTTCAAATTCCTCAACTAATCCTAACCTCTCTGTTAACCAAATTTGAAGTAGGTATGGTGATCCACTGAAATTGTCCAGCTCGAACTGATT
Organism: Protea cynaroides; assembly: GCA_028583415.1. Lineage (NCBI taxonomy): Eukaryota > Viridiplantae > Streptophyta > Magnoliopsida > Proteales > Proteaceae > Protea > Protea cynaroides. Next base: position 16,432,976 of record CM053269.1, read on the forward strand.
TTGATGAGTTGCCATGAAGTCAAGGCCTTTTAATGTCTCGGCCAGCACTGTAGGGATGATGTCAAAACCTTGTTTTGCATGCTTGTTGAGATCTATTATAATTGGAGATTCTGTATCTGCGTAACTTTATAGCAATAGTCGGGCTATGCTACAATAGAGGTAAACATGTCTTCTCTGATCCTGTGTTTCTTTCCCTTTTGGACTTGTACGAGCATATGATTTGATCATGCGCTCTATTTGTAGTCATTGATCCTGTAAAAAATGAGACATTTCTTTCCTATCCCAGCTGAAAAAAATCTTGTATCTCTTGCTTGTAATCTTTTCCTGGAGACGGCTTGAAGATCTTCCACTTAGGTGTGAGCAGGAGACAAGCTCTGAATTCTTCCACAGTTGGGCATAACTCGACTTCTCCCATCCTGAAGACATGAACTATTGGATCCCAGCATTGAGCAGCTGCTTTCAAAAAGTCTGAGCATAATTTTATGGTTGTTAATTGAGGAAGTGCCTCCAGTTGATGGTTTCACAAGAAAGAGCTATCTTTTGTGAACTCAATACATCAGCTCCAGTTTTTCAGTGCCCTGTCCATCTCTGTAATTCTGTCTGACTGATTAATGGATTGTCAGCCTTCTGGGTGTGATCTGTAGGAATCCCGACATACAAATAGAGGTTAAATCATGAATAATTGGAATCATCTTAAATTGTTGTTGTTTAGATATGTTGAAATGCCCTTAGTAGATTACACATGAAATGTATACATATGACTGACTCCATCTAAGTTTTAAGTACTTAAATCTATAGACATGATGAGCGAAAGTGGAGGTCCAAATGGGACTGACAAGAAACTGTCCAGGTGGGTCTGCCACCTGGTGGAGTTTGTGGTTTTTTTTATGTAGAATGGGCTTATCTTACCGAGAAGACCCCATTTTATTGGCTTGAGAAATGATGGGCTTGTTGGAATCTTGGGACGCCGTCAAATGTAATGAACGACAGATAAGAGTTCCAGCCAGATTTTTATTTTATAATTTCTCAGATTGATATACCCATGAGAATTTATATCAAATGATATGAAAGATGGGCTTTGATGTGTAACTCTTGGGAAATCCATTGGATAAATGGACGGATGAAAGAGTTTAGCCAAAAAAATAGGAAATTCTTTCTTTGATTATGATGATAGGATGAACCATTCATGGGTGAAAGGTGTTGTGCCCCATTGGAGAATCCAGTCAACCATGTCGGTAAGTTCTTCAAATGATTGATGCCCGTTGTTGAGAGAAAGGCCTTTTACACCCTTCATTTTTTTCTGAAGAGTGTAGAGGCTACACATAATATCTCTTCACTTGATCCAAGTTGGTCAAGTATTGTAACTCGATGCCTTCCATGTTGACCAGTTAAACAGCTTTTCTGGGTAATATTTCCTTTACCATGAATGGTCCGCTCCAATTAGGGTGAAACTTGCCCTTAGGGTCATGGATAGGTGCTCTTTGCTCCTTCAATACCAGGTCCTCGACTGTCAGGTGACGAACACGCACCTTTTTGTTAAAGGTTGCTGTCATTCTTTGTTGGTATTTTTTCATATTATCCACTGCCTTCATTCTTCTTTCATCAACGAAGTTCAGCTCATCATATCTGGATTGAACCATTCAACTTCTGGAATCTTACATTCCATCAAGACTCTCAGTGATGGCACATCTATTTCTATCGGGAGGACTGCTTCCATACCATATACTAGTGAATACGGCGTTGCCCCAGTGGATGTTCCTATGGATGTTATGTATGCCCAGAGTGCATAAGGTAGTTTGTCTGCCCAATCAACATTAGACTCTCCCATCTTCTGGAGGATAACCTTGACATTTTTATTGGCCGCCTCTACTGCCCCATTTGTCTGTGGACGATAAGGAGATGACCGGTGCCTTTTGATGTGGAACTTGTCACATAATTCTTGGACTCTCCCTCTGAAGTGTTTTCCTTGATCTGAGATTATAGAATGAGGCATTCCATGTCGGCATATGATATACTCTTGTAGAAATTTAGCCACTTTTTTTGCTGCGACCTTGGCATATGATTGTGCCTCTACCCACTTTGTGAAATAATCGATGGCGACCAAGATGAATTCATGCCCATTTGAAGCTTTAGGGTGAACCTTTCCGATCACATCTATGCCCCAGGTTGAGAAAGGCCATGGAGAACTAAGAGTATTCAACTCTACTAGAGGCATGTGTATCAAATTAGCGTGGATTTGGCACTTGTGACATTTCCTTACAAACTCTACACAGTCTGCTTCCATTGTGTTCCAGTAATATCCCATTCTGAGAATCTTCTTTGCAAGCATTCTAGCATTCATGTGAGGTCCGCATATTCCTTGATGGACTTGCTCAATGACGTTTTGCGCCTGTTCCTCATCGACACAGACTAACTGCACTCCTTCATGGGATCTTTTGTATAGGATATCTTCGCATAGTACGAATTGAGAGGCATATCGCCTAAGAGATTTCTTCTCACCTGTTGTGGCTTCCACTGGATACTTTCCTTCCTTGATGAAATCTATGACGGGAGCAAACCATGGTCGGCCATCGACTGTCAATGCATTTACTTCTTCCAAGTGAACTGGTCGTACTCTTTTCTCTATGATTAGGGGTTTGATACGTCCCAAAGGATCATTTCCAATCATTGAAGCCAAGGTGGCCAATGCATCGGCATATTTATTGGTATCTCTTGGGGAGTAATCAAATTCAATTTGCATGAACTTCCGAGCCAAGGTTATTGCACATTGTTGAAAGATACTAGCTTCTCGTCTTTGGTTTTCCAGTCCCCTCTGACTTGGTAGATAACAATTGATGAGTCACCATAGAGATTTAATCTATAGACCCCTATGGTCAAAGCTGCTTTTAGTCCCATGATACATACTTCGTACTCTGTAATGTTGTTTGTGTAATCAAAGTCTAATCTGAATGAAAATGGCACAAATTCTCCTTCTCGATCTATAAATAAAACACCGGCCCCGTATCCCATATAATTTGCTGCTCCATCGAATAACATTATCCATGTGTCATTCTTCCCCTCTTCTTGAGTTGTATAGACTTCTTCATCTAGGAATACATCTTCCAGATGTCTGAGGTTATCTTCAACAGGTAGAGCTGATAGATGTTTTGCAATTACACTCCCCTTGATAGACTTTTGAGTAGTGTATGTGATGTCAAATTCAGACAACAACAATAACTACCTGGCTAACCTTCCTGTCAAAGCTGGTTTCTCAAATAGATACTTCAGGGGGTCCATTCTGGAAATGAGTATGACTTTGTAGATAATATATAATGCCTCAGTCTCTTTGTTATCCAGACCAGGGCTGCGCATGTCTTCTCCAGCTGTGTATAATTGGCTTCATATCCTGTGAATTTCTTACTCAAATAGTATACTGCCTTTTCTGTCTTTCCATTTGTATCATGTTAGGCTATCATTGATCCCATAGAACCCTCTAGTACTGATAAGTAAAGGAGTAGTGGTCTCCCTGGTATTGGTGGGGCTAAGACTGGTGGGTTCAATAGATAGGTCTTGATTTTATCAAAGGCCATCTGACATTGAGGGTTCCACTCTTTTGGCTGGTCTTTCCGGAGTAGCTTGAAAATTGGTTCGCATGTTGTGGTGAGATGTGCAATAAACCGGTTGATGTATTGAAGTCTTCCCAAGAAACCTATTACTTCCTTTTCTGTTTGAGGAGATGGCATTTCAGAGATGGCTTTTATCTTGGCCGGATCAATTTTGATTCCTCTTTGGCTGACCATAAAGCCTAGCATTTTGCCTGCTATTACCCCGAATGCACATTTTTGAGGGTTAAGCCTTAGTTTGTATTGCTTGATCCTCTCGAAGAATTTTCTTAGTGCCGAGATGTGACCTTCTCTGGTGAACGATTTTATGATCATATCATCTACATACACCTCTACCTCCTTATGGATCAGGTCGTGCAAGATTATAGTAGCCATTCTTTGATAAGTTGCCCCAGTATTCTTCAGCCCAAATGGCATCACAGTGTAACAATAGGAGCCCCAGTCTGTTATGAAGGCGGTTTTCTCTTTGTCTTCAGGTGCCATCTTTATTTGATTATACCCTGAGAATCCATCCATGAAGGACAAAAGAGCATGATTTGCAGTGTTATCCACTAAGATGTCTATCTTTGGTGATGGAAAGTCATCTTTGGGACTAGCCTTATTCAGATTTCTGTAATCGATGCACACCCTCAAGCTTCCATCCTTTTTAGGTATAATGACCACATTTTCTAGCCACTCTGGGTACTTCTCAGACGTCAAACTGCTTCATGACATCTTTTTCAACCTTGAGGGTCTATTCAGGCCTTAACCACCTCAGCTTCTACTTATATGGCCTTGCACCTGAGACCAAAGGTATCTTATGTTGTACAACTTCAGGGTCTATGCCGGGCATATCTTCATAGGACCAGGAAAACACTTCTTGGAACTCCATCAATAATTCCATCGTTTGTTTGGTTTCTTCTTCCATCAAGGTAGCACCGATCTTTATTTCTCGAGGTTGCTCTGCTGAATCGAGGTTAATTATTTTGAAGTCTTCGTCGACCGGTTGACCTTCTTCTCCTCTGAGGCTTGGATGGATTGTAATATTTTAGGAAATGGTTCATCATTCTCATCATTTTCAAAGTTAGAGTTAGAAGGAGAAGGAAAGGAAGAAGTAGACGCAGTGTAATTCAAAATATCATCTTTAATCATATTCAAAAGCAAGGTACAGAGGAAATGGTTCCTAATGGAACAAACTCAAAACTTGAAAAGGACTCAATCTTATCTAAAGACCTAAGGACCCTAGGCTCAGATATAGTCATTATATGTGGATTACATGGCAACCCCTTTGGGTAAACAAAATTATCATAACAACTCCAATTGGAGATTATTCCGTTGATGGGAAGGGTGAATTGTTGTATATCGGGACTCTTATCTTGATCTTCACCGGTGAGCGTCATCACTTGATCGTCCTCGAATAGGTTGTTGATGTTGATCACTTCTGTCTCGGATTTCTGCTCCTTGCTCTGCTCTTGGATCTTGGCTTGCTCGAGCTCTTCAGTCAAAAGTACAATCATGGAATATTTCGAACCCAGGTACTTGCTTTTGAAGGTAGGCATTGAACCAAGGTTCTGGAAATCTGCAATAGATGTTATCTTCTCCTTCTTTGACAAAATACCCATTGAGGGTCTTCGAAAACTGGATGTTCTGCACATTGTACAACCCCTCAGATATTGCTTGATAGACTGCTTCGTCCGTCCTTTGAGGTCACCAGTCCCCACTAGCTCTATCTAATCCTCTTATTCTGCTGCTACCATACTAACTACTATACTTGTATTTCATCATCTTGAGCTTTCGAAATCTTTCGTCAGCTCCCCTCTGCTTTTGTTTGATTACTTTTAGATTCCCTTCGGTGGGGGTATACCCCAGTCCAAATCTATACTCATTGACCAATAGAGATAAGAAAGTGACATCACCATGTTGGTGGGAACCAAGGCCCATACCTGGAAAGTAGAGCATGTTAATTAATTGACGAAATGAAAAGGGCAGATGCGTACCTGTAGGATCTGGCTCAGTTGTGGCTAGGATGTTTTCAACCTGGAATCCTCTGAGAGAGAAATTCTGCCTAGTATCCCCTTGTGACTCTTCACTATTCTATCCAGTGGCCAATGTGTTCATGGCTGCAGAGTTTGCGTGTATTGTCACAGTGGTACCCTTGTGGATGAATCTAATCTTCTGGTACAAAGTAGACGCCACTGCATTGGCCTGATGGATCCAAGGCCTACCCAGAAGCATGCTGAATGAGGCCAAAATATGGATGACTTGGAACTCTGTTTCAAATTCAGCCGGTCCCACCTGAATTGGTATTGTGAAGACACCCAATATAGCCCTTCTGGTATTTTCATATGCCTTAATGGTCATATCCGAAGGTTTCAACTCTAACTCGCTGAAGCCTAGATGCTTGAAGGTACGAAAAGGGAATACATTTAAGGCTGACCCATTATCAACCAAAACATGAAAAATGCGCTTGCCTTGGCATCCGATGGTAATATGTAAAGCCTGCATATGATCCTTACCTCCTTGAGGAAGATCGGCATCTCCAAAAACAATTGCATTAATGGCATATCTGCCTCCTACTAGCATGGCTAGTTTTTCTCTGTCCATTGAAACTGGGCCTAAATGCTTGCTAGAGATTTCAGTACTGCATCCCTGTGGACCTTGGAAGCCATCAGAAGCTCCCAAATGGACACATTGGCTTGGGTCTTTTGTAATTGTTTCAATTCCAGATTTGGAGGTTCTGGTTGGTTGGCAGGTCCTTTACCTTTCTCTCTCACATCTTGGGCTGGATCATTTACCATAAGGTGAAATGGTTTGTAGTTCTTCCCTATTCTGGTTTTTGCTATTTTTTGCTCATCCTTCGGGAATATGAACTCCATCTCAAGGAAACTGTTGTCAACTTGATTTACTTCTATTCCCTCATCTGAGAGGTAGATGATGAATAGTTCTTCTTCTTCTTCTTGCTGTGCTTGTACTACTGGGTGTGATGAATCTTTCGGGAAATAAAAATCATATTCCTCTTTTTCTTGTTGATGGTTACCCAACATGTTTACTTCGTCACCAGATGTGACAACCATATTGCTTACTCCTTCTATGACGGGCATAAGGTCCGAGGGCTCATCTCCCCATTCTATGAAATTGACACTGTGGTGAGGGAGGGGATTATTTACCACTAACACTTGTCAGGGTTGGACCTTAAATTTTCCAGAATCCAATAAATCCTGTATGGCATGCCTTAATGTGTAGCAGTTGTCCGTGTCATGCCCATACTGATTGTGGTACTTATAGAACAAGTCCATACGAAAATTCGGTGGAAGAGGACTTGGAGGTGGATGAAGGTCAAGCACTACCAACTTCTTGGCTTATATCAACTTGTCCAGAGCCTTGGATCGGGTCATCCCCAAATTGGTGAACTGCCTCCTTGGTCTTGCTTGCTGTGGTCGGGTGTAACTTAAACTTCCCAAGATCAATGGCTCAGAATTGGTATTAGCAATTTACTTCGCTGATTGATTCCCTGGATTTCTTGGTGGGTATGCCCTTCTATTCGAAGCCCCTTCTGACCTTTTTGACTTTCCTACTAATATATCCCCCCGAGCTATGGCATCCTCTACTTGTTGTCCTGCAACCACGAGCCCTTCGAATGATAGGATGGCCTGGCCAAAAATGTATGTTTTATATGACCCACTTAAGCCTCTCATCATTATCTGCACTTGATCTCTCTCAGAAGGTCGATCCCAAAGCTTTGCTGCTACACTTCTGAACTGAGTTAAATAGGCTGTGAATGTCTCTCCCTGTGCTTGGACTATGGTTTCCAATTGCCTACGGTGGTTCTCAATCTCTGTATTGTAGGAATAGAAATTGATAAATGCTTTGGTGATATCTGACCACGAATGTATCTGTGATGGGTTCAGATCAACCATCGATGTCACACTCCAATTCTGGACTAACCAAAATGGTGTGATGAACCGTCAATAAACCAACGGTTCAACCAGGATCTCGAATAGGCTATGCCCACGTTGTTAAACCAAAACACATTCCACATTAATCAGAGATAATAAAGTAAATAGCGAAAGTCTTACAGATAATGAACTGAGGTCTAGTCATGATAAATAATTGATATTCCATTTATCTTTAAGTAACCAAAACATAATTTAATACATATTACAAATATTCAAATACGAAAATTAAACACTAAGCATATCCATAGTTGAAACGCTCGCTTAATGAACTATGTTCGTCCTCCACAGCTTGCTCATCATAGCTGCCACTTGTTCATATGTTGGCGTGTCGACATAATCTTCAATCATAATACCAGCAACACCAGAAACTAAAAAGAATTGTGTGCGCGAGGGTCAGCTCTCCAACCTGAGCTCTGTGAGTAAACAAAACAATGCAACAAACATATGCATGCATTCAATTCATATCTGTGGTCTGGTATATAAGTTTGCAATGTGCTATAGAAAGGTTCGGTGGCCGCCTCACCTCTATACACGAGTGTGTGGAGCCGCCCAGTGAATATCGGCACTGTCGTCCCACATGCACCCACCATGGACAATATACACCCAATGAAAACGACATTGTTGTACCGGTTGCCCATACCAACACGTAAGCCCCTGTTGGCGAGGGCTTGCAAACTGGGCTCACAACTAACCAATCCTAATGGCAAACAGTGTATCCAAGGCCTCACCCCAGCATCCCTCAATACGTCCATAGAGATAGAGCTAAGGCCCCCCGGCAGAGTCGAAGACTACACGGTCCGAGACCACCTCCCCTATTTCCCTACGACGTAATAGTTCTGCTAAGGTAATGAGATACGACGATGTTAGTCGACAAGACTTGTATAGAGCTATGGCACAATATACCCAATGAAAACGGCATTGAAGTACCAGTTGATACCAACCCCTATCCGCATCAAGTAGACCAATATTTGCTTAGTGGACATGACTTGAGTAGAACTATGACACAATATACCCCAATGAAAACGGCATTGAAGTACCGGTTCATACCATCCCCTACCACACCATGTACACCAGCCAAACACAAACATTCACATGCCTATTCCTATCATCATCATCATCATCATGTTATAAATAATGAAATTAAATATGCATGAATAGTAATAATAGAAATATTGGATGACATGTTGAATGCACATTACAAGCATACACGCATGGAATCAATCATGGCATTGGACTCAAGAAATAAAAACAATTTATTATTAGCCAATTAGTTTAGGTCATGTTCCCTCACCTTTGCTTGAGTGTAGATGTCACACCCCAATTTCGCATCATTAAGAATGGTGTGATGAACCGCTAATAAACCAACGGTTCAACCAGGATCTCTAATAGGCGGTATCCATTAAAAATAAAACCATGCACATCCACAACCATAATCAGAATAAATACACAATAGCGGAAGTCTTATAGTAAATGAACCGAGAACTCTAAATGTAATAATCATAATTAAAATATGAAGTTATTGTTGTTTCAACTGAGACATAAATAAATAAAATACCAATTACATCCTTTTATAAATTCAAATAAATCCTAATAGAATACGCATGAGTTGCACTCGCATGAGGGGTCATGCGCATCCTCTAAGTCTTCAGCGTCCATTGCAGCAACACGCACATACACCGGATCATTCATATAATCTGCAACTGAAGTACCTGCACCATCAACTAAAAAAAATATTCGACATCGAGAGTGTGAGCACACATCATGGCTCAGTGAGCAAACAAAACAATGCAACAAACATATGCATGCAATCAATTCATATCTGTGGTCTGGTTTATAGTTTGCAATGTGCTATTGAAAAGATAGGTGGCCGCCGCACCTGTATGCACGAGAGTGTGGATACGCCCAATGAAAACAGAATTGTCGCCCACAACACCCATAATGGCATAATATACCCCGATGAAAATGGCATCGAAGTACCGGTTGATACCATACCAACAAATAAACCCCTGCTGGCTAGGGTTGCAAACTGGGCTCGCAACTAACCAATCCTAATGTCAAACAGTGTATCCAAGGCCTCATCCCAGCATCCCTCAGAACGCCCATAGTGATAGGGCTAAGGCTCCCCGGCAGAGTCAGAGACTACACGGTTCGGGACCACCTCCCATCATACACCATGACATAATAGTTCTGCTAAAGTAATGGCGATACGACGATGCTAATGCACAAGAATTGAGTTAGAGATAGAGTTAGAGTGCTGAGGCTCGGCCTATGACCCCCCCCCCTGATACTCGCTCGCATCAAGCACATCAACCACTTGCTTAGTGGACATGACTTGAATAGACAATGGCACAATATACCCCGATGAAAACGGCATCGAAGTACCGGTTAATACCATCCCTACCCGCACCATGTACACCAGCCAAACACAAACATTCACATGCCTATTCCTATCATCATCATCATCATCATGTTATAATCAATAAATTTAAATATGCATGAACAGTAATAATAGAAATATTAGATGACATGTTGAATGCACATTACAAGCATACACGCATAGAATCAATCATGGTATTGGACTCAAGAAATAAAATAGTTTATTATTAACCAATTAGTTTAGGTCTTGTTCCCTCACCTTTGCTTGATTGTAGGTCCTCTTTCAAGTTTTAAGAATTAACTAAATATCAATATTATATCACTAGAAGACCTAATCAAGTTGATAGAATTTAATTAGAATTAATTATGATTTTTAAAAGCATGTTGTTAACTGGGGGTCGATGCCAGGGTCGGAAGTTCCATCGACCCTGGGTGCTACCACCCAGATTCTGGACTTCCCAAACACTGGGGGTCGATTGTTAGGGTCTGGTAGGGTCGATTGGCCATCGACCCCCCGTACGACCCCCCTGTGGGTTTAGTCAATTGTTTCCTCCTACAGTCCATTCTTCATGTTTGGGGTCCTATGGCTTGCTTCTACAATCCATTCCACATGTTCTATGGTATAGAATCGTAGTTTACTCACCTATATGGCTTTCATGATTTTCCCCATGGTTTTCCATGAAAACCTAACCATGGGTGGATGATTTGGGTTTTTCCTAGATCATTCCCTCTTCCCTATCTATTCTAAGGTCTGTAGAATTACATGGAGATAGTATCCATATCTGAGAATTAGGCTTGTTTCTCTGAAGCCTTCTCTTTGATCTTCTTCTCCACTTTCCTTCTCTTCTCTTCTCTTTCTCTCTCTCTTCTCTTTTCTTTCTCTCAATCCAATTAGGGTTCTAAAAGGAGCGAAAGTGGCTTAGGGACGTCTTATTTATAGAGTAGAAACTCCCAAAATAAGTCCTATTGAGATTAGGAAGGAATCCCATTGAAATTTGGAAAGTTTCCAATTCACGGTTTCTGTCGGTAGACTGGGGTCGATGAGGGGGTCAGAGATCCCGTCAAACCCTTGTTTTAAAATGTCCAACCCCCGGTTAAAAACTGAGGGTCTGACTTTTTGTGCTGGGGGGTCCGACCCCACCTCACTGGGTCTGTGACCCTCGCCCCTTTTTGAGTGTTTTTGGGTTAGTTTAATACCTGGGATCACGATCTCCTTCACGCACTTGGTCCATTTGGCTCGACCACGATGGGTAGACCTACTTCAAGGTGGTAAGACCGGGCTAGATTGACACGGGTCTTACAACTCCCCCCTACTTATAAAAATTTCGTCCTCAAAATTATACATACCTTTTGAGTCGAACAAACGAGGGTATTGCTTTCACATAGCATTCTCTTCTTCCCATGTGATTTCTTCCATGTCCCTACTTCTCCAGGTGACCTTAACATAATAGATATCTCGGTTCCGTAGTCGTTGAACCTTTCGACTGGTGATTTCAGTTGGTGTTACTTCAAATGTCAAGTCATCAGTCAAATCAGGTAGATCCATTGTCAAAACGTGAGTCAGATCCTTGACATACTTCTTCAATAAGGAAATATGAAATACGTCATGCACACTTGACATAGATGGTGGTAGTGCTAACTGGTAAGCCACTTTCCCACGCTTAGCTAGAATCTCATATGGCCCGACATATCTTGGACTTAGTTTCCCTTTCTATCCGAACCGTTTCAATCCTCGCATAGGCGATACTTTTAAGAATACTCTATCACCCACGACAAACTCAAGGTCTCGGCGTCGGGTATCGGCATATTTCTTCTGACGATTCTGAGCTGTTCTCACTCTTTCTTTGATTTGTCGACCACTTGACAAGTCTCTTCAACAAATTCCAGTCCAACTATACTACGTTCCCCAACTTCATTCCAAAACAAGGGAGTTTGACACTTTCTGCCATACAATGCTTCATAGGGTAACATTTGTATAGTAGCCTGATTGCTATTATAAGTGAACTCAATCAGTGATAACTTTTCATCCCATGATCCTTTAAAATCAATTACACATGCTCGAAGCATATCTTCTAGAATCTGAATTGTACGCTCTGACTGTCCATCTGTCAATGGATGAAATGCAGTACTAAACTTCAATGTTGTACCCATAGCCTTTTGGAATCCTTCCCAGAACTTTGAAGTAAATCGTGGATCTCTATCTGACACAATGCTTTTAGGTACACCGTGTAATCGCACAATGTTATCCACATACAGCTTAGCTAAGCTCTCCAGTGTATACTGAGGTCATATAGGTATAAAGCGAGCTGTTTTTGTCAGGCGGTCTACAATCACCCAAACTGCATCAACTACTCGAGGAGTCAATGGTAATCCCGTGATGAAGTCCATAGTGATGCAGTCCCATTTCCATGCTGATTCTCGTAACGGCTATAACAGTCCTGTCGGTCTTTGTCATTCAGCCTTTACCTTCTGACAATTTAGGCATTGAGACACCAACTTAGCTACGTTTGCTTTCATTCCTCTCCACCAATATAGTTTCTTTAGATCATGATACATTTTTGTACTTCCAGGATGTATCGAATAGATGGTGGTATGGGCTTCTTTCATCAATCGGTATCTAATGTCCAAGCTTTCTGTTTCAGGTACACATATTCTTCCTTTGTACTTCAGTACCTTTTCTTCGTCCATAGTGAACTCAGGGTTAGTTCTACCTTTTTCGATGTCTTCTTGTACCGTTCTTAGGTAAGGGTCTGATTTGATCGCTGTCTTCAATTCATCAACTATATCCAGTATAATCTTCAATGCGGCGAACATATTTGAAAACCGATGAATAAACCCTTGGTTGGCTGATCCATCTGGTGCATCTATCACAAACTGCTCATTACTGTGCTTGAATACCTTTCTGGTAGTACACATTGCGGTAGTTGTGCTAACCTCTCCTTGAGATTTTATCATTGCCTTTCTGCTCAACGCATCGGCTACTACATTAGCTTTCCCTGGATGATATTGGATATCACAATCGTAGTCTTTCAATAGTTCTTGCCATCTTCTTTGTCTCATATTCAGCTCCTTTTGCAATCCTTCCCAAAACTTTGAAGTGAATCATGGATCTCTATCGGACACAATGCTTTCAGGTACACCGTGTAATCGCACAAAGTTATCCACATACAGCTTAGCTAACCTCTCCAGTGTTTACTGAGGTCGTATAGGTATAAAGCGAGCTGTTTTAGTCAGGCGGTCTACAATCACCCAAACTACGTCAACTACTTGAGGGGTCAATGGTAATCCTGTGACGAAGTCCATAGTGATGCAGTCCCATTTTCATGTTGGTTCCGATAACGACTGTAATAGTCCTGTCGGTCTTTGTCATTCAGCCTTTACTTTCTGACAATTTAGGCATTGAGACATGAACTTAGCTACATCTACTTTCATTCCTCTCCATCAATACAATTTCTTTAGATCATGATACATTTTTGTACTTCCAAGAGGTATCGAATAGATGGTGGTATGGGCTTCTTTCATCAATCGGTGTCTAATGTCCAAGCTTTCTGTTTCGGGTACACATAATCTCCCTTTGTACTTCAGTACCTTTTATTCGTCCAAGGTGAACTCAGGGTTAGTTCTACCTTTTTCGATGTCCTCTTGTACTGTTCTTAGGTAAGGTCTGATTTGATAGCTGTCTTCACTTCATCAACTATATCTGGTATAATCTTCAATGCAACGAACATATTTGAAAACAGATGAATAAACCCTTAGTTGGCTGATCCATCAGGTGCATCTATCATAAACTGCTCATTACCATGCTTGAATACCTTTCTGGTAGTACACATTGCGTCAGTTGTGCTAACCTCTCCCTGAGATTTTATCATTGCCTTTCTACTCAACGCATCGGCTACTACATTAGCTTTCCCCAGATAATACTGGATATCACAATCATAGTCTTTCAATAGTTCCAGCCATCTTCTTTGTCTCAAATTCAGCTCCTTCTGATTAAACAGATAAGTAAGACTTTTATGGTCTGATTTAATCTGAAACTTCTCCCTGTACAGATAATGTCTCCATATTTTGATAGCATGTACTACTGCCGCTAGTTCCAAATCATGAGTGGGGTAGATCTTTTCATGTATCTTCAGTTGTCTTGAGGCATATGCAATTACTTGTTCTCCTTGCATAAGTACACATCCTAATCCCAGTCCTGACGCATCGGTGTACAAGATAAATGGTTGTCCTGGAATCGAGATGGTCAAGATTGGAGCTGATATCAATCTAGCCTTCAAGGTTTGGAAACTCTTCTCGCATTTATCCATCCAGACAAACTTCTCGCCCTTCATAGTCAAACTGGTAAGAGGTACGGCAATTCGGGAATAGTCTTCCACAAATCGTCGATAATACCCAGCTAGACCCAGAAAACTTCTAATTTCTCAAACGCTCTTCGGTGCTTCCCACTTTACAATAGCCTCGATCTTGCTGGGATCCACTTTAATTCCTTCAGCGGATACTACATGGCCTAGAAATGCAACTTCCTTTAGTCAAAACTCACACTTTGTAAATTTGACGTAGAGCTTTTCCCTTCGTAGTCGCTGCAGAGCGGCGTTTAGATTTTTGACATGAGTTTCCTCGTCTTTGGAGTAGACTAATATATCATCGATGAATACAATAATCGACGTATCTAACATATCATGGAATACCCGATTCATAAGTTCCATAAAGGTTGCTGGTGCGTTTGTCAATCCGAAAGACATGACCAAAAATTCATAATGTCCATATCTGGTCCTGAATGCTGTCTTGGGAATATCACCATCCTTAATCTTCAGGTGATGGTAGCTTGACCGAAGATCGATCATGGAAAACACTTTGGAACCTTGCAACTGATCAAACAAGTCATCGATCCGAGGCAATGGATACCGATTCTTGATTGTCAGTTTATTCAGTTCTCGCTAGTCTATACACAAGCGAATGCTACCGTCCTTTTTCTTCACGAATAATACTGGCGCTCCCCATGGTGATATACTAGGGTGAATGTAACCCTTGTCCAGAAGTTCTTGTAGTTGTACTTTCAATTCCTTCAGTTCGGTAGGAGCCATTCGATAAGGTGCTTTCGATACTGGTGCGGCTCCAGGTATAAGATCTATCACAAACTCTGTAGCTCGGTCAGGTGGTAATCCTGGTAGTTCCTCAGGAAATACATCCGGATAGTCTCGCATGACATCAATATCCTCCATTCGTGGTGCTTCCTTGGTAAGGTCGACCACAGATACTAAATACCCGACTGCTCCTTTCTCAAGGCACTTCTTAGCCTTTAGCGCAGAGAGTATGAGCTTTCGTTTACGGGGAATTTTGGTTCCCGAAAAACTGAATTTTGCCCCTTCTTTATCTTTAAATGTTAGCTTCTTTTCGGCACACAATAGATTTGCAGAATGTCGAGCTAACCAATCCATTCGCAAGATGACGTCAAAGTCTGCCATCTCCAGTTGGATCAAGGTTGCATCCAAAGTCGTTTCATTAATAAGAACTGGACATGGTCCATAACCTTTTTCTAACTCCACTTCTAATCCCATCGGTGATCGTACAAGCAGTTTGTAGTCTAAGGATTTAATGGGTAAATTAAACTTCTTTCCAAATGACACAGATATAAAATAATGAGTAGCTCCTGAGTCAAAGAGTACTCAGGCGGGTATGCCATTAATAGGTATGATACTTGTGATTTGTTTTAACTTAGTCTACATGCTCATACAATGTAATACAACTTTATAGGTTTAGGTCATACCTGTGACCACATCGGGCGATGCGGTAGCATCCTCAGATGTAACAGCATAAACTCATCCTTGATGTAGCTGCTTCCTTGGCTTAGGACACTCTCTTGCCATATGTCCCGTTTGATTGCAGTTATAACACCTTAGAGCTTCGGTATTTGGCCTTGGCTACTGTTGAGCTACTGGGGTAGTCTTGGGTGCAGCGGTAAAACCTTGAGTACAGAACGGTTTGTATGTCTTGTTATTACCTCCGTTATATGAATTACCAACTGGCCTTTTCATACCTCGGTTCTGGAATAGATAGCTCTCTTTCTGGCTCGACTCTATAACTCGAGCAATTTGCACAACTTCATTATAAATCTTCTTGTCCAGGCCCAGAACTTGCTCCCTGATACTTCCTTTAAGTCCCGTGACAAACCTACGGGTCTTAGTGTCTTCCTCTTGCATGCTGAGTGGTGCAAAGAAAAATAGCTCTTCGTAACACTGCTGATAAGCATCCACTGTCATCTGTCCCTGATATAAACTCAGGAACTCCTTCTCCATATAATCCTTGAAGCTTCGTGGGAAGTACTTCTCAAAGAAAGCTACGAAGCTTCCTTATATATAGCCCAGGTCAATAGGGCGTGCTTGGTTATCAAATAATCCCTTGTAGATTTTCCCCAATGATGCGCATCACCTTTTAGCATGAAGGTGGCACATAATACCTTCTT
This sequence comes from Protea cynaroides, assembly GCA_028583415.1. NCBI lineage: Eukaryota > Viridiplantae > Streptophyta > Magnoliopsida > Proteales > Proteaceae > Protea > Protea cynaroides. The sequence goes on from CM053269.1 coordinate 16,449,352, forward strand.
CTCCTCTGTAATAGTCATCATCAAAAAATTTCTCTCCATTTCATCGATCCAGTGTGCTGGCCATAGCGGATCAGACGATTTACCATTAAACTCCTTTGGTTTCATCTTTAAGAATCTCTCGATGAGTCGAGAGTGATCCAGCTGATTAGGAGCATATGCCCCATATATAGGTGGTGGATACTGAAAATTACCCTGAACTGCCTCAGGATATGGTACTGGGATCTGTGCAGCTGATGGGTGAGGTGCTGGGTGGTTACCCACCGGTGTTGCACTGGCTTGTCCAGCCGGTATAGGTGTAGCTTGTGCCGCCTGAAACATCATTCCCATCATTGCCTGCATATGGGCTTACGCGTGTTGCATTTGCTGTAGTTGTTGTGCCAGATTAATAACCACAGTAGTCAGTTCCGGTAGTGGGGGTGGCAAGTTAGTAGGATTAGCCGGACCCTGGTTTACTGGTGGTGCAACCTGCGGATTATCCTGTGCATTTATATTTTCTTGACTGGCTTCCTCCCCGGGTGGTGGTGGTGGAACTGCGTTACGGCTCTACCTGGTTACTCTACGCCCAGCCATATTTTCCTCTGATAATGGTGATGCCTGAAAATCATAAAATACGTGAGGCAATCATTTATACTTCATGTAGATACACTAACCAATGTTATTTTCAAAATTTTCAGATCATTCTGTGAAAAATACTGTCTTTTCTATGCAGGGTCGATGGTGGGGGTCGATGGTTATCCAACCCTCAGTATTCGACCCTGGGAAATCACCCATTCTTCTTGAGAGCCGGGGGTCGATGGGGGGGTCGGAGGATGTCCGACCCAGGGTGCGACCCCTGGTTCTCTGTCAGGTTCCCGAGAGCCGAGGATCGATGCGGGGGTCGATGCAGGGGTCGATGGTTTTAATCGAATTTTTTGACTCCCGGACTAAAAATCTGATTTTTAAGTCCGATTCAAAGTCCCTTTCTCATTCTTTCTTCTCCGCTTCGACTTAGCTCGTCCCTCTGAGTTGCTACAGTGACAACTCCGATCCATTGGTGGTTTGCACTCCTTGTTTCATCGTCTACACCTCCGCTACAGGTATTTCTTCTCCCTTTTCATGTTTTAGGTTTCTTAATCTAGGTTTTTGCTCGTTTATTGTTTAAATTAAACTTTTTCCAACCGTAAAAATTTGATTTTTATTAGGGGCTTTTGTTGTTGGTGACTCGAGGAACGAAAGCCCTTAAAAATATTTGAGTTTCATCGGTTGGTTATCGAGAAACTCGAAATTTTCTCTTTTTGCCCTAATTTTGTCGAAATTTTGAATTTCCTGAAATTTCTTGCAGTTCAATCTAGTTAGTTGAAACTTCCGACTGTTTGAGTCTCACAGGATAGTTTAGGATCTATGTAAGTCCTCCTGCCCACGTGTATGGGTAAAAAGTGAGGCTTTTGCCCAATTTACATCGTTATTATGTTGAAATTTTAGATTTTTACTCTCTACTAATCCATTATTTGTTTTTCTTTCTTATTTGCAGATACTATGGCCCGTACCAAGGTACCCAGAGTTCGCGACCATCTTCGCTTCCGTTCCAATGAAGCCGAGACACATTATGCCCACTACGCTCGCAAGAAGGTAGAGGGAGGCCGCAAAGTGGACTTGGCTAGCTTAGCCTTGTTCAATGTGGAGATGAGCCTTTGGTGATATGGGATGGCTCCCTGTCATCACTTATGACACGTGTACCCATCCTGACTTGGTACGTCAGTTCTACTGTAATCTCCAGGTGGTGGGAGATTACAATGCTGTGGAGAGGGGTGATGAGCTTCGCATCACGAGCTACGTCAAGGGGGTGGACATTCATTTGATTATCGACAGCTAGCCGACTTGTTGGGCATTTCCTATGCTAGCCCCATGGTGTTCTGTGCTCCTGGAGAGCCCCAGTTCTTTTTCCTACAGATGAGGATTGAGATCGATAGCCAGCTCATCAGACCTGATCGCTGGTAGATGAAAGCGAGTTGTCTGTGCTCAGATCCACGGGTATACTGCAAGATCATTCAACATAACCTGATACCGCAGAGTGGTCATTACGAGAGGGTCTCCCAGTTGACCCAGTATCTATTATACTGTATATGCACTAGGCAGCCCGTCTACCTTCCCTACATCATCATGCGTACGATGATCAGTGCCACGTTGCCCAGTAACACTGGCAACCTTTCTTACGGACGCATGATCACTACCTTGCTTACCCGCCTGGGGGTTGACTTAATGGATGAGAAGATTAAGGAGAAATCCTTCTCATCGCCTCTGGATTGGGAGGCTATCTGCAAGATGGGCATGCGGGATGCCCAGGTCAGTGATGAGGAGAGGAACGCGATGGTGCGCCCTCGCACTCGACTGGAGATAGCTGATGCTGAGGCTGCAGCAGCAGCCGCTGGAGCAGGGGTTCATGGGGATGATGACGATCGGCTGTACATGGATATAGATGCCATACCTCCTCCATCACCTACTCATGCTACTAGAGGTGGTCCGTCTTCTTCAGTTGGTCCTTCGCATGCAGCTGGTCCTTCGTATACTTCATCTGATGACATGATGAGGATATTACACGAGATATGAGAGGCTCAACGTATGTCTGACCTGAGGATGGGAGAGCTTCTAGAGGCTCAGCGTGTGACTGACCAGCGGGTGGCTGATCTCACAGCTAGTCTCCAGATGAGCCAGACTCAGATAGCTTGGTTGACCAGGGTCTACCCTGAGGACTATGATAGAGACCGTGAGGCACTACCTCCCCCATCACCTCCAGCTTCTTGATGTACTTCTTTTATTTTTCTTTTTGTATTTCAGAGTAACTGTCCGGACTGTGGATTGTACTCTGCTTTAATCATATATATAAACGTTTGTTCTTCCTTTTGGTTGTATATAAATTTGTTTCTCATTTAATAGATGCATTATTTTCTTTCAGTTTAGTCTCAAACAACACAATTGCTTATGGTGTGTCATTATTACATCTTTTATATTTTTATCCTATCTCAGTTTACGACCTTTTGTGCAAGTAAACAGTTTCACAGATAAAGCTTGAGATGCTCTGATACCAAGTTGTCACACCCCAATTCTGCACCATTCAAAATGGTGTGATGAACCGCTAATAAACCAACGGTTCAACCAGGATCTCTAATAGGCGGTATCCATTAAAAATAAAACCATGCACATCCACAACCATAATCAGAATAAATACACAGTAGCGGAAGTCTTATATTAATGAACCGAGAACTCTAAATGTAATAATCATAATTATAATATCAAGTTATTGTTGTATCAACTGAGACATAAATAAATAAAATACCAATTACATCCTTTTATAAATTCAAATAAATCCTAATAGAATACGCATGAGTTGCACTCGCATAAGGGGGCATGCGCATCCTCTAAGTCTTCAGCGTCCATTGCAGCAACACGTGCATACACCGGATCATTCATATAATCTGCAATTGAAGTACCTGCACCATCAACTAAAAAAAATATTCGACGTCGAGAGGGTGAGCACACATCATGGCTCAGTAAGCAAACTAAACAATGCAACAAACATATGCATGCAATCAATTCATATCTATGGTCTGGTTTATAGTTTGCAATGGACTATAGAAAGGATAGGTGACCGCCGCACCTCTATGCACGAGAGTGTGGATACGCCCAATGAAAATAGCACTGTCGCCCACAGCACCCATAATGGAACAATATACCCCGATGAAAATGGCATCGAAGTACCGGTTGATACCATACCAACAAATAAACCCCTGCTGGCTAGGGTTGCAAACTGGGCTCGCAACTAATCAATCCTAATGTCAAACAGTGTATCCAAGGCCTCACCCCAGCATCCCTCAGAATGCCCATAGTGATAGGGCTAAGGCCCCCCGGCAGAGTCAGAGACTACACGGTCTGAGACCACCTCCCTTCATACACCATGACGTAATAGTTCTGCTAAAGTAATGGCGATACGACGATGTTAATGCACAAGACTTGAGTTAGAGATAGAGCTAGAGTGCTGAGGCCCGGCCTATGACACCCCCCCTGATACTCGCTCGCATCAAGCACATCAACCACTTGCTTAGTGGACATGACTTGAATAGACAATGGCACAATATACCCCGATGAAAACGGCATCAAAGTACCGATAGATACCATCCCTACCAGCACCATGTACACCAGCCAAACACAAACATTCACATGCCTATTCCTATCATCATCATCATCATCATGTTATAATCAATAAATTTAAATATGCATGAATAGTAATAATAGAAATATTGGATGATATGTTGAATGCACATTACAACCATATACGCATAGAATCAATCATGGTATTGGACTCAAGAAATAAAACAGTTTATTATTAACCAATTAGTTTAGGTCTTGTTCCCTCACCTTTACTTGATCGTAGGTAATCTTTCAAGCTTTAAGAATCAACTATATATCGATATTATATCACTAGAAGACCTAACCAAGTCGATAAAATTTAATTAGAATTATTCAGACTTTAAAAAACATGTTGTTAACTGGGGGTCGATGCTAGGGTCGGAGGTTCCATCGACCCTGGGTGCGACCACCCACAGTCAGGACTTCCCAAACACTGGGGGTCGATGACCAGGGTCTGGTAGGGTCGATTGGCCATCGACCCCCCGTGTGACCCCCCTATGGGTTTAGTCAATTTTTTCCTCCTACAGTCCATTCTTCATGTTTGGGGTCCTATGGCTTGCTTCTACAATCCATTCCACCCATGTTCTATGGTCTAGAACCGTAGTTCACTCACTTATATGGCTTTCATGATTTTTCCCATGGTTTTCCTTGAAAACCTAACCATGGGTGGATGATTTGGGTTTCTCCTAGATCATTCCCTCTTCTCTATCTATTCTAAGGTCTGTAGAATTACATGGAGATAGTATCCATACCTGAGAATTAGGCTTGTTTCTCTGAAGCCTTCTCTTTGATCTTCTTCTCCACTTTCCTTCTCTCTTTCTCTTTCTCTTCTCTTCTCTTTCTCTCAATCCAATTAGGATTCTAAAAGGAGTGAAAGAGGCTTAGGGATGTCCTATTTATAGAGTAGAAACTCCCAAAATAAGTCCTACTGAGATTAGGAAGGAATCCCATTAAAATTTGGAAAGTTTCCAATTCACGGTTTTTGTCGGTAGACTGGGGGTCGATGAGGGGGTCGGAGATCCCGTCGACCCCTGGTTTTAAAATGTTTGACCCCCGGTTAAATACTGAGGGTCTGACTTTTTGTGCTGGGGGTCCGACCCCACCTCACTGGGTGTGCGACCCTCGCCTCTTTTTGAGTGTTTTTGGGTCAATTTAATACCTGGGATCTCGATCTCCTTTACGCACTTGGTTCATTTGGCTCGACCATGATGGGTAGACCTGGTTCAAGGTGGTAAGATCGGGTTAGATTGACACGGGTCTTACAGTAGATCCTCTTTCAAGCTTTAAGAATCACTTTTATATCAATAGGAAAACCTAACAAGTCGATAGATTTTAGTTAGAATTCATTCCGATAATTTTAGGCTTACTGTTAAGCTAGGGTCACAGGATGGGTCGCAGGTAGGGTCACAAATTTCTGCGACCCCAGGGTATAGGGTCGATGCTAGGGTCAGTTGTCCCATCGACCCTAGGTGCGACCGTAGCTTCCCTGGACTTCCCGGGAGCTAGGGGTCGATCCTGTGGTCTGGTAGGGTCGATTGGGCGTGCAACCGCACCTAGTTTGAGTCGACTTTTCATTCTATAGTCTATTCTTTCATGTTTGGGTCCTTTGGCTTACTTTTATAGTCCATTCTATGATTGTTCTATGGCTCAAAACTCCAAGTTATACAGTTTTCATAGTTTTCAATGATTTTCTCCATGATTTCCATTGATATTTATCCATTGATGGATGGTATTAGGGTTTCTCCTAATCTAAATTCATCATAATCTATTCTAAGCTTTCAATTCAGATAGGGATTGAGGTTCATACCTTATGTAGTCTGAGTTTCAAAGATTTCTCTGAACTTCTTCCTCTTCCTTAGCCTTTTCTTCAAGTTTTCCTTCTCTTCTTCTCTTCCTTCTCTTCTCTTTCTCTCACTTTCAATTAGGCTTCTAAAAGGAGTGAAAGAGGCTTAGGGACGTCCTATTTATAGAGGAAAACCTCCCAAAATAAGTCCCATTGAGTTTAGAAAAGGTCCCAAATGAAATTAGGAAAGTTTTCTAATTTTCGGTTCGTGCTGTTTTTGCTATTTTCCTAGGGTCGATGCAAGGGTCGATGCTAGGGTCAGACAATCCAAGACCCATTGACCCCATGACCAAAAATTCATGGGTTGGACTTCTTTTGAGGTGGGGTCGACCCTACCTATTTAGGCATGCGACCCTACCCTCATTTTGACTATTTTTGAGTTAAATTTCATATTGGGTCTTGGGTTCTTCACGCACTTGCTCCACTTGGCTCGACCATGATATGTATACTGGTCACGACACGAAATGTAAGGTTAGACCGGGTTCATGGCGTGCGGGTCTTACAACTCCACCACCATCAAAAGAAATTTCGTCCTCAAAATTTGAAGGTACGGATCTTACAACTCCCCCATCTTTCCATGCAATATTCTCCACGTCTTGTCTTCGCCAGGTTACCTTCATATAATAATTATCCCAGTTTTGAGATGTTTGTACCTTCCAAATAGTGAACTAGGCTGGTACCACTTCAATAGTCAAATCTTCTATCTAATCCAGTGGATCACTGGTCAATACCTTTGATATGGATCTCCAATGTACTTCTTCAATAGAGACACGCGAAATACGTCATGCACACTAGACATGGACAGCGGTAACGCTAGTTGATATACAACATTTCTACATCTCTCCAAATTTTTATGAGGTCCAAAACATATATCGGATACAACTTTCCCTTCTCGTTGAATTGTTTTTAATCCATGCATAAGTGATATCCTCAAGAACACTTTGTCACTTATGGCGAACTCGAGGTCTTGGTGTCTCTTCTGACAAATTGAGCTATCCTGGACCTTTTCTTTGATCATGTCTGCCACTCGATAGGTTTCTTCAATAGGCTCAGGTCTTAAAACTCTTCATTCATCAACTTCATTCCAAAACAAAAGAATTTGACATTTCTACCGTACCATGCTTTATAGGTGACATCTACACAGTAGCTTGGTAGCAAATTCAATCCACATATAGCTTAGTTAGCCGCTCCAAAGCATACCGAGGTCGTATAGCAATGGAATGAGCTATCTTCATAAGGCGATCAACAATCACCCAAACCATGTCAATCGATCTGGGAGTCAGTGGCAAGTCAATGGCATAGTTCATTGTAAAGCAGTTTCATTTCCAGACTGGCTCTGATGGTTGTTGTAGTAAGCCATGTTGGTCTTTGTCTTTCAGCCTTTACTTTCTGATAATTCAAACACTAGAACACGCACGAAGCCACATTTGTTATCATTCCTCTTTACCAGTACAATCTCTTCAGGTCATGCTACATATTGATACTTCAGGATGTCCTGAATATTGAGTACAATGGGCTCCTATCATTATCCTCTTCATGATATCCGAGTCTTTATCTTTAGGTATTCAGAATCTACCTCTGCATCTGAGTACCGTCTCCACATCCAAAGTAAGTCAGGGTTAGGTTTTTCTTTCTCTAAATCTTCTTACCCCGCTCTTAGATATAGATCTAACAAAATTACTACCTTTACTTTGTCTATCAATTCAGAGATGATATTTAATGTTGTGAACGCAAGCGAGGAACTATTGCTCCATAAGTTCATCCATAAGTTCTCCCTCAATTAGATCATCACGAGTTTCTATTATATTTTACTCTCCTTCCAAATCTGAATCTATTGCTGCAAAACATAAGGCAGTATTTATACTGGGTCCTTCCTTGCACTTCATAATTCCCTTTTTCTCAAGGCCTTAGATGTCACACCCCAATTCCACTCTATTCAGAATGGTGTGATGAACCGCTAACAAATCAACGGTTCAACCAGGATCTCGAGTAGGCTATATCCGTTTTATCTAAACCCCATACACCATATTCATAATCAGAGTAAATACACAATAGCGGAAGTCTTATAATAAAATGAATTGAGAATCTACTGAGTTATTAATAATTAAATAGTAATTTATTATGTATCAACTGAGACATAAATAAATATCAAATACATGTCCTTAATAAATCCAAATAAAGAAAACTAGAAAAATAACTAATCGAATACACATGAGTTGCACTCGCAAGAGGAGTCATGTGTATCCATTTCCTCTTCCACTTCCATCGCCGCCACGTTCCCATACACTGGAGCACTTACATAATCTTCAACAGTCGTACCTGCATCATCAACTAAAAATATTCGACGTTGAAAGGGTGAGCACACATCACGGCTCAGTGAGCAAACAAAACAATGCAACATTACATATGCATATAGTCAAATCATATCTTTGGTCTGGTTTAAAATTTGCACTGTGCTATAGAAAGGATAGGTGGCCGCCGCACCTCTATACACGAGTGTGTGAAAACGCCCAATGAAAATGGCACCGTCGCCCCACATGCACCCAGAATGGCACAATATACACCCCATGAAAAATGGTCATGGCTGTACCGGTTGATACCATACCAACAAATAAACCCCTGCTGGCTAGGGTTGCAAACTGGGCTCGCAACTAACCAATCCTAATGCCAAATAGTGTATCCAAGGCCTCACCCCAGCATCCCTCAGAACATCCATAGAGATAGAGCTAAGGCCCCCCGGTAGAGTCAGAGACTACAAGGACCGAGACCACCTCCCCTGATACTCTACGACATAATAGTTTTGCTAAGGTAATGTCGATACGACGACGTCAGTGGGCATGACTTGAGTAGACCATGGCACAATATACACCCCATGAAGAACGGTCATGGCTGTACCGGTTGATACCATCCCTACCCGCACCATATACACTGGCCAAACACAAACATTCACATGCCTATTCCTATCATCATCATCATCATCATGTTATAACAATAAAGTAAGTATGCATGAACAAATAATAGAAATATTGGATGACATGTTGAATGCACATACAAGCATACACGCATAGAATCAATATGGCATTGGACTCAAGAAATAAAATAGTTTATTATTAACCAGTTAGTTTAGGTCTTGTTCCCTCATCTTAGCTTGTTAATAGAGCCTCTTCCAAGCTTTAGAATCACCTTTATAATGATATTATATTGCTAGAAGACCTAACAAAGTCGATAGAATTTAATTAGAATTAATTCCGAATTGAAAAACCATGTTTTTAACTAGGGGTTGGAGGTAGGGTCGGAGTCATGATCGACCCCTGGTGCGACCACCCCTATTCTGGACTTCCCGAACACTGGGGGTCGATGTTCAGGGTCTGTTAGGATCGATTGGCCATCGACCCCCTGTGCGACCCCCTGTGGGTTTTGTTGATTTTTCTGCTTTCAGTCCATTCTTCATGTTTGGGGTCCTATGGCTTGTTACTGCAGTCCATATTACACATGTTCTACGGTTTAGAACCATGATTCATTCACCTAAATGGCTTTCATGACTTCCCCATGGTTTTCCATGAAAATCTAACCATGGGTTGATGGTTTGGGACTCTCCGAGATCATACTCTCTTCATTACCTAACCTAAGGTCTGTAAAAACTCATGGAATTAGTACCCATACCTAAGAACAATACTCCTTCTCTGCAACTCTTCTCTTTTTTGCTTTCTTCTCTTCCTTGTTTCTCTTCTTCTTCTCTTCCTTTTCTTCTCTTTTTCTCAATTCAATTAGGGTTGTAAAAGGAGAGAAAGGGGCTTAGGGACATCCTATTTATAGAGTAAAAACTCCTAAAATAAGTCCCATTGAGTTTAGGAAAGAGTCCAACTGAAATTAGGAAACATTCCTAATTTCTGTTTCTGGCGGAAACTGGGGGTCGATGAGGGGGTCAATGATCCCGTCGACCCCTAACTCCTAAAGTGTCTGACCCTCCCTTGCTGGGTATGCGACCCTCTCCTTAATTTTAGTATTTTTGGGTCGATTTGATACCTGGAATCACGATCTCCTTCACACCCTTGGTCCATTTGGCTTGACCATGATGGGTAAACCTGATTCAAGGTGGTAAGACCGGGTTAGTTTGATACGGGTCTTACATTAGATACTACCTTAGCCTTGCTCGGATGACACTGTATATCACAGTCTTAATCCTTGGGCAATTCCAGCTATTTTTATCCTCATGTTCAACTCTTTCTAATGAAGAGCTAAATAAAACTCTTGTAATCCGATTTAATTTGAAATTATTCTCTATATAGGTAATGTCTCCAAGTCTTGATTGCATAATTCATCACCAGTAATTCGAAGTCATGAGTAGGGTAATTCTTTTAATGCTCCTTCAGTTTTCTTGAAGTATATGCAATCACTTATTTACTTTGCATCAACCCACATCCTAGATCCAATCCGAAAGTTTCAATGTATAGGGTAAAAGGTTTTCCTAGTACAAGAACGATCAAGATGGAAGCTGATATCAACCTTGTTTTTTTTTTTTTTGAGTTTGGAAACATTCTTCACACTTGTCAGTCCATTTAAACTTCTCTCCTTTCCTGGTTAGCTTGGTAAGAGGTATTGCGATCTTAGAGTGGTCATCTTCAAATCATCTATAATAACCAGTTAAACCCAAGAAACTTCTGATCTTCGCATTATTCTTTAGGTGTTTATCACCATAAGATTACTTCTATCTTAATAGGGTTCACTTTAATCCCTTTTTACGATGCTATGTGATCTAAGCAGATCACTTTGTTTAATCGGGTTTCATATTTCTTGGACTTGGCATAAAGCTTTTCTCTTTTCAACTGTTGTGAAGCTGTTATAAAATCCATTGTATGAGTTGCTTCATTCTTGGAATAAACCAAAATATCATCTATGAAAACTATGACCGACGTGTCCAACATGACATGAAACACCCAGTTCATCAGCTCCATAAAAGATGTAGGGGCATCGGTTAATCCCAATGTCATAATCGAGAACTCAAAATCACCCAATCCGATTCTAAAAGCTATTTTCAGAATATCGCTATCTGAATTCTTCCGCTGATGATATCTTGACCAAAGATTAATCTTAGAAAATACCTTTTCTCTTTGCAACTGTTTAAACAATTCATCGATCCGAGGTGATAGATATCGATTCTTGATCGTGAGCTTGTTCGATTCTCGGTAGTCTATACGCAGACAACACTATCATCCTTCTTCTTCACAAATTGCATTGGCACTCCCCGTGATGCAATACTTAGCCTATTAGGACCTTAGTCTAATAACTCTCATAGTTGAGTCTCAATCCCTTCAACTACATAGGAAATACTCTATAGGTGCCTTTGACACAAGTATTGTCCTTGGTAATAAGTCGATGATGAACTCGATCGCACGATCAGATGGTAACCCAATTAAGTCTCCTGGAAACACATCAGGAAATTTATGCATCACATCTTCCATCTGTGGTGCTTCTTTGGTACTGTATACCACAGATACCATATATCCAACTTCTTTCTCTTCAAAGTATCTCTTCGCCTTTAGCATAGAGAGGATCAGTCTTCAATTCTTGGGCAACTTACTTCCAATAAAATTAAATTATATGTCATCTTTATTCTTGAATGATAACCTCTTCTATGCACACAACAACTTTGTAGAGTGTTGAGAAAACCAGTCTATTCCCAATATGACGTCAAAGTCTACCATCTCAAGTCGACTCAGGTTGAGTCCAAATTCTGTCCATCCGTATGATTTGGACATTGTTAATAACACTCATCCAATACAACATTTAGTCCAAAGGGCTTGAACTCGCAAAATCTGGTATAAAAGTCTTAAGAGCTTGTCTAGTTCCTTCATCTCTTATTTTTTTCAAAGACTATTGCTTAAAATCTCATATATCCCAAAAAAACTCATTAGTTTATATTTCCTTTATCACTTTTGTTCTATCCTGATCTCTCTTTCATATACCTCAAAACAAAATATCTTATGATTGTTACTTCATATTCCAAGTCTATCTATAAGCATTAGGGTATATGCTTATAAATTCATTAATCCAACCAAACTCTTTTGGTCTTTACTTAACCATCTCACTCGACATTTGACATACCCCAATATTACTTATACTAATCTGAATACTATCAATGCCATAATTTTGACTTTATCCTTGTATCCACTCTTAGATTTGCCTTTAGAAATCTTTTGCTTTGTCAAAATTCATACCGATATAACCATCTTTAACTTTACTTGAGTGCTATCTACTCTTTCCTAGTTACTCTTGATAGTTTTCACTTTTTTCTCATGCACTCTTTTATAGACATGGCTCATATCCATCAAATCAGTAATCTCAAAATAGATTCTCCATTACTTCATCTGAGGTTCATTGGCCATAACATTTAATCTGAATCCAATCATCTTTCTTTCAATAATTCCATTATCACAACATCTTATCAATGGATGTCGAGAAATATAAAAATCAAAATGTTTATCCAAAAACAATTCATTTTCTTCTTTCAATTTAGTATAATGACGAACACTTGCTTTATCTAGTGAACTTAAGTTTAAAGGATCAGGAATAAATCTGTGGTAATCCAACCAGCATTAAAAGATCGTCATGTTGCACGGTGGTCCAAATATATGAAAATAGAGGTTTTACAACTCTTAACCTCATGGTTACAGGTTCAATTGAGTATATATAATGCCATTGGTCAAGGCACTATAGGAATAAATCTGGAGAAAGTTTTCGTACATCAGTAAATCTGGTAAAATCAAAAATATGTACGTTCAACATGATTAAACATTTAACTATTCATTCAGTTCATCTCTATTCATGCTGTCGATCATGAGAGTGGATCAGTTTAGTATAATCTGGACTAATACTAAAGAAACAATGTCTATAACTCCAATTGACAGGTTGAATCAAGAAGGTATCCTGTCAAGGTACGAGAATTAGAATCAAGTATGTGCATCCTCTATAATCATAAGAGTAAGTCAATAATGCATCGCATCCTATATAAACCTATCTAGATATATGGCCACAAATAGATTTGATCCTTTGGTGAAAACGTTTAAGGCTTCGTCTTCAGAAAATATTCCTCAATCCTTGGTCGGATCATTTTGTCATGATGCAGCTATCCCATACATCGGTGGCTGATAAGGGTAACCACCTTGATACACTACTTGTTGTGCACCAAGCTTCTGCACTAGGGCATGTGTTACTAGGACTTACTGTATGGTAGGCACTGTGTTATAGGTAACAGGTGTTGGGGGTACAGTGTCGCTACCAATCGATAACGTACTTAGCCTGACTCGGAGGTGTTGATGTAACATTGACAACTTGTGTAGTGATTCACATAGAAACTTGCATAGTCGGTCTCATCTATTGTTGCTCATGTATTTTGTCTAGCTAAATTTATTACAACTGTGGCCAAGGTACTTGGTAGTCCAGGTGATTGGCTGGAGTGGCCTGGTTGTTCACCTCCTTTGATTTGCTTTAATATGATTATCATTATTTAGCATCTGCTCAGATGAGTTTTCATTACCCATTCTCGACCTTGATAGTGGTAGGGTCGAGTTGCAACATCTTCTTAATGCTCAGTGGGCAATGGATCACCTTGTGGTGGATCTCACTCTGCGTCTCCACGTCACCCAGGAGTATAGCTTTATCTTCTTTTATAGTTACTATCATTTTTGGTGTATAGCTATTGTTCTCCTATCTCTGTCGCATTCCGCCCGAGATCTTTCCCTTTTCCTCTACAGGGATTTAAGCGTTACTAGCCATTTTCTTTTTCCTCTATTATACATCGAGTTTTACATCTTGTAAGTATCAACTCGACATTCCAATGTTCTGACCACTGTACTATATATTGTATACTTAAGCAACTGCCCGACTTATAGATCATACCCTATATTATTCGTTTATCAGGATAAGTTTTGAATTTTCTCTTTCTGTTTGTGTATATATATGGTTCCACCTTTAATATGTACATTATTGTCTTGTTTAAGTTATGTCTCAACCAACACAGGTGCTTATGTTGGTTTGTATTAAGCTTTTAATTATCCTAACTCAGTTCATGGACTCTAGTGGAAGTATTCAGGTTTCATGGGAAGGCCTGAGAGCTCTGATACCAAGTTGTCACACCCCAATTCTGGACTAACAAAAATGGTGTGATGAACCATTAATAAACCAACGGTTCAACCAAGATCTAGAATAGGCTATGCCCACGTTGTTAAACCAAAACACATTCCACATTAATCAGAGGTAATAAAGTAAATAGCGAAAGTCTTACAGATAATGAACTGAGGTCTAGTCATGATAAATAATTGATATTCCATTTATTTCCAAGTGACCAAAACATAATTTAATACATATTACAAATATTAAAATATGAAAATTAAACACTAAGCGTATCCATAGTTGAAACGCTCGCTTAATGAACCATGTTCGTCCTCCACAGCTTGCTCATCATAGCCGCCACCTGTTCATATGTTGGCATGTCGACATAATCTTCAATCATAATACCTGCAACATCAGAAACTCAAGAGAATTGCGTGCGTAAGGGTCAGCTCTCCAACTTGAGCTCAGTGAGTAAACAAAACAATGCAACAAACATATGCATGCATTCAATTAATATCTGTGGTCTGGTATATATAAGTTTGCAATGTGCTATAGAAAGGTTCGGTGGCTGCCTCACCTCTATACACGAGTGTGTGGAGCCGCCCAGTGAATATCGGCACTGTCGTCCCACATGCACCCACCATAATACACCCAATGAAAACGGCATTGTTGTACTGGTTGCCCATATCAACACGTAAGCCCCTCTTAGCGAGGGCTTGCAACCTGGGCTCGCAACTAACCAATCCTAATGGCAAACAGTGTATCCAAGGCCTCACCCCAGCATCCCTCAATACGTCCATAGAGATAGAGCTAAGGCCCCCCGGCAGAGTCGAAGACTACACGGTCCAAGACCACCTCCCCTAATGCCCTATGACGTAATAGTTCTGCTAAGGTAATGGCGATACGACGATGTTAGTAGACAAGACTTGTATAGAGCTATGGCACAATATACCCAATGAAAACGGCATTGAAGTACCGGTTGATACCATCCCCTATCCGCATCAAGTACACCAACATTTGCTTAGTAGACATGACTTGAGTAGAACTATGGCACAATATACCCCAATGAAAATGGTATTGAAGTACCGGTTGATACCATCCCCTACCGCACCATGTACACCAGTCAAACACAAACATTCACATGCCTATTCCTATCATCATCATCATCATCATGTTATAAACAATGAAATTAAATATGCATGAACAGTAATAATAGAAATATTGGATGACATGTTGAATGCACATTATAAGCATACACGCATAGAATCAGTCATGGCATTGGACTCAAGAAATAAAAACAGTTTATTATTAGCCAATTAGTTTAGGTCTTGTTCCTTCACCTTTGCTTGAGTGTAGATCCTCTTTCAAGCTTTAAGAATCACTTTTATATCAATAGGAAAACCTAACAAGTCGATAGATTTTAGTTAGAATTCATTCTAACAATTTTAGGCTTGTTGTTAAGCTAGGGTCGCAGGATGGGTCGCAGGTAGGGTCGCAGGTTTCTGCGACCCCAGGGTATAGGGTCGATGCTAGGGTCGGTTGTCCCATCGACCCTAGGTGCGACCGCAGCTTCCCTGGACTTCCCGGGAGCTAGGGGTCGATCCTGTGGTTTGGTAGGATCGATTCCCAATTGACCCTACGTACGACCGCACGTGATTTGAGTCGACCTTTTCATTCTACAATCTATTCTTTCATGTTTGGGTCCTTTGGCTTACTTTTATAGTCCATTCTATGATTGTTTTATGGCTCAAAACTCCAAGGTATACACTTTTCATAGTTTTCAATGATTTCCTCCACGATTTCCATTGGAATTTATCCATGGATGGATGGTATTAGGGTTTCTCCTAACCTAACTTCATCATAATCTATTCTAAGCTTTTAATTCAGATAGGGATTGAGGTTCAGACCTTCTGTAGTCTGAGTTTCAAAGATTTCTCTAAACTTCTTCCTCTTCTTTAGCCTTTTCTTCAACTTTTCCTTCTCTTCTTCTCTTCCTTCTCTTCTCTTTCTCTCACTTTTAATTAGGGTTCTAAAAAGAGTGAAAGGGGCTTAGGGACGTCCTATTTATAGAGGAAAACCTCCCAAAATAAGTCCCATTGAGTTTAGGAAAGGTCCCAATTGAAATTAGGAAAGTTTCCTAATTTTCGGTTCGTACTGTTTTTGCTGTTTTCCTAGGGTCGATGCTAGGGTCGATGCTAGGGTTGGACAATCCGAGACCCATGCGACCCCACGACCAAAAAGTCATGGGTTGGACTTCTTTTGAGGTAGGGTCGACCCTACCTGTTTAGGCATGCGACCCTACCCTCATTTTGACTGTTTTTGAGTTAAATTTCATATTGGGTCTTGGGTTTCTTCATGCACTTGGTCCACTTGGCTCGACCATGATATGTATTCGGCCAGGTAAAAAAGACATCTTGAGCCCTATTCTCGATCAACTGAGTAAACTGCTGCTCCTCCAACTTGCTTTCGTGATAGCCCGCCTTACAACAAAGGGCTTGGAATTACGCACGGAAACTCCCCTACTATTTATAGGCCGCGATCAAAAAGAAAAGCGCTACTTCAATGCAGCCTTAACTACAACACCAACTTTCAATTCGATAGGGAAAGCCTAATAGAATACAAACGATGGTTGCTCGCAGCCAGGATCCCTGAACTGGCTCTCTCATCCTTAGTTGTCGGATCTAGTGGCATGTCTACCCCTCCGTGGAAGGCCATTCATTTTTGGCTTTTTCTGGCTCTTTCTGATCTCATCCGTATTCCTCTCGATTATGAGTTCAATAGATCCTGTTTAGTAGAAAGACGGATATTCCTTGCTCATTATCAAACAATCACTTATTCACAAACCTTGTGTGGGGCTAATAGTTTTCATTTCCCATCTCATGGAAAACCCTTTTCGCTCTGCTTAGCCCTATCCCTCACTCGCTTAGATGCTCATTACGCTCCACTCCTTCACCACGTAACAGGCCCATATTTGAGCCCATTAGCCAAGAATTCAAGTTAGCCCAATATGACCAACGGACTACGATCATTGGAGGAACAATACCTAACGCTGAGGATGCTCCAAAATCCTTTCGATTGCTTGTTCGAGAACTACGATCTTTGGCTCTGGAACTGAATCATTTCCTGAACTGTTAGATAATTATAGTTGGTGATAACAAAGCTGTTTCCATCGCTATTACAGAGCCGTACATAAGACTTCAGCTTCATACGGCTCCAGAACCACTCTACTCCTTCTATGTTGAATCTGGTCTATCTCTTTCCCCTTACTTTACCTACCCCAACCAGCACCCTGGCTCTGGGATTTCCTCTTCTTTAGTGGCCTCCTTGCTGCTTTCCAGCTCACATCAGTAAAAAAAACTTCTATCTAACATCGCGAATCGGTCCCTCTAAGGGGAAAGGCTATCTAGCAATGGGCAGACGCTGCCTCCGTGTGTATTGCGTGTTTGCTCCAATCCGGGTCAACGAAGTCAACTGCCTTTCCTGCCGCCGAAAGAACCTGTGCCTTTGCCGCTGTTACAATCGATGAGCCTTCCCCATGAGTGAGAATTGAAAGGCTTGTCCTAACTGCTCATCAGTAAACCCTTCGCCTTGCTTCAATAAGCCCCTGATTAATCTTAAATGGGTCATGGGGTCTCCTATCCCATCAAATTTCTCAGTGGTCCATTTAAACTTGGGAGGCAACTTAGTTTATGGAAAGAAGCACAATCCTTCAGAATCAATGATTTGACTTTCTACTCCTTTCATGCCCTTCAGTATTTTTACCACTTGACTCAGTCTATCGCCGTATGGGATATCTTCTTCCTTCAATTTCTTGGTCACAGGGGTAGCCTGAATGATTGACTGTTTCTAGGATATGACACCTTCCATATCTTTGAATGCCGGTTTTATGAAAAGTTTTGACACAGCTGGATTAGGGGTACCCAGTCCTTGTGGCAGTGCCATATTTACCCTTTCAAAGGTCGACCCTTGAGCCTACAATTGCAATTGTATATCCCTTACTATGGCAGCTATCATCCCCATGGTATCCTCCATCTTTTCCATCCTGGCATCCATAGTGATCGGGACTTGGTTTGATCCATCAGCCATTGATTCAGTTGATGTGGTTGAAGCAGGACTAATTGGCTCTGGTGTTACACCCTAGACAACCTCCCAGTAATGGGATCCCTTATCCAAGAGGTAAAAATGGTTGTGGTTTAGGCTAACTCCTTGACTTGTATCGAAAAAGAACCCAAAAGTGATAAATATTAGGACTCTAGGATGACAGGAGTGGAAAGAAGTCATATACACAATTAAGGATGACTCAACCAAACAAGAGTTAGCTCCTTCATAAGGGTGATCAGGTAAACATTATCCAAGTCAATTTAAATGAATTTGATTAAGCCATATGTTCAGTCTTGGGACCTCGTGATTCCAAAATGGATAATTAGTGGTACCAAGGTCTAGCCAATTGGATTATCGAATTCGATGAAATTGAAATGGATATATTAATCCATTGTCCTTATTAGGGATGGTTAGCAAAAGTGGTTCATGGATGAACAAACTAGTAAATTTCTTCTTGACCATGGTATCTATGTCTTGATAGGGATTTTCTGCTCATTTTTTGAAATCGACGTGCTAACAATGAGAGGTTCAACACATCGAGATTACTTAATGGAGGGTGTATAGTGACCGTCTACTATGATGTAGAACAGGTGTATACATACCTCGTACTCCGAATGGGTGAGAGTTCAAGATGTTCATCGTGTAGATTCTAACATGTTGACCAATCGAGGACAAAAACGGGCAGAAATTTGACGTCTTGAACATGGATGTCATGGTTAAGCAGATTTTTTGGGTCGGTTCAGGGATGAACCAAAAAATAACAAACATTGGGCTGCAATCTGGGTTAGGACAGAAAAGGCCACCTTAACAAGGACGGGGTAACCTATCACCGAATGCACGATGAATAATGGGCCCCTAATCCTTTTATATACAATGTTGCAAGAATCAAGTGACGTGGAGTAGCATAACGTATTCCCAGGCGGAACCAAGAAAGGCTCGTTAGAGGCTGCTCGTCGGTCGTGATCTCACAAAGTACAGGCCAAGGTTGTGTGTTTCGCCTAGTGGGCTATCCCATCTGCATGGGACCCGGTTCGGCTACTCGCACGAATGTGGGATTGAACCCATTTCCCCCAAAGCAATATTAAACAAGTATAAATATAGTATCCTAAGAGCTAGCATCCAATTCACACAAGAAAAGTTTTCATTTAGGAGTCTGACGTTTACCCAGCGGAGTCGCCACTATGAGCACAAAGATCGTAATCTTTTTTTAAAAAGTCGCCACCTAGATTAAGGTCTAAGACCTTAGAAATGTGAAATCTCACCCTAAGGTAAGACTTCGATTGACTCATGACCCTTAGATTAGATTTCTGGTCCATTAGAGATTGGGTAAGCATAAGGTTATGGTTATGGGAAGGGGTTAGGCACCCAAGCCACCCGATCGAAATCGATCTCCTATACCTTTCCTATTATAAACTCTATTTATTAAACTGAACCAAACCAAGTGGTTTGATATCATTGAACCGAATCTGTATCCATCAGATTGCCTATGTATCACGGAATTATTTCGAAAATCAGGTTCACGATCATAGTTCAGGTGTGATTAAAGTTTATGGCTGTGATTTATGCTTGTGCATGATTAAGTTCATTATTCAAGTTGAAGTTTATGCTTAAAAGGTTGAGAAACCCTATGGGTTAGGATCTGAATAGTCCATACGAACTGATAGATAGTCCTAGTGGATCTAAGAATGAATAACCCTTTCTGGGTCTGAATGTGGATAACCCTATTTGGGTCAAAATGTGAATAACCCTATTTGGGTCAAAATGTGGATAACCCATTTTGGGTCAAAATATAGATGGATATCCTAGTAGATCTAGGGATAGTCTGAGTGGACTAAGGTGTGGATCCAAATTTGGGATTCTCCCAAATTGCCTATGTATCCTAGGATTTGCCCTAGGAATCAAAATCCACGTAGTTCGGGCTGATAACCTGTTCTAGGTTAAGGATTGAGAACCTGTTGTAGGTTTAGGATTTAGAACCTGTTCTATGTTTAGGATTTAGATCCTGTTCTAGGTTTAGGGTTTACTGAGGGGCAAAAATTGTTCTGAGCTACCCTTTTCATCCTAAGTTTTAATTTTGGAAGATTTTGCAAAGCATTCTCTTTCTTTATTAAGATTTTTATTATTTCCCATTATGCCCTTCCCAAGAATGTGGGTGCCTAAATGCACGTCCCCACACCTAGATTGTCTTCTAGAAGTGTGCATACATGATAGTTCAACTAGGGTGTTGCATAAATGAAGTTATTACCATAAATAGAATATTCTATCTAAGCATGGCATGTATGATATTTACGATAATTATCACAACATATAGTAAGATTATGAAAATCTTCCTAACATGGCATGTACAAATAAGGCAAGAACCTATATGGCAAGATCTAATATGCTCATGTAAGCGTGGCAAGACCTAATATGGCAAGAAATCAATATATGCATCAATATGGCAAGTACCAAACATAGAATGCAAAATATGACATAAATCATCCAAAAAGTGTAAGATCTTATATACTATTTTCTAAGCATGGTAAGACCTAACATGGTAAGAAATTAATGTATGCATCTATATATCAATATGGTAAGTACCAAACATAGAATGCAAAATATGGCATGAATCATCCAAAAAGGTAAGATCTTTTATGCTATTTTCTAAGCATAGTAAGACTTAAAAATGGTAATTATCAAGATTTTATGAAATATGGTAAAAATATATTTATTCTACCAAATATAGCAACACATGGAATATGACAAACATGGTATGTGCACAATCCAAACAAAGCATATGAATGCTCTAAATATTGCCATTTATCCAAATATGGCAGAATTCAATGAAACCTTTCTAAAAAATCCAAAATTATCAAAAACATATGTTCAATAAGTTCTTTAAAAATATTGTAACTTTTATGAAGACATTTGAAATGATTAATGATTCAAAAATATCAAAATTGTGACACAGTTTCAAATATTGGACAAAACTATGAACTGCTTTCAGATTTTGTCACATTACATCAAAATGACCATAAATAGGTCTTCTGTAACTCAAATCAAGCTCTATTTTTTTCATAGAAAGATGACTTGACTTTCTATATTTCATCTGAAGGGGTCGAATTCCAACAGAGGGCAAAAACAGGTCAAATGAATGCCCCAAGACCGGATATGTGCACTGGTCAAGTCTGTTCCAGATTTTTGACCTGTTGCACCATAAATTCCATATAAAATCCCATATTTAATGAAAATTAAATCCAGACATATGTTTATGTAGATAACTGTCAGATATAAAATTTCATTAAGAAAAAAAGTGAAAACAGAATATTTTCTTTGTGAAAAAGTTCATTTTCAATCATGCAAATCAGTATATTCTGACAGATTCAAAATCAGAGCACTATGCACTTAAAAATCAATATCAATTCAATAAAAAATAAAACAAATCCAAAACCATTACCATCTTTTATAAGACTTCTATATCCAAAAAAATTCAGATGAAGTTACTTATCTGATTATGGCCATAAGACCTTTTTCCAGAGACTTTCTGATAGGGGATTGCATTATATCCGAGTAGGACAGCAATGCCAAAGAGAAATTTTTTGATAGACTTTTCCAATTTCAAATGGAACGAAATTTTTAGGGTAGTCTTCTAACATATCAGAGAGACCCCCATAAAAATTTTGGCTTCAAAATCTAAGAAAAACCATATGAGATGCACATCCTAAATTTGGATCCTAAATCTGGAAATTTCATATTAGAAAACCACTTTGTGAAACTTGTCAAAAACATCAAACATCATCATATAGCATTCAAAACTTCATCATTGAATAGTTTAAACAAATCATCATTCATAAAAAATGCTGGACATGATCATCCTAATATTAACATGCATGCAATAGAGCATTCCTGATCGAGATTTAATGAAAATAAGTCTTTTTTCAAGAAAAATTGACATTCAAGCATTCTAAAGACCCCTAAATTCGTTTAGGGTACCAACCTTGTGCTCGAATGGAGCGAAACCTTCGATGTAGGATGTTTGGAAATCATATCAAGCTCTTTGCAAGTGAATCCTCATTCTCCACTTTTCTGCTCCTCTCTTTCTTCTCTTTCTCTCTTTCCTTCTTCTCTTTTCTTTCTTTTCTCTTCTTCTTCTCTCTTTTTCTCCGTCTCTCACATTTTCTCTCCCTCTCCCTCACGGCTCTAGTTTTCTGGAAAAAAGGGGAAGCCTTCTCTCTTTCTCTTGGCCTATTTATGCTCTTTTCTCCTCTTCTAGAAGGTCCCTTCTTTCCTTTCTAAAAAAATCCTTTCTTTCCTTTTTTCTTCTTTACTTTCTTCTCTTCCTCCTCTTTCCCACATTTTCTCTTCTAGAAAACCTTTCTTCCTCTCTCTTCTTCTCTCTTCCTTCCTTTTCTTCTTTTTTCCTTTTCTTTCTTCTTCTCTCTTCCTTCCTTTTCTTCTTTTTCTTCTCCCTCTCTCTTTTCACGTTTTCTTTTCTAAAAAATGTATTTCTTCTTATTTTTTTCCTTTTTTTCTTTCCTTCCTTTTTTTCCTTTTCCCTCTTTCCTTTCACGTTTTTCTTTCTAGAAAACATTTTTTTCCTTCTTTTTTTTTCCTCTCTTTCCTTTTTTTCTTCTCCCTCTCTTTTTCCCATGGCCTTTCTCTTTCCTACGACCTCTCTTTCCTAATCTCCCCTCACAGCCTCTCTTTCCTATAATATATATGTATATTATACATTATATACATATAAAAGAAATGCATGCATATGGGCTGACGTGACTTAGTTTGGATTGGTTTGAGTTGGGCCAGGCTAAGTTAGACAAAGTTGGATTGGACCAAAACTGACATTTCATAGTCCATTTCTACCACAATTCTACATGGAATTTTCTGATAGCCTCTATTATAAATTTACTATGTTTACTTTGTAGAACACTAAAAATGATGAATATTAAAACTTGAATCATCTCATTTGGAAATAAAATCGCCAACTTATGAATTTTTGAAGTTTAAGCAGGCTAATTATCGATAATTTGACTAACCATTCTGCATGGGATCATTCAGAGACTTCTACCAAAAATTCTTTACGTCCACTTTGTAGAGTACTAAAAATGGAATATAATGAAACTGAAATCACTTGATTTGGATGTGGAGTGACCAAAATATGAATTTTCAAAGATTAAATGACCATTTCCATGTGTAATTTTGCATGGGACCCTTTGGAGACTTTTGTACCCAATTTTTCACGTCCACTTTGTAGAACATCATAAATGAAGAATAATGGCCTTGGAATCATCTGAATCTGACATAGAACGACAAAGATATGAAGCTTTGAAGTTTTATCAATAATTTTGCATGAAAGCTTGCATGGGGCCCACCGGTGACTTCTAACCGAGATTTTTCATGTCCACTTTGAAGAGGACTGAAAATAAGGAATATTGGCCTTTGAATCATCTGATTTCGATATCAGATGACCAAGATATGATGATTTGAAGTTTAAACGATAATGCATGCATCATATAATAATTACATAAATGCCCTTGCACTTTCAAACTATGATAACTTCCTTGTTTGATGTCAGAATTTGATGATTCTAGTCTCATTTCAAAGATAATTTCATGACCTGTAGATCTAAGTAGGTAATATCCTATGATCCTGTTGTGGGGTTCATTAGAGAATCACAAACCTTTGGGTTAAAAGCTGAAAACCTGCCATATGGGTTCACTTATGCTGAGGGTAGCAAAAATGGGGTGCTTACACCATGGTTGAGAATCCCTTGTGAATCTAACTACCAAAAAACCTGAACCTGAGTAAAACCCACTGATCCCATGAATCTGGTCCTATCTAATCTAATCCCTATTTTTTATGCACCCTCTGATTAGCATCTGATCTTGTTCCATGCCCTTTTGCCTCACTAAATCAAAACTATTGATTGATATTTTTTTTTATCATGAAATCAGATTATGTGATGATGATAATTTTGACCATTGATCTGTAAGTGTGATGAATGATAAATATTGCCATCAATCTTGAGAATTTTATGAAATATGCCATGATCTGAATTTTTAATTCGACTATGGTTGAAATTTTAATCTAATCAAAATTTAATCCTAATGTGCTTGAATTTGATGTGCTAAAAAATTGATCCGAACGCCTTAATTTCATGTGACCAAAATTTGATATGCTAAAAATTGATCCGAATGCTTGAATTTCATGTGATCAAAATTGATCCGAATGTGCTTGAATTTCATGTGTTGAAATTGGTCCGACCACATATTGAAATTGTTATGAAATTGCTCTAACCACATTCTTGGAATTTTTATGAAATTGATCCCATTGGATGCTTGGAATTTTAATGAAATTGATCTGACCAGTGCTTGAAAATTTAAGTGATTGATCCAACATGCTGGAACTTTTTTTATGTGATTAATTATGGTCATTTGATCTTGGAAATATGATGATATTAATTGTGGCCATCTGATCTTGAAAATTTGATGATATTAATTGGGGCCATCTAATCTTGAAAATTCAAAGATATTAATTGTGGCCATCTGATCTAAGATGTGAAGTGATTAATTATGGTCATTTGATTTTGAAAATTTGATGACATTAATTGTGGCCATCTGATCTTGGAATTTTGATGATATTAAATATGGTCATTGATCTTGGGAATTTGATGATATTAATTGTGGTCATTGATCTTGAAATTTTGATGATATTAATTGTGGCCATTTGAACGGTTGGATTGACCTCATAAATGTTTTGAATTAATCTAAATCGTCAATCAAATCTGATCTTGATCACATTGATGATGATCGATTACATTAAGTTTAGGCAGTCAATCAAATATGATCTTGGTCACATTGTTGATGATCGATGCTTCTAATCTAGATCACAGATCTAAAAATATATTTGATACATTGACGTACATGCTTTGTTTGATTAACATATTCTCACATGTCTGTTTGGATTGTTCAATGCTATATTTGGATTGATCACTGCTATGTTTGAATGTGCACTCTCATTGCTATATTTGGATGCACACATGTTCATTGCTATTTCTATCTGCTACACGTGCACACTACTATATTGGATTGTTTATATGCACGCTATATCTAGATCTGTTGCTATGTTTGAATTCAGGCAATAACTTCATTTCTGCAATACCCTAGTTGAACTGCCATATATGCACACTTCTAGAAGACAATCTAGGCATGGGGACATGCACTTAGGCATCCACATTCTTGGGAAGGGTATAATGGAAAATAATAAAAGTCTTAACAAAGAAAGAGAATGTCTTGCCAAACCTTTCAAAATTAGAGCTTAGGATGAAAAGGTAGTTTAGGACGATCCCTGCCCCTCAGCATACTTGAAACCTAGAATAGACTGCTCCTTAGACCTAGAACAGGTTCTAAATTCTCAACCAAGAATAGGTTCTAAATCTTCAACCTAAAATAGATTCTCATTCCTTAACCTAGAACAGGTTATCCCATTATTTTTAAATTACGTAGATCTTGATTCCTAGGGTGAATCTTAGGGTATGTAAGCAGTTTGGGAGAATCCCAAATTTGGATCTACACCTTAGTCCACACGGACTATCCATAGATCTACTAGGATATCCATCCACATTCTAACCAAGAACGGGTTATCCACATTCCAACCCAAAACGGATTATCCACATTTCGACCCAGAAATGGTTATCTTACTTCCAACCCAGAACGGGTTATCCACATTCTAACCCAGAACGGGTTATCCACATTCCAACTCAGAACGGGTTATCTACATTCTAACCCAGAATGGGTTATCCACATTCCAACCCATAAGGGGTTATTTAGGTTTCAACCAATCCCCACCTAGATTCTTATCCAACTGTCGAACTACGTAGATCTTGATTCCAAGGGCAAACCCTAGGGTATGTAGGCCATTTGGGAATATCCAAATCTGGATCCATGGTCCACTTAGACTATCTACCCACTAGGGATATCTAGTTCAACTCGCATGGGTTATTCATTCTTAGATCCATTAGGACCATCTATCAGTTAACATCGACTATCCAGATTCTAACCTATAGGGTTTCTTACCCTTTCAAGCCTAAACTTCAACTCGAACAACGAATTTAATAATGCACAAGTATAAATCACATCCATAAACATTAATCACACTTGAACTATGATGGTGAGCCTGATTTTTGGAAGAAGTCCAAGATATGTAGGCAATCTGGAAGGATCTAGGTTAGGTTTAATGATATCAAATCACTTGGTTTGGTTTGGTTCAATAAATAGAGTCTAGCATAGGAAAGGCATAGGAGACTGATCTTGATCGGGCGGTTTGGGTGTCTAACCCCTTCCCATAACTGTAACCAGACGCTTACCCAATCTTTGATGGATCAAAAAGCTGATCTAAGGGTCATGAATCAATTAAAGATTTACATTGGGGTGAGATTACATAATCAGGGTCCTAGACCTTAATTTAGGTGGCGACTCAAAATCAAAATTTCAAAAAAATCCCGAGGAGGATCATTTGTCCTCATAGATGGCTACAGAGGGTGATGAGAGAGAGGATGTATGTAAGACCCATATCGAACTAACCGGTCTTACCACCTTGTATCAGGTCTTCCTATCATGGTCGGGCCAAGAGGACCAAGTGCGTGAAGAAACCATAAGACCAGGTATGAAATTGAACCAAAAAATAGTCAATTATGTGGGTCTGGTCGCATGCGTAAATAGGTGTGGTCGACCACACCTCAAAATAAAGCACCCATAGAAAATTAGGTCTTGTGGTCGCATGTTTCAGAAGGTCTGGTCGACGGGTTCTACGACCCCACCTACAACCACATGGAACCCAGACAGAAACCAAGTTTAGGAAACCTTCCTAATCCAAAGGGGGTTCTTTCCTAAACTAAGTAGGGCTTATTACAGAAGGTTTTTCTCTATAAATAGGACGTCTCTTAGCCTCTTTCATCCTTTTAGAACTCAAACTGAAAGTGAGAGAAAGAGAAGAGAAGGAAGAGAAGGAGAATTGAAGAGGAAGATTAAGAAGGGGAAATTCAGAGAAAACCTCTTAATCTTCAATAAGTTTAAGGTTTGAAAAACATTCCCCATGTCAATTGAAAGCCTAGAATAGATCATGATGGACATGGGATTTAAGTGAGACCCCAATCATCAATCCATGGAACAAATTCTAAGGGAATCCATGAAAGAATTATGTGGACAATCGATTGTGTATAAATATATTAGTTCTGAGCCATAGAACAATCATAGAAAGGACCATGATGATAAGCCAAGGAATCCAAACATGAAGGAATGGAGTTGAGAGTGAAAAATTCGACCATCACATGTGTGGTCGCATGATATGCGACCACACGAGACACACATATTCGACCACACACCCTCGGGAAGTCCAGGAAGGGTGTGGTCGCATGTGTGGTTGCATGATATGCGACCACACCTTGTGACCACATGCCCTCGGGAAGTTCCAAGGAGGGTGTGGTCGCATGTGTGGTCGTAGGATATGCGACCACACCTTGCGACCACACGTCCTGTGGTCGTAGAAACTGATACCACAGGTGCTTCCACACCTACAACCCCTCAGTTTATGTTAGTTTAAATTCACAGGAATTAATTATAATTTAAAATCTATAAATTTGTTAGGTTTCCAAGTGGTTTAAAAGTGATTTACAAAGCTTGAACGAGTATCTACTGTTATGTGGTGTTTAATCCGGACACTTTAGCTCTATCTCTATTCTATGATGGGTGCATATGGGACGACAATGGTGTTTGATCCATTGGACAGCTTCACACACTCGTGTATAGAGGTGCGACGGCCACCTATCCTTTCTATTGCACATTGTAAACTTATGAACCAGACCAAAGATATGAATTGAATGCATACATATGTTTGTTGCATTGTTTTGTTTGCTCACTGAGCCATGATGTGTGCTCACCCTTTCGACGTCGAATATTTTTAGTTGATGATGCAAGTCTTATAGTAAAAGATTATATGAATGCTCCAATGTACGGGTATGTTGCGTCATGGATACAGAAGCTATGATGGAGTCGCATGATTCGTCGTGCGAGTGAAACTCATGTGTCTTTAATTAGATTTATTTGTCGGATCATTCAGAACATGTATTAATTTATTCTATTTTATGTCTTCATTTATTTGAGATAATTGGATACTTTATTTATGATATCACTGTTAGATACTCAGTTCATTGATATTAAAGACTTCCACTATTATTTATTTACTCTGATTATGGTTGTGGATGTGTACGGTTTAAGCAAAAGGACACAGCCTATTCGAGATCTTGGTTGAACCGTTGGATCATAGACGGTTCATCACGCCATTCTGGTTGGTATAGAATTGGGGTGTGACAACATGGTATCAGAGTTTTCGGGCCCTGTCTTTTAAACCTGTATACTTCCACAAAAGTTCGTGAACTGAGTTAGGATAAAATTTAAAACCTTTAATAAGAACACACTTTAAGCACCTGTGTTGTATGAGACAAAAATTAAGAAAGAGAATAATGCACTATTAAGATGAGAAATAAGTTTCATATACACATCGAATAAAAATAATATATATATATCCAAATCAGAGTACGGTCCACAATCCAGACAGTTACTCTGTAGTACAAGGAAAAAAGAAATAAATGCATCATGGAGCTAGGGGTGCTGGAGGAGGAGGTGTCTCACGATCTCGATCATAATCCTCAGCATACACCCTCGTAAGCCAGGCTACCTGAGTCTGGGTCACCTGGAGACTAGCTGCCAGATCTGTCACCCGTTGATCAGTAGCACGCCTCCCAAATCTCACGCTGTATCCCCATCACGTCATCTGGTGGTGGGTGCAAAGGACCAGCTGAGTGGGAAGGAACCCGAGAAGGGCCAGCTCCAGTGAAATGTAGTGGTAATGGAGGAGGTATGGCATCCACATCCATGTACATACGATCATCATCCTCAGCATCACCCCCATGGACCTCTGCTGCTGCCGCCTCAGCGTTTGCTATCTCTACCCGAGTACAGGGACGCACCATAGTGTTCCTCTCCTCATCACTGACCTGCACATCACGCATCCCCATCTTGCAGATGGCCTCCCAGTCAAGGTCAGTCGAGAAGGTGTCCTCATGAATCCTC
Organism: Protea cynaroides; assembly: GCA_028583415.1. NCBI lineage: Eukaryota > Viridiplantae > Streptophyta > Magnoliopsida > Proteales > Proteaceae > Protea > Protea cynaroides. The sequence goes on from CM053269.1 coordinate 16,478,680, forward strand.
TCATAAACTAAGTCGACATGCAGGCGGTGAGCAAGGTAGTGATTAAATGCCCATAGGGCAGGTTACCCATCAGACCAGGCGTCGTAGCACGGAGCATCATCCTGATGATAATGTATGGAAGGCAGACGGGTTACCTAGTACAGATGCAGTATAGGAGATACTGGGTCAACTGGGAAATCTTCTCATAGTGCCCACTCTGAGGAATCAAGTTGTGCTGAATAATCTTGCAGTACACCAGAGGTTTCGGCCATAGGTTGATTGTCTTCATCTCCCAGCGATCATCCCTAAGAAGTTGGCGGTCAATCTTTGCATGCATCATCACAGATAGGAACTGGGATTCCTTGGGTGTACAGTATACTAAGGGGCCATCGTTTGATATACCCAGGAGATCAGCCAACTCCTGGCAGTTAAAGGAGATCTCCACCCCTTTAACATAACTAGTGTTCCTGAGCTCTCCACCCCTGTCTGTATCATTTGGGTCACCCTCTACCTGAAGATTACAATAAAACTACTTCACCAGTGCAGGACAAGTGCAACCCTCATACAAGATCACAGGGAGCCAACCCATATCACCAAAGGTACCCTCCATATTAAATAATGCTAAATTAGCTAGGTTTACACAATGACCCCCTTCCACCTTCTTACGTTCATAACGAGCATACTGAGTTTTTGCTTCATTAGACCAGAAGCGAAGAGGATCATGAACTCTGGGGACCTTGGTTCGAACCATGTTATCTCCAAAGACACAGACCAACAAGCAAGAAATTAGATATAGAGAAAAACTCAAAATTTTGGCATTATAACGACGTGATTTGGCCAAAAGCCTCACTTTTTACCCAAACCGTTGGGCAGGAGGACTTACATATGTTCCAAATGATCCTACAAGGCTCATATAGTTGGAAATTTAAGCTAGGAAGATCGAATTTGAAGAAATTTTGAAAATTTGAAAAAATCCCAAAAATTAGGTAAAAAATGGAAAATTTCAAGTTTCTCATAAACTAACCGATGAAACTCAATTTTTCTTGAGGGCTTTCATCCATTGGGTGGCCAATAGAAAAAGCCCCCAATAAAAATCAAATTTTTACGGTTAGAAAAACTTTAATTTGAAGAAAATCCTATAAATGGAGAAAAACTTAGTTTTGAAAGCTTTGGAAGGAGAACCAGTAGAGAACATACCTGAAGGAACGGAGCGGACGTCATAAATGGATGAAAGAATCACCAAACACGAGTGGTCGACACTGTAGCAACTCAGTGGAAGCGAGTTGAGTTGAAAGCAAAAGAGAAAGTGGGAAATGACTCCAAAAATTAGGTTTAAAAACCTGATTTGGGGTCGTGTGGTCGTAAAATTCGACCAAATATGCGACCACACGATCAACCACATGCTCTCGGTGAGCTGACAGGGTTTTGTGAGGTCGCATATATTGCGACCCCACCATTGACCCCACGATGGAAAATGCTGTATTTTGACTGAATGACTTGGATATTTGAAATTTTACAATGATTAATTGGATTTTGACATGGGAATGATGTATATTATGATTGCCTCACATGTTCTATGATTTTTCAGACACTACCACCACCGGAAATAAGAAATGGCTAGGCAAAGAGTAACCAGGTGAGGACATAACCCAATTCTACCACCACCACTTGTGGAGGAAAATAGCCATGAAAACCCTAAAGACAAGAGAATCAGAATGTGGTACCACCAGGAGCTAATGACCAGGCTAATCCTACAAACTTGCCAGCCCCACCTACAGATTTGGCTACCGCGGTAATGAACCTAGCACAACAGCTACAGCAAATACAGCAGGTGCAAGCCAATATGCAAGCTGTTATGGGAATGGCTTTTCCAGCTGCACATACTACACCTATACCAGCCAGACAAGCTAGACCGTACCAGGGGGTAGCAACACGGTACCTCAAGCACCTCAAACGCCAGTTGTATAAGCTCCAGTACAAAACCCTGAAGTAGCCCAAGCCAGTTACCAGTATCAACCACCTATATATGGGGCCTATGCTCAGTATCAGTTAGACCATTCTCAACTGATCAAACATTTTCTAAAAATGAAGCCTAAGGAATATAATGGCAAGCCAGCGGATTCTTTGTGGCCAACTCATTGGATCGATGAGATGGAAAGGAATTTCATGATGATGACTGTTAATGAGGAAGAAAAATTATTGTGAGCCACATTTATGCTGAAAGGCGATACACACCACTGGTGGAAGTCTACTCGGACTTATCTGTTAACCAAACACGCCCAATTGACCTGGGCTATCTATAAAGAGGCATTCTTCGAGAAATATTTTCCCAGAAGTTTCAGAGACGCTATAGAAAGAGAGTTCCTGAGTTTGTATCAGGGACAGATGACTGTGGATGCATATCAACAGCATTATGAAGAGTTATTTTTCTTTGCTCCCTCTAGCATGCAGGAGGAAAATAGTAAAACCCGAAGGTTCGTAATGGGACTTAGGGGAAGCATTCGAGAATATGTTTTGGGGCTAGAAAAGAAAGTTTATAATGAAGCAGTACAGATTGCTCGAGTACTAGAATCAAGCCAGAGGGAGAGCTACTTTGCTTAGAATAGAGGTATCAAAAGGCCAAATGGAAATTCATATAACAGAGGGAACACAAAGACATTTAAACCCTTCCGTACTCAACGCTTTAATGCTGCAGCCAAGACTACTCCAATAGTCCAACCTCAATAGAAGCAAAATAGTGAAGGATTAAAATGCTATAACTGTAATCAAATGGGACATTATTTAAGGGAGTGTCCTAAGCCCAGGAAGCAGCTACAACAAGGAAAGGTTTATGCAGTTACATCCGAGGATGTTGTCGCATCGCCTGATGTGGTCATAGGTATGACCTGAACCTTTCATTTTGCATAACCTAGTGTGAGCATATAGACTAAATTAAAATAAATCATAGGTATTGTACTTATTAATGGCATACCCGCCAGAGTACTCTTTGATTCTGGAGCTACTCATTCTTTTATATCTGTGTCATTTGAAAAGAAGCTAAATCTACCCGTCAGATCTTTGGACTACAAATTATTTGTATGATCTCCTATGGGATTATAAGTGGAACTAAAAAAAGGTTATGGACCATGTCTATTTCTTATCGACGAGAAGATTTTGGATGCAACCTTAATTCTACTTGAGATGGCCGACTTTGATGTTATCTTGGGAATGGATTGGTTAGTTCAGCATTCTGCAAACCTGTTATGTGCAAAAAAGAAACTGACATTTAAAGACAAGGAAGGAGCAGAGTTTAGTTTTGCGGTAACCAAACTTCTCCGTAGATGAAAACTCATCATCTCTGCATTAAAGGCTAGAAAATGCCTCGAGAAAGGAGGAGTTGGGTATCTAGTATCCGTGGTTGATCTCACCAAGGAAGTACCACGAAGGGAAGATATTGATGTTGTGCGTGACTTTTTAAATGTATTTCTTGAGGAACTACTAGGACTACCACCCGACCGAGCGACAGAGTTCGTTATAGATCTTATACCCAGAGCCGCACCAGTATCTAAAGCACCCAATCGAATGGCTCCAACTGAACTAAAGGAACTAAATGTACAGTTACAGGAATTACTGGACAAGGGTTATATCAAACCCAGCATATCACCATGGGGAGCGCCAGTATTGTTTGTAAAGAATAAGGACGGTAGTGTTCGACTATGTATAGACTATCGGGAATTGAATAAGCTTTCAATCAAGAATCGGTACCCGTTGCCTCGGATCGATGACTTGTTCGATCAGTTGTAAGGTGCCAAGGTGTTCTCCAAGATTGATCTTCGGTCAGGATACTATCAGCTGAAGATTAAGGAAGGTGATATTCCAAAGACAGCATTCAGAACAAGATATGGACATTATGAATTTTTAGTCATGTCTTTTGGATTATCTAACGCACCCGCAACTTTTATGGAATTCATAAATCAGGTATTCCATGATATATTGGATACGTCAGTCATTGTGTTTATTGATGATATATTGGTTTACTCCAAGGACAAGAAAACTCATGTCATGAATCTAAGAGTCGCTCTGCAGCGATTAAGAAAAGAGAAGCTTTATGCCAAATTTATAAAGTGTGAGTTTTGGCTAAATGAGGTTGCTTTCTTAGGCCATGTTGTATCCGCTAAAGGAATTAAAGTGGATCCTAGCAAGATTGAAGCCATTGTGAAGTGGGAAGCACCTAAGAGTGTTGCAAAAATTAGAAGTTTCCTATGTCTAGCTGGGTATTATCGACGATTCGTGGAAGATTACTCTAGAATCGCCGTACCTCTCACCAACTTGACTAAGAAAGGAGAAAAGTTTGTTTGGACTGACAAATGTGAAGAAAGTTTTCAAACATTGAAAGCTAGATTGATATCTGCTCCTATCTTGACTATTCCTATTTCAGGACAACCATTTACCTTGTACACTGATGCGTCTGGGTTGGGTTTAGGATGTGTGCTTATGCAAGGAGAACAAGTAGTTGTGTATGCCTCAAGACAACTGAAGACACATGAAAAGAACTATCCCAGTCATGACTTGGAATTAACAGCAGTAGTACATGCTGTCAAGATATGGAGACATTATTTGTATAGAGAGAAATTTCATATTAAATCAGATCATAAGAGTCTCACTTATCTTTTTAATCAGAAGGAGTTGAACATGAGACAAAGAAGATGGCTGGAATTATAAAAGGATTATGATTGCAATATCCAGTATCATCCAGGGAAGGCTAATGTAGTTGCTGATGCGCTAAGCAGAAAAGCAATGATAAAATCCCAAGGAGAGGTTAACATGACTGTGGCAATGTGTGTTACAGGAAAAGTATTCAACCATGGTAACGAGTAGTTCATGATAGATACACCGGATGGATCAACTAACCAAGGGTTTATTCATCGATTTCAAATATGTTCGCAACATTAAAGATTGTACCTCATATATTAGACGAAGTGAAAGCCGCTATTAAATCAGACCCTTATCTGAGAATGATGCAAGAAAACATCGAAAAAGGTAGGACTATACCTGAGTTCACCTTGGACGTTGAAAGGTACTAAAATATAAAGGAAGAGTGTGTATTCCTGAAATTGAAAACTTGGATATTAGACACAGACTAATGAAGGAAGCTCACACCACCGCTTATTCGGTACATCCTGGAAGTACGAAGATGTACAATGATCTGAAGAGACTATATTGGTAGAGAGGAATGAAAGCGGATGTAGCTAAATTTGTGTCTCAATGCCTAAATTTTCAGAGGGTAAAGGCTAAAAGGCAAAGACCTGTAGAATTGTTGCAGCCACTGCCAGAACCAGCATGGAAATGGGACTACATCACTATGGACTTCGTCACCGGGTTACCATTGACTCCCTGAGTAGTTGACATGGTCTGGGTGATTGTAGATCGTTTGACTAAAACAGCTCGCTTCATATCTATACGACCTCAGTATACCCTAGAGAGGTTAGCCAAGCTATATATGGATAATATTGTCAGATTGCATGGTGTACCTGAAAGCATTGTGTCTGATAGAGACCCACGCTTTACCTCCAAGTTTTGGGAAGGATTACAGAAAGCTATGGGTACAACGTTGAAGTTTAGTACTGCATTCCATCCTCAGACAGACGGACAGTCGGAGCGTACCATTCATATTTTAGAAGACATGCTTCGAGCCTATGTTATTGATTTCAAGTGATCATGGGATGAGAAATTACCTTTGATCGAGTTCGCCTATAACAACAGCTATCAGGCAACTATACAGATGTCACCCTATGAAGCACTGTATGGTAGGAAGTGTCGAACTCCTTTGTTTTGGAATGAAGTTGGAGAACGGAGTATTGTTGGACCAAAGTTTGTTGAAGAGACTTGTCGAGTAGTCAACATTATCAAGGAAAGAGTTAGAACAGCTCAGAATCATCAGAAACAATATGCAGATACTCGACGTCGAGACCTTGAATTTTTCGTAGGTGATAAGGTATTCTTGAAAGTATCACCTGTGCAAGGCTTATAATGATTTGGACAGAAAGGGAAGCTATGTCCAAGATATTTCGGGCCATATGAGATTCTCGTTAAACGTGGGAAAGTGGTGTATCAGTTAGCACTACCCCCATCTATGTCAAGTGTGCATGATGTATTTTATATCTTATTATTGAATAAGTACGTCAGACATCCAACATACGTTATAACAGCGGATCCACTGGGTCTAACTGATGATTTGACATTCGAAGTAGCACCAACTGAAATTACCAGCCAAAAGGTTCAACATCTATGCAACCGTGGCATTTATTATGTTAACGTTACTTGGAGAAGCCAAGAGATAGAAGAGATCACATGGGAAGAAGATAATGTTATGCCAAAGCAATATCCTCACCTTTTCGACTTGGAAGGTATGTGTAAATTTTGAGGACAAAATTTATAATAAGAGGGGGGAGTTGTAAGACCTATATCGAACTAACCAGTCATACCACCTTGTATCAAGTCTTCCTATCATGGTCGGGCCAAGCGGACCAAGTGCGTGAAGAAACCATAAGACCAGGTATGAAATTGAACCCAAAAACAGTCAATTATGAGGGTGTGGTCACATACCTAAATAGGTGTAATCAACCACACCTCAAAATAAAGCAACCACAGGAAATTAGGTCGTGTGGTCACATGTTTCAGAGGGTGTGGTCGACGGGTTTTGCGACCCCACCTGCGACCACGCGGAACCCAGACAGAAACCAAGTTTAGGAAACCTTCCTAATTCGAAGGGGGTTCTTTCCTAAACTAAGCAGAGCTTATTATGGAGGATTTTTCTCTATAAATAGGACGTCTCTTAGCCTCTTTCATCCTTTTAGAACTCAAAATGAAAGTGAGAGAAAGAGAAGAGAAGGAAGAGAAGGAGAATTGAAGAGGAAGACTAAGAAGGGGAAATTCAGAGAAAACCTCTGAATCTTCAACAGGTTTAAGGTATGGAAAACATTCCCCATGTCAATTGAAAGCCTAGAATAGATCATGAAGGAGATGGGATTTAAATGAGACCCCAATCATCAATCCATTGAAAAAATTCCAAGGGAATCCATGGAAGAATTATGTGGACAATGGATTATGTATAAAAATATTAGTTCTGAGCCATTGAACAATCATAGGAAGGACCATGATGATAAGTCAAGGAATCCAAACATGAAGGAATGGAGTTGAGAGTGAAAAAGTCAACCATCACATGTGTGGTCGCATGATATGCGACCACACGAGACACACATATTCGACAACACACCCTCAGGAAGTCCAGGAAGGGTGTGGTCACATGTGTGGTCGCATGATATGCGACCACACCTTGCGACCACATGCCCTCAGGAAGTTCCAGGGAGGGTGTGGTCGCATGTGTGGTCGCAGGATATGCAACCACACCTTGCGACCACATGCCCTATGGTCATAGAAACTGAGACCACAGGTGCTGCCACACCTGCAACCCCTCAGTTTCTGTTAGTCTAAATTCATGGGAATTAATTCAAATTTAAAATCTATAAATTTGTTAGGTTTCCAAGTGGTTTAAAAGTGATTTCAAAGCTTGAATGAGGATCTACTATCAACCAAAGGTGAGGGAGGATCTACTATCAACCAAAGGTGAGGGAACAAGACCTAAATTAATTGGCTAATAATAAACTATTTTTATTTATTGAGTCCAATGCTATGAATGATTCTATGCTTGTATGCGTGTATTATGTATTTCACATGTCATCCAATATTCCTGTTATTACTGTTCATGCATATTTAATTCTGCTTATTTATAACATGATGATGATGATGATGCTAGGAATAGGCATGTGAATGTATGTGTGTGGTTAGTGTGCTTGATGCGAGTGGAGCATTAGGGGGAGGACGTGACACTGTGGTTCATCCTGGTCACCAAACTCTAGCTCTATCTCTACTCAAGTCTCATCCACTGACATCGTCGTTTTGCCATTACCTTAATAGAACTATTACGTCGTAGGGCATCAGGGAAGGTGGTCTCGGACCGTGTAGTCTCTTACTCTGCCGGGGGGCCTTAGCTCTATCTCTATGGCCGTATTGAGGGATGCTGGGGTGAGGCCTTGGATACACTGTTTGACATTAGGATTGGTTAGTTGCGAGCCCAGTTTGTAAGCCCTCGCCAATAGAGGCTTACGTATTGGTATGGGTAGGGCATCAGGGGAAGTGTCATGTGGTGTTTGATCCGGGCACTTTAGCTCTATCTCTATTCCATGATGGGTGCATGTGGGATGGAAATGGTGTTTGATCCATTGGGCGGCTTCACACACTCGTGTATAGAGGTGCGGTGGCCACCTATCCTTTCTATTGCACTTTGTAAACTTATGAACCAGACCAAAGATATGAATTGAATGCATGCATATGTTCGTTGCATTGTTTTTTTTGCTCACTGAGCCATGATGTGTGCTCACCCTTTCGATGTCTAATATTTTTAGTTGATGATGCAGGTCCTACAGTAGAAGATTATATGAATACTCCAATATACGGGCATGTTGCGGCAATGGATACATAAGCTATGATGGAGTCGCATGATTCGTCGTGCGAGTGCAACTCATGTGTCTTTGATTAGATTTATTTGTCGGATTATTCAGAACATGTAATTGATTAATTTATTCTATTTTATGTCTTTAGTTATTTGAGATAATTGGATACTTTACTTATGATATCACTGTTAGATACTCAGTTCATTAATATTAAAGACTTCTGCTATTATTTATTTACTCTGATTATGGTTGTGGATGTGTATGGTTTAAGCAAAAGGATACAGCTATTCGAGATCCTGGTTAAACCGTTGGATCATAGACGGTTCATCACACCATTCTGGCTGGTGCAGAATTGAGGTTTGACAATGTACCTATGGATTTTGTCAGTGACGACAATGATGATGATGATTAGCAATAGGGCATTCCTCCAGTAGAGGTTAAAGAGTAGTCACCTGCTTAGGTGGAGGTTCATAGCTCGACACTTACTGTACTAGAGCCGACCATTAGGGATCTCTATACTATGATGCAGAGGCCTTTTGATCATATCGAGGATGACATCTGATAGTTGTAGGCTGCCATGAACATAGCTGGTTTTTTCTTTCTTACTGATATAATTGAGAGTTCTCACGCAGCTACTGGGCCACATGATACTTCTACTAGTGGTGACTAGTAGTAGTCTGTCTAGGTCTCCCTATATGTTATCTTCCTCTTTTGTTATCAGACCATATGTATTTACTTATTATCTCTGTTCTTGTTATGTTGGTCAAGTAATAGATCGGGTTATGGTCTATATTCTTTTGTATACAAAACATATTTAATTTAATGAAATCATGATGTTCTACATTTTTAGTGTATTATGCTCTTGTTTATAGTTTATGCACTTGGTCTCAAATAATAGATGCTTCATTATAGTTTACTTATAAGCTTTTAGTTAGTCTTAACTCAACTTTGGTTTGACTCAAATTGTTCATGTGAGAGATGGGTTTCATGAGTATTTATAGAGCAATAATGCTCTGACACCAAATTTTATCACACCCCAAAACCGACATCATTTTACTATGACCAGATTCTTTGGAGTGCAAGTATATCCATAACCAGGATCACAATTGCTATGCAATCACACAAAACCTTCCATCTACTTACATCCAAAACTAATGACCAAATTAGAGATAATAATTAAAATAGAAGAATCATTTTCATTAAGACTGATCAAGTTGATCACATGCATAAATAATGTCCTATTAAACTACGGACCTAACCCCTCACCTGTAGGCATTGAAATGTTGAATTATTGGAAGTCGGTAGAAAACTTCACCCTATGATCCCACATTGATTTACCTAAACATGTGCATAGGATTTCATATATTGGTTAAATAGCTTTTAAACCAATGTGGACGCATTCACCACAAGATTATGCGGGTCCCAAGATAAGTCGGTATCCCTATGGTTGGTCCCCAAAGGATTAGACTAGTAAATAGGTTGACAGCAGTCGAGACGACAGATGAGAGCCCCCCATGGTAGGTGTTGCCAGTTCCATCATCAGCTAAGCCAAGGGCTCACATAGAGCCCTCTGTGAGTGAGCCGGCCCATAAATGGTGGGTCATGCCACTGGCTCTGTTATGCCACCGACACCAAGGCTTAAGGCCTAACCAACATCACAAGCCTTATTGGACCCATGAGCTGAGCCGGTAGTCAATGGTCCGGCGATGTGTGCCACCTGCTTATTCACTGGCTGAGCTCAGCCCAAAATAGTTCTAAGCATATGATCTGTCAGTGGATGATAAGCCGACGGACTGTTCATGGGCTAATCCACTGAACAAACCCCTAGGTCATAATACCAGAGCTAGGGACAAGGACATTACCCCATCTGCCGGCTTGGGTCCGCTGACTGAGTCTAAGAAACCAGACTCGGCGGATAAAATGAAGTGGAAAGCTTGGGTTTGCTCCACTAACTTCTTTCAACACCATTTCATGGTGGGAATAGTATTTCCCACCCTTGGTAAGGTCCATAAAGCAAACAACACCTCTTGGTGGCCTCCACTAATGGTCGCCAACCACCACCATAAATGGTGGAAATGACATACACAGTACGGGGTAGGTGAATGGACTAACCTTAAAGGAAGGGGAAGTCCAAGGGAGCTTGCTCTTGAATTCTTCTCAACTTTCTCCAAAGCTCCAGCAACAACCCTTCTCACTCCACTAAATGGTTAAAACCCCATTTGGGATTTTTTTTTTTTGGGGTTTTAGCCCTTATTTATAGGGAATCAAGGAGAGAAAAGGGTGACCCATATGCATAAGCCAATTTCAAGGAGCCGGGTCGCTCATCCGCCAGTTGTGCCACCGACAGAGCTGAAACATAGTTCAGGCCTCAACTCATCTAGCCCCATGCACTAAAATTCATTATGGGCCCACCTAGGGTCTACTAGTATACTCAAGGCCTGGATAGGAATCCTTTTCCTAGGGCTTGGATGTATCCATCGGGTCTGTTAGTAGTCGACGTGGTAAGACCGGGCTTGCTAAGGTCAAAATTGGTAGTGAAAATTAGTGGCGGGTCTTACAATCCCCCAACTTATAGGAATTTTATCCTCGAAACTAAAGTGCATCTAAGGGTCATGCGATTCCCCCATTATAACATCTAGATCTTTGCCAGGGACGGAATCTCTCTTCATGAGGAATCTCATACTCAAAATTTAAACATAAAAAATTATAAACTCATTAGGGTTTGGGCCACCAATGTATGGCTGTCTTATACAGTGACACCACCATCTTCTCAGTAAAAGAGGGAAAACACAATTGAATGGTTAACCCTATAGTCTAATAAAACCCAAGCGTGAGTTTTAGAAATAAAAAGTATTTTTACAATTGTTCATGTTGGATGCTATGACATGACATGTTGAGTTCAGATTTTACTAGGAAAGGAGGTATACCTATGACTACTGTGGGAGAGCTCTTGGCATCCTCCGATGTCATGGCAAACACCTTGCCTGTCTCTTGTATTGGTGGTCTCTAGTGTGATAATTGGTAAGTCCTAGCCAGATGCCCCCATTTTTTGTAATTGTAGCACTTCCCACGTGCCTTAGATCGTGTGACGAAAGATGTGGCCCTTGGTGGTGTGACTCGAGGTACTGGAACTGTAGGAAAAACTTGGATAGGTGATGGGCCACTGACTGTTGGCCTGATAAGTTATGGAGCAGAGGAGGCAATGGCAGAAGAATTGGGTTACTATGTTATGAAGGGCCTAGTAGCAGGGCGGTTATCTGTAAAGCTAGATGCCCTCTTCTAGCTCTGGTAACTCTGCTTATATCCATCCTCTGATGTCTTTGCCGCTTGGATGGCATTGCTATACTCGATGAGCCCCATGGAATCTATTATCACCTTCAGCTCCCCTCTTAACCCTTGTACAAACCTTTTCAGCTTTGGCTCCTCATCCCTCATGGAGGTAGGAGAGAATTAGAACAACTCCTCAAACTGCCATTGGTAGTCTTCCACTGTTAGGCCCCCTTGGGTGTAGGTGTAGTTGAGGTACTCTACCTCCTTTCTATCCTAGAAGCTCTATGGAAAGAACTTCTTGAAGAAGGCCTCCTTGAACACTTGCCAAGATATGACCCCGTGGTGGTTCTGTAGAGTAGGCTATATCCCTTTCCACTAATCATGGGGTGCCCCCTCCAACTGGATAGTGCCACACAATAATTTCTGGGCTTTGGAGCACATGAAGGTCTCTAAAGTCTTTTCCATGGTCTATATCCATAAGGCAGGCTGCATCGGGTTTGTGCCTACCCTAGGTGAACTTCGTCGGCCTCAACCTCTAGAAATTGTTCATTACCTTGGAACCATCCATCGAGGCTTGTACTATTATTCCTACCATAATAGAATGTGTCTGAACTGGAGGGAGGGGCACATCCCTAGGTGACAATGGCAATGGTGGAGATGGTGGTGGTGTAGGTGGTGGAACTACACCAGCTAGGGCCTGGTCATCCACAAGTGGTGTTGGAGGCACTCTCGCAGCTGTTGATGGTATTGGCCCCACTCTTAGTACTGCAACTGGACCCATCAACAACTATTGTTGGTGCGTAGCTAAGGCCTTTTGTTGCTCCTCTAGGTTCCTTACTAAACTGCCCATTACTGCCATCATATCGGCCATTATTTGCACTTGGGGTGCCGATGGAGGATCTTGAGGTGGTGACAGCAGCGGAAGTAGTGGCAGTGGTGAGTGTGTAAAGGTAGAAGATGCCTCACCTGCACTGTTTTTCCTCCACTGCATGAGGATGTAAGGGTAGATGCCATAGGCAGTTGTTTCGTCGAGGAGGCGTTGCTTGTTACTATTATGTGCAAATCTAGAAATTTGTACCCAAATGTTAGTACAAGCAATTTAGAACAATAATAGACGAATATTCATAGATGATCACGCATTGGGTGGGGATAAAACACTAGATGAATGAAAAATAGGCTTAAACTCCTCCCTGTTTCATTCTAAACTTCCTGTACTAAGGCAGAGGAAGGGGCCCGGGGGCATGAACCTCTAATTGGGATCAGCTGGCTAGGCCCCCCCAACTTATACGAAAACCGATTGATAAAACCTGGTGAAATGGTCCACCGGCTCAAGCCTCCAACTCAGCCTCAGACCTTTTTGTGACTAAAATGGCAAAAGTGGCAGCTGTTCATGCCACCGCTTCTATATTTCCGTCGGTTCATTAACACAGATTTCTATTTGTCTCGAGAGGAGACGGCATCATAGGGGGTTGAGGATGCCACCGGCTATGCCTCCAGTACCTCAACACTTAGAAAAATTTTCTACTATATGTGGATGAAGGCAGTAGAAGAAACCCGTTAGAATGGTCAGCCATTTGGTCTACTATTAAATCCTTTAATGCTTTTGTGAGCGGGGTGGCAATAGCGAGCGGTATGATACTCCGCAGGTATTGTTGATCCACTAGCTCTACTTCAAAGCTGAAGTCCCAAAGTCTTGTTTACCCGGTGAAAATAGAGCAGGCCTCATGGCCTCGTGGTTCTTGTGTGGCTTATGTGTTTCACTTTAGACACACAAGTGTTTCTATTCTGGAGGAGAGAGCTCCATTTCACCGGTAGAGATTGAGGAGCCCTCTCTTGGGTGTTTGCAACTGATTCCAATCGTTTCTTATCCCGAACTTCAATTTAAGGTAAGATTTTCTTCCCTTTTCCTTCTATTATCTTTGCATTTCACTGTGTGAGCAGTTAGGGTTTCCACTTAATCCGATTTGGTGTGGAATTAAAAGGAACCAAGAACTTTGAGTTTCTTGCATTAAAACCCCAAGGCTTTGACTTCTACTTGTCTAGGGAACTAATTGATGCACCCTAATGGTGTGGGTATGACCCTCCTATTAAGCCCTAGGTTCTTTAGGTTTCTCACCCCACCTTAACCATTATGGTTAGGGTCTTCTAGTTTCGAAACAAGGTGCCCAAGGTATCAGTGCCCCACATGTCATAAGTATACGTTTAGTGGCTTATCTTAAATTGCTTGGGAATATCTGGGACTACTTGGGCTGACTCTAGCCCATATTGGTTTTACTCATTCTAGTTGAGCTTGTTTGTACTAACCCAATCTGCTCGTTCTTGCAGGTATAAAGGCCCCACGGAGGAGATCCAACGTTGTTGCACAGGTGTCGATCCGCTCTGGTTCTACTCCTATGAGGAAAGTCAGAATTAGGATTAGTGGCGTCAGACTTCAGGTGGGATACCATTATGCGGGTGGATTACCACAATATAGTGATGACTGATCCAAAGCTCAAGGCATGATCGAGACTAGTGTGGGACTTACGCAGTCACAAACTAATACAGCCAAGGCTGGCACTGGAGCTGGTACTAACCACAGAGTACGAATAGAGGGGGTGGTGCCAAGCCGACCACTACCAGTGCCATGACAGTGACAACGACATCGAGGTTCCTGAGGTGTAGGGTGCTCTATCAGTTGTTAGGACTTTTAGACCTCCCAGTCACTTGGCTCAAGTGCATGGGGTCTTGACCTTGATGCAGAGGCAATTAGACATGCTGCAGAAGGGGAAGCAGTCCCTTGTGACTGAGATAAAGCACCTATAGGTTTATGTGGAGGGTGAGATCTCTGATGCTAGTCGTCACCTGGCATTCAGATATGCTAGATGACGATCTTCGCCATCCTTTGTCCAGTAGCTCATTTTATTTCTTTTTGTTTATTATTTCATTTCGGTACATGTACTTAGTCTTTACTTGTACATCTGGGATAACTATCCAACTTGTGGACCGTATCCCAATTTTTGATATTGATGATGTATATCAGATAATTTCTGGGTAACTGTCTAGCTTATGGACTATACTCAATTTGAAATCACAAATCTGGTTATTAATGAAGTGTTATATATTTTTACATGCATTAATATCTTCACTTAATCTTTGTAATGTGGTGTACCTTTAACTAGTTTTCTTTCTACTTACTAACTTGTGGGTTCGTAACAGACTTTTAATTAAAACCTAGGCATCAGTTATTGTACTATGGAAACGCATATGTAGGGGTAGTGGTTGGTGAATCAGGGCAGTTGTGCTATGATACTAATGTTGTCACAATCCATTTTCGGACATGGATGTGATATCTTGATCACCCCATATGGTGACCCAAATTCACATAGGATCCACTAACTGCTATGATTTACTAACCACACCAACAATCTACATATACAATATCCAACACAATCAATAAACAAATCAGAGTAATAATAGTAGAAGTGAATTCAAAAGTAAACAAATGCCATCTAAATGGTATATTAACATAAGTAAAGTTGTTATGAAGATTACATCCATGTTCCACATACTATACTAATATCAATATAAAGGTATGATCAAAAGAGTAAGTAAATCAATATCCCAAAACCCTACATAGATAGACTATCCATATCTATCTACAAAACTATAATCCAAGAGAGAGAGAGAAAGGGAGAGCTACATTAGACGTATATGTAGTCGTTGCAGATATAGCCCCCACCATGATCGCTAGAGAAGTCCTTCATCTACTGAGCATCACCCCCAAGAGGGGACTCAAAGAAGTCGACCACTAAAAAAGTACCTGTAATTGAGTCTGAAAATAGAATCAAAATCAAGGGGTGAGCTCCCATCCCAACTCAGTAAGGAGTAAAGTATTAATGCACATGCATGCTGAAGGATCAAATATCAAACATACATACAAGTAAATGGCAATGTAATTCATTAATTAGGTCAAGGTGTAATAGTTCTGAAGGTGCCATATTGAGATTCAATTACAACTTTTGGTCCTACTTACGGTCAATGGCAACCTTTCGCACCCCGAAGGTAAACCACCATTGAACCTGAGACGACCCCAGACTAACCAATGGCACCATTGATCTCAAGACGAACCTCAAACTAACCAATAGCTTGTTACCCCCTCCAAGCTAAGCCCCGAACCGCAACCTTTCGCACCCCATAGGTGTCACACCCCAATTCTGCACCAACCAGAATGGTGTGATGAACCGTCAATAAGCCAACGGTTCAACCAGGATCTCACAACAGGCTATCCCACATATGATAAACCAAAACACATTCCACATTAATCAGAGGAAATAAAGTAAATAGCGGAAGTCTTACAGATAATGAACTGAGTACTAATCATGATAAACAATTAATATTCCATTTATTTCCAAGTAACCAAAACATAATTTAATACATATTACAATACCCAAATACGAAAACTAAACACTAAACGTATCCACCGTTGAAACGCTCGCTTAACGAATCACATCACATTCCTCCTCCACAGCTTACTCGTCATGGCGTGTTGACATAATCTTCAATCATAATACCTGCAGCATCAGAAACTAAAAGATTTGTGCACACGAGGGTCAGCTCTCCAACTTGAGCTCAGTGAGAAAACAAAACAATGCAACAATACATATGCAGGCATTCAATTCATATATTTGGTCTGGTATATAAGTTTGCAATGTGCTATAGAAAGGATAGGTGGCCGCCGCACCTCTACACACGAGTCTGTGGAAATGCCCAATGAAAACGGCACTGTCACCCCACATGCACCCACCATGGACAATATATACCCCATGAAAATGGCATGGCCGTACCGGTTGCCCATACCAACACGTAAGCCCCTGTTGGCGAGGGCTTGCAAACTGGGCTCGCAACTAACCAACCCTAATGTCAAACAATGTATCCAAGGCCTTATCCCAGCATCCCTCAATACATCCATAGAGATAGAGCTAGGGTTTGGTGACCAGGCTGAACCACAATGCCACGTCCCCCCTGATGCCCTACGACATATTAGTTCTGCTAAGGTAATGGCGATACGAAGATGTTAGTGGACAAGACTTGAGTAGAGATAGAGCTAGAGTCTGGTGACCAGGCTGAACCACAATGTCACGTCCTCCCCCTGATGCTCCACTCGCATCAAGCACACTAATACTTGCTTAGTGGACATGACTTGAATAGACCATGGCACAATATACCCCGATGAAAACGGCATCGAAGTACCGGTTGATACCATCCCTACCTGCACCATGTACACTAGCCAAACACAAACATTCACATGCCTATTCCTACCATCATCAACATCATCATGTTATAATCAATAAATTTAAATATGCATGAACAGTAATAATAAAAATATTGGATAACATGTTGAATGCACATTACAAGCACACACGCATATCACAATCATGGTATTGGACTCAAGAAATAAAAACAGTTTGTTATTAACCAATTAGTTTAGGTCTTGTTCCCTCACCTTAGCTTGTTAAAAGATCCTCTTCCAAGCTTTAGAATCACCTTTATAATGTTATTATATTGCTAGAAGACCTAACAAAGTCGTTAGAATTTAATTAGAATTTATTCATAATTTAAAAACCATTCTGTTAACTGAGGGTCGGAGGTAGGGTCGGAGTCATGATCGACCCTGGGTGCGACCCTTCCCAAATCTTGACTTCCAGAACACTGAGGGTCAATGCTAGGGTCGGATCTGCCATCGACCCTAGGTGCGACCCTCCATGGTTTGAGTCAAAAATATCAGATTTCGTTCTCTCTTTCATAGTTGGGTCCTATGGCTTACTTCCACAATCCATTCTGTACATGTTCTATGGTTTAGAACTATACTTTATTCACCTACATGGTTTTAATGATCTCCTCCATGATTTTCCATGAAAACCTAACCATGGATGGATGATTTGGGTTTCTTCTAAGTCATATCCTCTTCATAAACCATTCTAAAGTCTTAAATAAATCATGGGGAATGTATTCATACCTTAGGTTTGCTGAGATTCAGAGTTCCTCTGAATTTCCTCTTCTTCCTTAGCCTTTTCTTCAAGTTTTCCTTCTCTTCTTCTCTTCCTTCTCTTCTCTTTCTCTCAATCCAATTAGGGTTGTAAAAGGAGTGAAAGAGGCTTAGGGACGTCCTATTTATAGGGCAAAACCTCCCAAAATAAGTCTCATTGAGTTTAGGAAAGGTTCCAATCGAAATTAGGAAGGTTTCCTAATTTTCGGTTCGTGCTGTTTTTCTCGAATACCGAGGGTCGATGGGAGGGTCGATGGGAGGGTCGGACAACTCATAAACCCTGCGACCCATGATTGAGGGTCGATGGTGAGGGTCGATGGGAGGGTCGGACCTTCCTGTTAAAACCTGCGACCCTACCCTCATTTTGACTGTTTTTGGGTAGATTTTCATATTGGGTCTTGGTTTTTCTTCACACATTTGGTCCACTTGGCTCAACCATGATATGTAGACGGGTCCCGACACAAAATATAAGCTTAGGCCAGGTTCGTGGCGTGCGAGTCTTACAACTCCACCACCCTTAAAAAAAATTTCATCCTCGAAATTTAAAAGTTCAGATCTTACAACTCCCCCATCCTTAAAATAAATTTTGTCCACAAAATTTGAATTTACTTCGGAGTCAATAGGTGGGAATTCTATTTCCGCATTGCATCTTCTTCTTTCCATGCCATCTTCTCCACGCCTTGTCTTCGTCATATTATCTTCATATAATAATTATCCCAGTTTTGAAAATATTGTACCTTTCCACTAGTGAACTAGGCTGGTACCACTTCAATAGTTAAACATTCTATATAATCCAGTGATTCCGTGGTCAATACCTTTGATATGGATCTCCAATGTATTTCTTCAATAGAGACACACGAAATACATCATGCACACTAGACATGGATAGCGGTAACGCTAATTGATATGCAACTTTTCTACGTCTCTCCAGAGTTTATAAGATTCGACGCATATATAATACTATTTTACTTCCTGTCTAATCATTTCAAACTATACATAAGTGATATCTTCAAAAACACTTTGTCACTTATGGCGAACTCAAGGTTTTGGTGTCTATTCTGACAACCTTGAGCTATCCTGCCCCTTTTCTTTGATCTTGTCTGCCACTCGATAGTTTTCTTCATTAGACTTAGGTTTCCAAAATTCTTCATTCACCAAATTTATTCCAAAATAAAGGAATTTGACATTTCTACCGTACCATGCTTGATAGGTAACATTTACATGGTAGCTTAATAGCAACTTCAATTCACGGTAACTTCTCAACTCAAGTTCCTTGAAATCAATTCACAAGCTCGGGGCATATCTCTTAGGATCTGTATAGTCTGTCCCGACTATCCGTCGGTTTGGGGTAAAGTGAAGTACTAAACTTCAACTTCGTTCCCATTGTTTTCTATAGATTCTCCCAAAACTTCAAAATTAGCATGAGCCCCTGACCGACACTAAGCTCTCATGCATACCATTCAATCTGGAAATATTATACACATATAGCTTAGTTAGCTGCTCCAAAGCATACCGAGGTCGTATAACAATGGAATGAGCTATCTTCTCAAGGAGATCAACAATCACCCACTGCGTCAACCGATCTAGGAGTCAGTAGCAAATCAGTGACATAGTTCATTGTAATGCAGTTTCACTTCCAGACTGGCTTTGATAGTTATTGTTGTAGCCATGTTGGTCTTTGTCTTTCAGCCTTTACTTGCTGATAATTCAACTACTGAAACATGCATCTATCCACAACCACTTCCATTCCCTTTCTGCCAAAATAATCTCTTCATGTCATGATACATATTGGTACTCTAGTATGTACTGAATATTGAGTACAATGGACTCTTATCATTATCCTCTTCATAGTATCCAAGTCTTTATCTTCATGTATTCAGAATCTGCCTCTGTATCTGAGTACCATCTCCGCATCCAAAGTAAGTCAGGGTTAGATTTTTCTTTCTCTAAATCTCCTGACATTATTCTTATATACAGATTTAACAAAATTGCTACTTTTATTTCATCCACCAATTCAGAGATGATTTTTAATGCCATAAACGCAACCAAACTATTGTTTCATAATTCATCCATAAGTTATCGCTCGATTGGATCATCACTAGCTTCTATTATATGTTACTCTTTTCCAAATCTGAATCTGTTGTTGTAGAACATAAGGCAACATTATACTCGGTCCTTCTTCAGACCTCATAATCCCTTTTTGCTTAAGGCTTAGCTACTACATTTGCCTTGCTCAGTGACCTTGAATATCACGGTCTTAATCCTTCAATATTCAAACCATTTTCCTATCCTCATGTTCAACTCTTTCTGGTAAAGAGATAAATAAACTCTTGTATTCC
This sequence comes from Protea cynaroides, assembly GCA_028583415.1. Lineage (NCBI taxonomy): Eukaryota > Viridiplantae > Streptophyta > Magnoliopsida > Proteales > Proteaceae > Protea > Protea cynaroides. The sequence goes on from CM053269.1 coordinate 16,498,785, forward strand.
CATTAAATCTATCATTCTTTTCCGTATAGATAATGTCTCCAAGTTTTGATTGCATAATTCATCATCGGTAATTCCAAGTCATGAGTAGGGTAACTCTTCTCATGCTCTTTCAGTTTTCTTAAAGCATATGAAATCACTTATTTACCTTGCATTATCTCGCATCTTAGATCCAATCCGAAAGCTCCGATGGATAGGGTAAAAGGTTCCCTTGGTACCAAAATGATCAAGATGGGAGTTGATATCAACCTTACCTTAGAATCCTGAAACATTCTTTACACTTGTAGGTTCAAATAAATTCCTCTCCCTTCCTGGTTAGCTTGGTAAGAGGTTTTGCGATCTTAGGGTGGTCCTCCAAGCATCGTCTATAATAATCAGCTAAAACCAAGAAACTTCTTATCTTTGGAATATTCCATACAATTGCTTCTATCTGAATAGGGTCCATTTTAATCCCTTTATATGATGCTACGTGATCTAAGAAGATCATTTTGTTTTATCATGTCTCATGTTTCTTGGACTTGACATGAAGCTTTTCCCTTCTCAGCTGTTGTGAAGTTGTTCTAAGATCCGTTGTATGAGTTGCTTCATTCTTGGAATAAACCAAATATCATCTATGAAAACTATGACCGACGTGTCCAACATGTCATGAAACACCCAATTCATCAGCTCCATAAAAGATGTAAGGGCATTGGTTAATCCAAACGTCATAATCGAGAACTCATAATGTCCAATCCCGATTCTAAAAGCTATCTTCGAGATATTTCTGTCCAAAATTCTTCAGCTGATGATATCTTGACTGAAGAAAATACCTTTGCTCCATGCAACTGTTTAAACAAGTCATCGATCTAAGGTAGTAGATATTGATTCTTGACTGTGAGCTTGTTTAGTTCCCGGTAGTCTATACGCAAACAACACTACCATCCTTCTTCTTCATGAATTGCATTGGCACTCCCCATGATGCAATACTTAGCCAATTAGAACCCTTATCTAATAACTGTTGTAGTTGCGTCTCAATCCCTTTAACTCCATAGAAGCTACTCTACAGGTGCCTTTGACACGAGTATCATCCTTGGTAACAAGTCGATGACGAACTCGGTCGCATGATCAGGTGATAACCCGGTAAGTCTCCTGGAAACACATCAAGGAATTTATGCATCACATCAATATCTGTCATCTGTGGTGCTTCTTTGGTAACGTATACCACAGATACCATATATCCAACTCATTTCTCTTCAAAGCATCTCTTTGCCTTTAGCATAGAGCGGATTAGCTTTCACTTCCTAGGCAACATACTCCCAATGATACTAAATCATATGCCATTTTTATTCTTGAATGATAACCTCTTCTATGCACATAATCACTTGTAGAGTGTTGAGACAACCAGTCTATTTCCAAGATGACGTCAAAGTCTACCATCTCAAGTCGACTCAGGTTGCATCTAAATTTTGTTCATCCATAAGATTTGGACATTGTTCGTAACACTCATCCCATACAACATCTAGTCCAAAGGGCTTGAACTAGTAAAATCTGGTATAAGGTCTTAAGAGCTTGTCTAGTTCCTTCATCTCTTATGATTTTCAAAGACTATTGCTAACAATCTTATATCTTGAAAAGTTCATTAGCTTATATTTTCTTTATCACTTCTGTTCTATCCTGATCTCTCTTTCATATACCTCGAAATATATCTTGTGATTGTTACCTCATATCCCAAGTCTATCTATAAGCATTAGGGTATATGCTTATAAATTCATTAATTCATCTAAACTCTTTTGGTCTTTTCTTAATCAATCACTCAACATTGGGCATAACTCAATTATCATTGTATTAAATCGAGTACTACTTATGCCATGACTTTATCCTTGTATCCACTCTTAAATTTAGCTTTAGGAATCTTCTACCTTGTCAAAATTTGTACTGATATAGCCATCCTTAACTCTACTTGAGTGCTATCTATTTCTTTACTGGCTACTCTTAATAGTTCCCACATTTTCTCATGCACTCTTTTATAGACATGATTCATATCCATCCATTTAGCAATCTCAAAACAAATCCTCTATTACTTCATCTGAGCTTCATTGGCTATGACATTTAATCTGAATTTAATCATCTTTCTTCCAATAATTCCATTATCACTAAACATTTTTATCATCAAAGGTCAGGGAGTGTATGAATCAAAATGTTCATCCAAAAGTGATTCACTTCCTTTCGTCGATTTAGCATAATGACAAACACTTGTTTTATCTGGTGAACCTAGGTTTAAAGAATCTGGAGTAAATCTATAGTAATCCAACCGGCATCAAAAGATCGTTAAGTTGCAAGGTGGTCCAAATACATGCAATAGAGGTTTTACAATTCTTAACCTCATGGTTACAGGTTCTATCGAATATATAATGCCATTGGTCAAGGCACTACAGGAGTAAATCTGGAGAAAGATTTCGTACATCGATAAATCAAGTATAAATCAGTAGATGTATGCTCAACATGATTAAACATTAAACTGTTCATTCAGTTCATATCTCTGTTCATGTTGTTGATCATGAGAGTGGTTTAGATTGGTATAATCAGGACTAAGACTAAAGAAACAATATCTATAACTCCAATTGACAGGTTAAATCAAGAAGGTATTATGTCAAGGTACGAGAATTAAAATCAAGTATGTGCATCCCCTATAATCATAAGAGTAAGTCAATAATGCACCGCATCCTATATAAACATATCTACTTACATGGCTGTAAGCACCCCATTTTTGCCATCCCAGCTAAACAAAGCCCTGCGGGTGTGTGGACAACAAAAGGAGAAAGATGATCGGAAGTTTGGATTTTTGACTGCGAATTTGAGGAAGTTTTCAATGGGTCTGTGAATTTGAGGAAGTTTTCAATGGGTCCACAGCAAGGTCATGGGTTATAATTTTGCATGGATGCATAGGTCATAGAATTATCTTCGAAATGAGACCAAAATTACTCAATTCCGATATCAAATGAAGAAGATATGACCATTTTAGTCGGATGATACATATAAGGGAGGTTTATGAAGTTATTATAAATAATCCCAGGGGCCTTCGTGCAAATTATCCTAAGTCGGATCGTTTGAATTTCAAATCATCATATCTTAATCATCCGACATCGGATTCAGATGATCCCAAGACCATTATTCTTCATTCATGATGTTCTACAAAATGGACGTAAAAAATCCCAGGTAGAAGTCACCAGTGGGTCCCATGCAAGCTTGCATGCAAAATTATCGTCAGAACTTCAAAGCTGCATATCTTTTCCGTTCTACATCGGATTCAGGTGATTCCAGTTCCTATATTCCTCATTTTCAATGTTCTACAAAATGAACGCAAAAAATTTGGAATAGAGGCCATCGGAAAATTCCATGCGGGATGACAGCGGAAATGACCCATGAATTGACAAGGAGAGAAAACCCAGTTAATTCCAATCAATCCAGTCAACTCAGTTCAAGCCAATTTTGGTCCAACCTAGCTCAACCCATATCAGTTTAACTCAGTCAACCTAAGTCAGTCTCAACCCGTTTCGAACCAGTTCATTCATGTGCATAGTATTTATATATATTATATATATTATATACTATATATATATATATATATATATATATATATATATATATATATATATATATATATATATATGTATGTATGTTATTAAATATATATGTATATAATATATATTATTATATGTAAATGATAATCCAAAAGATTTTGAGAAGAAAAAGGAAAGAGGGGAGAGAAAAAATGTGGAAGAGAAGGGGATTTAGGGTTTTGAGATAATCCAAAAGATTTTTGAGAAAAAAAGGAAAGAGAGGAGAGAGAAAACGTGAAAGAGAAGGGGATTTAGGGTTTTGAGATAATCCAAAAGATCTTGAGAAGAAAAAAGGAAAGAGAGAGGAATAAAAGAAAAAAAAGAAAAGAAAAAAGGGGGAAAAAGATTCCCCTTCACGTTTTCTAGAAAGAAAACGTGAAAGAGAGAGAGGAGAAAGAAAGAAAGAAAAAAAGGAAGGAAAGAAAAAGGAAAAAAAAAATATTTTTTAGAAAAAAGGATCTTCTAGAAAATGAGTGAAAATTTATAAATAGGAGAGATGAGGGATCCTTTTCCAGACCAGAGAGAGAGGCAAACGTGGGTGAGAGAGAGAAACATGAGTGAGAGAGAGAAAACGTGAAAGAGGGAGAAAGGAAGAGAGAGAAAAGAGAAAAGAAAGAAAGGAGAAGAAGAAAAGAGAGAAAGAGAAGAGAGAAAGAAGCAAAAGAAAGGAGAAGGAGGATTCACATTCAAAGGGGGTTGATACAACCTACAATCACCCTTCATCAATGGTTTCGCTCGATTTGAGCCCAAGGTTAGTACTCTAAACAAATTTAGAGGTTGTTATAATGCCCGAATGCCAATTTTGCTTGAAAAGGCTAATTTTCATGAAATCTCAATCATGAATGCTCTATTACATGCTTGTTAATGTTAGGATGCCTATGTCTAACATTTTTCATGAATAATAATTTCTCTAAGATATTCAATGATGAATTTTTGATTGATATACAATAATGTTTGATGTTTTTTGTAAATTTCATAAAGTGATTTTCTGATCTGAAAATTCCAGATTTAGGGTTCAAACTTAGGACGTACATCATATGTATTTTTTCTAAGATTTTGAAGCCCAAAATTTTATGGGAGTCTCTCTGATATGATAGAAGACTACCCTAAAAATTTCGTTCCATTTGGAATTGGGGAAATATATCAAAAAATTTGTCTTTGACATTGCTATTTTTCTCGGATGTAATGCAATCCTCCATCGGAAAGTCTCTAGACAAAGGCCTTATGGCCATAATCAGAAAATCCACTTAACATGAACTTTTTAGACATGAAAGTCTTCTAAAAAATGGCACTGGTTTCATATTTTTTCCATTTTTCGTTGAATTGATATCAATTTTTAAGTGCATAGTGCTTTGATTTCAGATCTGTCATGATGTGCTGATTTGCATGATTGAAAAGAGTCATTTTTCACAAAGAAAATATACTGTTTTAACTTGTTTTTCTTAATGAAATTTTATATCAGACATTTATCTACATATATATATATATGTCTGTATTTAATTTTCATTAAGAATAGAATTTTATTTGGAATTTATGGTGCAACTGGTCAAAAATATGGAACAGACCTGACTAGTGTATTTGCCTGTACTTGGGGAATATTTTCGACCTGCCTATGGTCTCTTTTAGGATTAGCTTGCTTGAGAAAAAGTGTTGGCCTTTGAGTCTTCTATTCAGAGATATCTTTTAAGAATTTTTTGAGTAAGTACAGTGCCCTATGTGCCCATTTTGGTCCAGCCTGACAAAGCTGTCATCTTGCTACGTGTTCCATCATGTTTTGATTGATTCTCATATGATTTGGTTGTTTCTCACATGCCATATTTGATGCTATGCTATGTTCGGATGCTCGTATGCATACACTGCCATAATTGGAATAGTCACACTGCCATAATTAGAATGATCACATTGCCATAATTGGAATAATCACATTGCCATGATTGGAATGCTACACATGCTTATTGCCATATTTGTCTGCTACACTTGCTCACATACTATATTGGATGATTACTGTCATGTTTGGATGCACACTGCTATATGTGGAATACTACCACTGATATAGTTGGAATATTTTCATTTGCCATATTTGTCTTGGAAAGAGAAAAAATAAAAAAATAGCAATTAGGGCAAGATACACATTGAAATAGAAAGAATTGAACAATTAGGGTAGAAAACCCTAAGATGGAAATAAAACAATAATTAGGGAAAGTAAAACCCTAAAAATGGAAAGAATAATTAGGGCAAAATAAACCCTAGAATAAAGAGAATAATTAGGGTATGAAACCCTAAAAAAAGAAAATCACAATGAAAAAGGGATAGGAAACCCTAGAAACCTAAAAATGGAAACAATAAAAATGGTAGGAATTTAGGTCTCATCCCTAGATCCTATTGACAAAAATAGAAAGAATTTGGTACACATCCCAAATAAAAATGGTAGGAATTTAGGTCTCATCCCTAGATCCTATTCACAAAAATGGAAAGAATTTGGTACACATCCCAAATAAAAATGGTAGGAATTTAGGTCTCATCCCTAGATCCTATTGAAAAAAATAGAAAGAATTTGGTACACATCCCAAATAAAAATGGTAGGAATTTAGGTCTCATCCCTAGATCCTATTAACAAAAATAGAAAGAATTTGGTACACATCCCAAATAAAAATGATAGGAATTTAGGTCTCATCCCTAGATCCTATTGACAAAATTGGAAGGATTTTGGTACACATTCCAAATCCGACTCTCAAAACCCTTTCGAACTACGTCGTACCTGATTTCTAGGGCAAACCCTAGAATACGTAGGCAATTTGGGAATCCCAAATACGGTACAAAGCCACCCATCAACCATACATCCAGCATAAACTTCAACTTGAACAAAAAAGAATCTAATTGAAGCAAATGCATAAATCACTTCCATAATCATTAATCACACAACCCATTTCGAACTACGTTTTTGGACTTGATTTCCAGGATTGGAATACGTAGGCAGTTTGAGATGTGTTACACATCTCAGATTCAGTCCAAGACCGAACCATCTTTGGTCCGGTTCACTGTATAATATTGTACATTACATTTTCTTGTTTATTTACTTTAAAACATGATTGGCTGAACCCTAGGTTAGAATAACTTAGCAACTTGGTTTAGGACATCCCCCCATTGAACCCTAGTCATCCAGTTGACCAAGCACAGTCAAAATTAGAATTTAAGGAAAGTTTAGGAGGCCGATATTGATCGGGCGGTTTGGGTGCCTAACACCTTCCCATAACCGTACCCTAAATACTTACCCGATCTCTTGCAGACCAAAGAACCGATACATTGGGTCACGAGTCAATAGAAGTCTTACCTTAGGGTGAGGCTACATTTTTAGAGGTCCTAGATCTTAATCTAGGTGGCGACTCCAACAGAATAAATCGATCTTCATCGATACGGGATCTACATTTCCATCCCGAGGCGGATCACGTCGATTTTTCATTGTCCTCACAGTGGCGACTCCGCTGGGGATTAATATTCAGACTCCTAGGATACTTTCCTTATATTGATTTGCTTGACATTTGATGCTAGATCTAGGGTACTATATTTATTGTTTGTACATATTGCTTTGGGGGGAATGGGTTCAGTCACACTTTCGTGCGAGTAGTCGAACCGGGTCCCATGCATGTGGGGCAGCCCGCTAGGAGAAACACACAGCCTTGGCCTGTACTTTGTGAGACCACGATCGGCGAGCAGCCTCTAACGAGCGTTTCTTGGGTCCGCCTGGGAATGCGTTATGCTACTCCACGTCGCTTGGATCCTTGCAACATAGTATATAAAGGGAATGGGGGCCCATTATTCATCGAGCATTCGGTGATAGGTTACCCCGTCCTCGTCAAGGTGGCCTTTTCTGTCCTAACCCAGTTTGAGCCACATGTATGTTATTTTGGTCCATCTTTGAACCAACATGGTAAAATCTACTCGATCATAATATTTACATCTGAGACGTCGAAGTTCTGCCCGTTTTTGTCCTTGACTTGTCAACATGTTCGGATCCACACTTGAGTATTCTTGTCTCTCACTTGTTGGGAGCGTGAGGGTTACGTATACCCGCATACACATTAGTGTGGGCGGTCTGTACACGCCCTCCATCGTACAAAGCTCATTGTGTTGACCGTTCAATATTGATACATCAATCTCAAAAACGATCGGAAAATCTTTGTCACGGTATAGATACTATGATCAAGTAGAAATTTACCGGTTTGTTCAGTCATGAACCGCTTTTTCTAACTTTCCCATATGAAATTTACAAATAAGTATATCCATTTAATTTCTTTGAATTCAACGAGCTAAGTGGTCGGATCTTGCTGTCTAATGAACCATTATGGGTCATGAGGCCCAAGACCAGTCACAAGGCCCATCGAAACAATTAAATTGATTCGGATAATATTTTATTCAATGGATTTCATAAGGGGCTAACATTTGTTTGGTCGAGTCAGCTTGTATGTGTATGTGCATCCTTCTCGTGTCCCGTCACTTCTGAGTCTTAACCTTCGTTCATTGTTTATATAAAAATAAAATAAATAAAAAACAAAAAAAAGACAAAAAAAAACAAAGAAAAAACAAAAAAAAACAAAAAAAAAAAAAACAAAAAAAGGTTGAACTAGGGAGGATATAATTGTCTAGACTTAAGAGAACACCTGAGTGTGTAGACAAAGCATCCACTCTTATTACATCCTCTCATAAGAAGGTCTCATCATCACCGATTCATGTCTCGGTTCATATTCATAAGGAGGACTTTTGTACCTCGAAGTGTTGGAATGGTTGAAAGACAGTATATTGAGAGCCCAAATATTACAGAGCGGAATTGAAATTTCCCAGATCGGAGTTGAGGAATCCAAGAGGTTAGAAAGCTGAATCATAGATTCTGAGAGATTACATGTTTCTTTCCCATGCTAGCATACCTGCCAAATTTAAATGAAAAAAAACTGAGATTGGAAAGCATTTCGTTCACCCTTGGCAATTGAGCCACTTTGACTGAAGGAGTTGGTTTCTGACTCCCAAATTACTTTCATCAACCAAGGTGACCATAACTCAAAGGAGTAGCCCTCGAACCTTTAAGAATGGCCCACCCACCTCCCAAAATCCGGGATGAAAAGGAAGACCATGTGGTCAATTGTATCCCAAAATTAAGGTAGCCTAAAAATAAACTTCATGTGCACCCTAAACTGGGGCAAAACCAAAATGTTAGTATACCCTAAATTGGGACACAACAAAAATATCAGTGCACCCTAAACTGGGGCATATTAAAATGTTAATGGATTCAAAGTGGAGAAAACCAAAAAGGTGAAGGACCAACAATGGTATAGGTCAGAGTTTCATGACATCCAAACTGGGGCAAAGATTGGAATACATTTACCCCAAATTGAGGCATTGGCCAGGTGAATATCAAACCCGAATTGGGGCATAAATCAAAATGGTAATACACCCAAGAGGGATTTATCTCAAGATGGAAAGGGTCAAACACATGTTGATAGATAGGCGTAATGAGCCTTACTAGCGAAAGTCTGAACGGAAATTCGGTCCTACAACCAATCATAAGTTGGCGTCAATGATGTCGTATCCAATTTGGGTAACTCGGTGAATTACTTGTCTAAACTGGCTACCATTGGTATCTGATAGGTCATCTATGTTTGGGCTTAAGTTCGATGTGTCTGTAGACGGTCTAGTCCAAAATGCTCTGAAAAAATAAACAACAATCACCTCATTTGAGACATCAACAACAGTGCTTTACTACTTCCAATCCATTCCTTCCCAGTTTGATATTTCTTCCTCTTCCATGTCCGTTGCTAATTCTGACTCTGATGACGATTGAGATGAAGGGCCACAACCTGAACTTCTACTCCATCGGCCTTTAGAGAAATGAAAGCTCAACACACACGTGAAAGTTAAAGATAATTACGTTGAAGTCATGCAAGCATTCTCAAAGATACAAGTTGGAACATCAAAATGTCATCCCATTTGGTCGATTTATAGAAAAAATTTTTTGAGACATTCCTTGAAAGTAGAGAATATTTACAGACTCATACAAATGGTTCATTTAGTTTTACAAGAATGGGTCTACACACAAGGCATTATCAAGTTTACATTAATCCAAGTGATCAAGTCTTCTACAAGTGCATGAAGTCTACAGACATAAAACATGCAACAGATCAACCTCAACGTCAAAGATGAGCTCAAAAAAAAAAAAAAAAAAAAAAAAAAAAAGAAAAAAGAAAAGAAAAAGAAAGAGCTATACAAAATAATGAGGTTGGTTAGCATACTACATTGGAACAATGATGGTGGAGAAGTTCAACTATGGTGCATAGACATGGAGCAACTACTTTGAAACACTAATGATGAGTGAGTTCGATTACAAGGCATATACATGGGTCAACTCCTTTGGAGCCCTACCGATGGACGAGTTCAGTTATAGAGCAATAAGACAATTGGTTCTCATACAATGACATATAGACACCATTTCTTAGGACCTGATTGGAGACCTGATCGTTTGTTGTGATTCACGTTGTGTGTTGAGCTGGATTTTTGATATTGGTCACTACATCCCGCCCATACAAGGGGTGGTCTCATCACTTTGTTGTCATCAGAGGATTTTTCTTTTCGGCTAAAGACTCTCTCTCCCGACGGTCTTCCACAGAGTCTACATTACATGCCCTTACTTCAAATGTCACAAAATTTTATGGTATTGTTTCTTGTGAACATATCGTCTTGTTATGCATAAATATTGTTCAATAAATCTGACTGGAATATCTATCTATCGTTCATCATTTCGACGGCGTCCAAGAATTCCATAGTCCTTTGTTGCTAGCCAATAAAATGGAATCGCCTAGTGGAGATCAAGCCATTCTACATAAACAACCAAACACTCTCCCAATGGCAGACCCATTGGATAGTTTCTTATTTGTCCATCTGGACCTTCATCGTCATACTTGTATATAGACTTAAAGGATTTGGGCCCAAACATGGTTACAACTAATTCAGCATCTGAGCATAGCTTGTTGAAATTTGTTTTTTATCTGAATGATACCGAGAGGAGAAAGCATTCTTTGATGTTTTTTCTAAAGATTAGTGTAGGGTTGCATCTCCTTAAGGTTATTTCTAGTGATGACTCAAAAGTCGTCTGCCTATCAATATGTGCAAACTCGAATTTAGACACTGGGGCAAAATCACCCATTTATCCAAACATCATGAGTTTTGTTGAGCCCCCTGTTTGAAACTCTAGCTGAGTTTATTTGAATGTAAGAGAAAGATGACTCATACAAAATTGAGTCATTGTCATCATTTGCCCCTCATTAAAAAGACCTGATTGCCCTTTGATCAAAGTGAAACCCATATAAATTTGGCAGGAATGCAGAACATATCAAAATTGCCTTTTAAAGAAAAGAAACATGTTTCTCTCGGTCTAGATTAAGTCAAGTCAAGGAAAGTCGATCAAATCATGATCTCTAGTTCCTCTTGGATTCCGAGCAATGTTAGTGGACAAAGTGCAGATGCTGAGCCTCATTGTGGCTACCTCAATATTTATGGAAAATTCAACCCATTTTGGGAATGAAGAAAGATGAAGAAAGAAATTGAAAAGAACAAGAAAAAGAAAAAAGAAAAATGAAAGTATAGAGAAGAAAGAATACTGAATGAAAGCAGAATTAGAATGGAAAAGAGAACAAGATGCAAGCAAAGAAAAGAAAGAAAGAAAGATCATGGAAAGAGAGAAAAAAAACGGCCCGAACTACGCGGAACCTGATTCTGGAGGGACGAAAATCCCAAAGGATACGTAGGCAATTTGGGACACCCCAAATTCGGTCCAAAGGCTACACATCCAAAGGCTACACATCCAAAGGCTACACATCCAAAGGCTACACAGCCAAAGGCTATACATTCAGAGGTTACAAATTCAGAGCACAAAGCACAGTTACAGTTACATCACGAGCGGTCTTGAGCCAAAGTCACAGACCTGATAAGGTCGCTACTCAAGAAGCTTGACATTCTGATTAGCATCATGAGCGGTCTTGAGCCAAAGTCACGGACCTGATAAGGTCGCTACTCAAGAAGCTTGACGATTCTGATTACATCACGAGCGGTCTTGAGCCAAAGTCACAGACCTGATGAGGTCGCTACTCAAGAAGCTTGACAGTTACAGTTACATCATGAGCGGTCTTGAGCCAAAGTCACAGACCTGATAGGGTCGCTACTCAAGAAGCTTGACGATTCTGAGTTACATCATGAGCGGTCTTGAGCCAAAGTCACAGACCTGATGAGGTCGCTACTCAAGGAGCTTGACATCTACAGTTGTTTGTTGTACAGTGTGAACAAAAAAAAAAAAAAAAAAAAAAAAAAGGGAGGAGAGTAGTTACAGCATCAGTTCAAGAGAGCAATGGTAGAATTCGGATCAAGTGCAGAATAATGCAAAAATGGGCCACTTTTGTCTTCGGTCTCAATTGCCCACAATCTCGGCCGAAGAGGGGCATCTGTAAGCACCCCATTTTTGCCATCCCAGCTAAACAAAGCCCTGCGGGTGTGTGGACAACAAAAGGAGAAAGATGATCGGAAGTTTGGATTTTTGACTGCGAATTTGAGGAAGTTTTCAATGGGTCTGTGAATTTGAGGAAGTTTTCAATGGGTCCACAGCAAGGTCATGGGTTATAATTTTGCATGGATGCATAGGTCATAGAATTATCTTCGAAATGAGACCAGAATTGCTCAATTCTGATATCAAATGAAGAAGATATGACCATTTTAGTCGGATGATACATATAAGGGAGGTTTATGAAGTTATTATAAATAATCCCAGGGGCCTTCGTGCAAATTATCCTAAGTCGGATCGTTTGAATTTCAAATCATCATATCTTAATCATCCGACATCGGATTCAGATGATCCCAAGACCATTATTCTTCATTCATGATGTTCTACAAAATGGACGTAAAAAATCCCAGGTAGAAGTCACCAGTGGGTCCCATGCAAGCTTGCATGCAAAATTATCGTCAGAACTTCAAAGCTGCATATCTTTTCCGTTCTACATCGGATTCAGGTGATTCCAGTTCCTATATTCCTCATTTTCAATGTTCTACAAAATGAACGCAAAATATTTGGAATAGAGGCCATCGGAAAATTCCATGCGGGATGACAGCGGAAATGACCCATGAATTGACAAGGAGAGAAAACCCAGTTAATTCCAATCAATCCAGTCAACTCAGTTCAAGCCAATTTTGGTCCAACCTAGCTCAACCCATATCAGTTTAACTCAGTCAACCTAAGTCAGTCTCAACCCGTTTCGAACCAGTTCATTCATGTGCATAGTATTTATATATATTATATATATTATATACTATATATATATATATATATATATATATATATATATATATATATATATATATGTATGTATGTTATTAAATATATATGTATATAATATATATTATTATATGTAAATGATAATCCAAAAGATTTTGAGAAGAAAAAGGAAAGAGGGGAGAGAAAAAACGTGGAAGAGAAGGGGATTTAGGGTTTTGAGATAATCCAAAAGATTTTTGAGAAAAAAAGGAAAGAGAGGAGAGAGAAAACGTGAAAGAGAAGGGGATTTAGGGTTTTGAGATAATCCAAAAGATCTTGAGAAGAAAAAAGGAAAGAGAGAGGAATAAAAGAAAAAAAGAAAAGAAAAAAAGGGGGGAAAAGATTCCCCTTCACGTTTTCTAGAAAGAAAACGTGAAAGAGAGAGAGGAGAAAGAAAGAAAGAAAAAAAGGAAGGAAAGAAAAAGGAAAAAAAAATATTTTTTAGAAAAAAGGATCTTCTAGAAAATGAGTGAAAAATTATAAATAAGAGAGAGGAGGGATCCTTTTCCAAACCAGAGAGAGAGGGAAACGTGGGTGAGAGAGAGAAACATGAGTGAGAGAGAGAAAACGTGAAAGAGGGAGAAAGGAAGAGAGAGAAAAGAGAAAAGAAAGAAAGGAGAAGAAGAAAAGAGAGAAAGAGAAGAGAGAAAGAAGCAAAAGAAAGGAGAAGGAGGATTCACATTCAAAGGGGGTTGATACAACCTACAATCACCCTTCATCAATGGTTTCGCTCGATTTGAGCCCAAGGTTAGTACTCTAAACAAATTTAGAGGTCGTTATAATGCCCGAATGCCAATTTTGCTTGAAAAAGGCTAATTTTCATGAAATCTCAATCATGAATGCTCTATTACATGCTTGTTAATGTTAGGAGGCCTATGTCTAACATTTTTCATGAATGATAATTTGTCTAAGATATTCAATGATGAATTTTTGATTGATATACAATGATGTTTGATGTTTTTTGTAAATTTCATAAAGTGATTTTCTGATCTGAAAATTCCAGATTTAGGGTTCAAACTTAGGACGTACATCATATGTATTTTTTCTAAGATTTTGAAGCCCAAAATTTTATGGGAGTCTCTATGATATGATAGAAGACTACCCTAAAAATTTCGTTCCATTTGGAATTGGGGAAATATATCAAACAATTTGTCTTTGACATTGCTATTTTTCTCGGATGTAATGCAATCCTCTATCGGAAAGTCTCTAGACAAAGGCCTTATGGCCATAATCAGAAAATCCACTTAACATGAACTTTTTAGACATGAAAGTCTTCTAAAAAATGGCACTGGTTTCATATTTTTTCCATTTTTCGTTGAATTGATATCAATTTTTAAGTGCATAGTGCTTTGATTTCAGATCTATCATGATGTGCTGATTTGCATGATTGAAAAGAGTCATTTTTCACAAAGAAAATATACTGTTTTAACTTTTTTTTCTTAATGAAATTTTATATCAGACATTTATCTACATATATATATATATATATATGTCTGTATTTAATTTTCATTAAGAATAGAATTTTATTTGGAATTTATGGTGCAACTGGTCAAAAATATGGAACAGACCTGACTAGTGTATTTGCCTGTACTTGGGGAATATTTTCGACCTGCCTATGGTCTCTTTTAGGATTAGCTTGCTTGAGAAAAAGTGTTGGCCTCTGAGTCTTCTATTCAGAGATATCTTTTAAGAATTTTTTGAGTAAGTACAGTGCCCTATGTGCCCATTTTGGTCCAGCCTGACAAAGCTGTCATCTTGCTACGTGTTCCATCATGTTTTGATTGATTCTCATATGATTTGGTTGTTTCTCACATGCCATATTTGATGCTATGCTATGTTCGGATGCTCGTATGCATACACTGCCATAATTGGAATAGTCACACTGCCATAATTAGAATGATCACATTGCCATAATTGGAATAATCACATTGCCATGATTGGAATGCTACACATGCTTATTGCCATATTTGTCTGCTACACTTGCTCACATACTATATTGGATGATTACTGTCATGTTTGGATGCACACTGCTATATTTGGAATACTACCACTGATATAGTTGGAATATTTTCATTTGCCATATTTGTCTTGGAAAGAGAAAAAATAAAAAATAGCAATTAGGGCAAGATACACCCTGAAATAGAAAGAATTGAACAATTAGGGTAGAAAACCCTAAGATGAAAATAAAACAATAATTAGGGAAAGTGAAACCCTAAAAATGGAAAGAATAATTAGGGCAAAATAAACCCTAGAATAAAGAGAATAATTAGGGTATGAAACCCTAAAAAATGAAAATCACAATGAAAAAGGGATAGGAAACCCTAGAAACCTAAAAATGGAAACAATAAAAATGGTAGGAATTTAGGTCTCATCCCTAGATCCTATTGACAAAAATAGAAAGAATTTGGTACACATCCCAAATAAAAATGGTAGGAATTTAGGTCTCATCCCTAGATCCTATTCACAAAAATGGAAAGAATTTGGTACACATCCCAAATAAAAATGGTAGGAATTTAGGTCTCATCCCTAGATCCTATTGAAAAAAATAGAAAGAATTTGGTACACATCCCAAATAAAAATGGTAGGAATTTAGGTCTCATCCCTAGATCCTATTAACAAAAATAGAAAGAATTTGGTACACATCCCAAATAAAAATGATAGGAATTTAGGTCTCATCCCTAGATCCTATTGACAAAATTGGAAGGATTTTGGTACACATTCCAAATCCGACTCTCAAAACCCTTTCGAACTACGTCGTACCTGATTTTTAGGGCAAACCCTAGAATACGTAGGCAATTTGGGAATCCCAAATACGGTACAAAGCCACCCATCAACCATACATCCAGCATAAACTTCAACTTGAACAAAAAAGAATCTAATTGAAGCAAATGCATAAATCACTTCCATAATCATTAATCACACAACCCATTTCGAACTACGTTTTTGGACTTGATTTCCAGGATTGGAATATGTAGGCAGTTTGAGATGTGTTACACATCTCAGATTCAGTCCAAGACCGAACCATCTTTGGTCCGGTTCACTGTATAATATTGTACATTACATTTTCTTGTTTATTTACTTTAAAACATGATTGGCTGAACCCTAGGTTAGAATAACTTAGCAACTTGGTTTAGGACATCCCCCATTGAACCCTAGTCATCCAGTTGACCAAGCACAGTCAAAATTAGAATTTAAGGAAAGTTTAGGAGGCCGATATTGATCGGGCGGTTTGGGTGCCTAACACCTTCCCATAACCGTACCCTGAATACTTACCCGATCTCTTGCAGACCAAAGAACCGATACATTGGGTCACGAGTCAATAGAAGTCTTACCTTAGGGTGAGGCTACATTTTTAGAGGTCCTAGACCTTAATCTAGGTGGCAACTCCAACAGAATAAATCGATCTTCATCGATACGGGATCTACATTTCCATCCCGAGGAGGATCACGTCGACTTTTCATTGTCCTCACAATGGCCATTATCCTCTTATCTCTGTTTGGATTTAACCCGAGATCATTTCCTAAATCTCTACAGGGGTTTTGGCATTACTAGCTATTTTCCTTCTTCCTCTGTCTTACATCGAGTTTCACATCTTGTGAGTACCAACTCGGTATTCTAATTTTCTACTGTACAGATGCTTCCTTCTTGCCACTGTACTATATCCTTGTATACTTGGATAACTACCCCACTTATAGATAATACCCTAAATTATTTGTTTATTAGGATAAATTTTTTTTTTTGGTCTTCTCTTTCTGTGTGAGTGTATATATACGGTTCCACCTTTTATATGTACATTATCGTCTTGTTTAATTATTGTCTCAACCAATACAGGTGCTTATGGTTTGTTCGTATTAAAGCTTTTAATTTATCCTAACTCAGTTCATGGACTCCAGTGCAAGTATTCAGGTATAATGGGTAAGGCCTACGAGAGCTCTGATACCAAGTTGTCACACCCCAATTCTGCACCAACCAGAATGGTGTGATGAACCGTAAATAAACCAACGGTTCAACCAGGATCTCACAATAGGTTATCCCACATATGATAAAACAAAACACATTCCACATTAATCAGAGGTAATAAAGTAAATAGCGGAAGTCTTACAGATAATGAACTGAGCACTAATCATGATAAACAATTAATATTCCATTTATTTCCAAGAAACCAAAACATAATTTAATACATATTACAATACCCAAATACGAAAACTAAACACTAAACGTATCCACCGTTGAAATGCTCGCTTAACGAATCACATTCCTCCTCCACAGCTTGCTCGTAATGGCGTGTTGACATAATCTTCAATCATAATACCTGCAGCATCAGAAACTAAAAGATTTGTACGCACGAGGGTCAGCTCTCCAACTTGAGCTCAGTGAGAAAACAAAACAATGCAACAATACATATGCATGCATTCAATTCATATCTTTGGTCTGGTATATAAGTTTGCAATGTGCTATAGAAAGGATAGGTGGCCGTCACACCTCTATACACGAGTGTGTGGAAACGCCCAATGAAAACGGCACTGTCGCCCTACACGCACCCACCATGGACAATATATACCCCATGAAAACGGCATGGCTGTACCAGTTGCCCATACCAACACGTAAGCCCCTGTTGGCGAGGGCTTGCAAACTGGGCTCGCAACTAACCAACCCTAATGTCAAACAATGTATCCAAGGCCTCACCCCAGCATCCCTCAATACATCCATAGAGATAGAGCTAGGGTCTGGTGACCAGGCTGAACCACAATGCCACGTCCCCCCCTGATGCCCTACGACATATTAGTTCTGCTAAGGTAATGGCGATACGACGATGTTAGTGGACCAGACTTGAGTAGAGATAGAGCTAGAGTCTGGTGACCAGGCTGAACCACAGTGTCACGTCCTCCCCCTGATGCTCCACTTGCATCAAGCACACTAACACTTGCTTAGTGGACATGACTTGAATAGACCATGGCACAATATATCCCGATGAAAACGGCATCGAAGTACCGGTTGATACCATCCCTACCCGCACCATGTACACTAGCCAAACACAAACATTCACATGCTTATTCCTACCATCATCAACATCATCATGTTATAATCAATAAATTTAAATATGCATGAACAGTAATAATAAAAATATTGGATAACATGTTGAATGCACATTACAAGCACATACGCATATCACAATCATGGTATTGGACTCAAGAAATTAAAATAGTTTGTTATTAACCAATTAGTTTAGGTCTTGTTCCCTCACCTTAGCTTGTTAATAGATCCTCTTCCAAGCTTTAGAATTACCTTTATAATGTTATTATATTACTAGAAGAAGAAAGTCGATAGAATTTAATTAAAATTTATTCAGAATTTAAAGACCATTCTGTTAACTGAGGGTCGGAGGTAGGGTCGGAGTCATGATCGACCCTGGGTGCGACCCTCCATGGTTTGAGTAAAAAATATTAGATTTCGTTCTCTCTTTCATGGTTGGGTCCTATGGCTTACTTTCACAATCCATTCTATACATGTTCTATGGTTTAGAACTATACTTTATTGACCTACATGGTTTTAATGATCTCCTCCATGGTTTTCCATGAAAACCTAACCATGGATGGATGATTTGGGTTTCTTCTAAGTCATATCCTCTTCATAAACCATTCTAAAGTCTTAAATAAATCATGGGGAATGTTTTCATACCTTAGGTTTGCTGAGATTCAGAGTTCCTCTGAATTTCCTCTTCTTCCTTAGCCTTTTCTTCAAGTTTTCCTTCTCTTCTTCTCTTCCTTTTCTTCTCTTTCTCTCAATCCAATTAGGGTTATAAAAGGAGTGAAAGAGGCTTAGGGACGTCCTATTTATAGGGCAAAACCTCCCAAAATAAGTCTCATTGAGTTTAGGAAAGGTTCCAATCGAAATCAGAAAGGTTTCCTAATTTTTGGTTCGTGCTATTTTTCCCGAATACCGAGGGTCGATGGGAGGGTCGATGGGAGGGTCGGACAACTCATAGACCCTGCGACCCATGGTTGAGGGTCGATGGTGAGGGTCGATTGGAGGGTCGGACCTGCCTATTAAAACCTGCGACTCTACCCTCATTTTGACTATTTTTGGGTAAATTTTCATATTGGGTCTTGGTTTTTCTTTACACATTTGGTCCACTTGGCTCGACCATGATATGTAGACGGGTCTTGACACAAAATATAAGCTTAGGCCGGGTTCGTGGCGTGCGGGTCTTACAATAGGTGAACTTCCATTGATCCCGAGATGGACCCTGGACTAACCAACGACATCAATGATCCCGAAATGGGCCCCGGACTAATCAATAGCTCTTCATCCCCTAAGATATGCCCCATCCTAGCATCCTTAGTCGACAAATGAGCCTATGCTAGTACCTAACCCCTACTGGCAAGGGTTCAGAAACTAGGGCTTGAATGCCTATATAATTAAACCATCCCATGTCTAATTAAGTGCATAATACATAAAGTAAAGAAGATCGCACCCCAGTAGAGGCCCCGGTCCCCAGTCCACTGTATCCCTGCTAAGATGCTAGCTAAGCAAGCAGGGTCCATGTGACCATATGCCACCAGTCCTCTTGACGCCCGCATATCACATGAACTAACCAATCACAATCATTACACATCATACATAACTATTATTTGTATGCAAATGCATGCTTATATGTTCACAGTTAAGCATAGCATGTTATAATTCACACAATAGGCATAAATAATGTCCTATTAAACTATGGACCCAACCCCTCACTTGTAAGCACAGAAGTGCAGCAATAAGGGAAGCTGGCAGAAGCCTTTGCCCTAAGATCCCACATTGGTTTACCTAAACTTGTGCATAAGATTTCTTATACGGTTAGATAGCTTTTAAACCAATGTGGACGCGTTTACCATGACATTATGTGGGTCCCAAAACAAATTGGGAACCTTACGGTTGGTGTCACACCCAAATTCCGTACTATTCAGAATGGTGTGATCAACCGCTAGCAAACCAACGGTTCAACCAGGATCTCGGACAGACGATATCCATTTTATCTAAACCTCATACATCCACATTCACAATCAGAATAAATACACAATAGCGGAAGTCTTATAGTAAAATGAACTGAGAATCTACTGTGATATTAATGTTTAAATAGAAAATTATTCTGTAACAACTAAGACATAAATAAATATCAAATACATGTCTTTACTAAATCCAAATAATGAAAATAAAATCTAATCGAATACGCATGAGTTGCACTCGCAAGAGGAATCATGCGTATCCACTTCATCTTCAACTTCCATCGCCGCCATGTGCCCGTACACTGGAGCATTTACATAATCTTCGACGGTAGTACCTGCATCATCAACTAAAAATATTCAACGTCGAGGGGTGAGCACACATCATGGCTCAGTGAGCAAACAAAACAATGCAACAATACATATGCATGCAGTCAATTCATAACTTTGGTCTAGTTTTAAGTTTGCAATGCGCAATAGAAAGGTTTAGGTGATCAAAGGTTAATGTTTATTGACCCCGCCTCTATACACAGGGTGTGGAAGTCCGCCCAAAGGTTAACATTTATTGTTATCCCCATCCACCCTACCATAACATTGTACAACAAAGGTTAACGTTTATTGTTGTACAGTGCCATACCAACACGTAAGCCCCTACTGGCGAGTGCTTGCAAACTGGGCTTGCAACTAACCAATCCTAATGCCAAACAGTGTATCCAAGGCCTCACCCCAGCATCCCTCAGAACGTCCATAGAGATAGAGCTAAGGCCCCCCGGTAGAGTCAGAGACTACAAGGACCGAGACCACCTCCCCTGATACTCTACGACATAATAGTTCTGCTAAGGTAACGGCGATACGACGATGCTAATGCACAAGACTTGAGTTAGAGATAGAGCTAAAGTACTGAGACCCGCCAAAGGTTAACGTTTATTGACGTTCCCATCACACCTCCCCTGATACTCGTTCACATCAAGTACACCAACCACACACATACATTCATATGCCTATTCCTATCATCATCATCATGTTATAAACAATAAAGTAAATATGCATGAACAAATAATAGAAATATTGGATGACATGTTGTATGCACATTACAAATATATTCGCATAAAATCAGGCATAGCATTGGACTCAAGAAAATAAAAATAGCTTATTATTAACCAATTAGTTTGTAGGTCTTGTTTCCTCACCTTTGCTTGTTTCTAGATCCTCTTTCAAGCCTTAAGAATCACTTTTATATCAACATTATATTGCTAGAAGACCTAACAAAGTCGATAGAATTTAATTAGAATTTATTCTAATTTTTACAGCTTGCTGTTAACTGGGGGTCGATGCCTAGGGTTGGAGTTATGATCGACCCTGGGTGCGACCACCCCTATTCTGGGCTTCCTGAACACTGGGGGTCGATGCTCAGGCTCTGGTAGGGTCGATTGGCCATCGACCCCCATGCGACCCCCTGTGGGTTTTGTCAATTTTTCTTCTTTTAGCTCATTCTTTGTGTTTGGGGTCCTATGGCTTGCTCCTATTATCCATTCCACACATGATCTATGGCCTAGAACCATGATTCATTCACCTATATGGCTTTTATGATTTCCCCCATAGTTTTCCATGAAAACCTAACCATGGGTTGATGGTTTGGGTTTCTCCGAGATCATACCCTCTTCATTATCTACTCTAAGGTCTTTAGAAACTCATGGAAATAGTATCCATACCTGAGAAGATTACTCCTTCTCTGCAACTCTTCTCCTTTTGCTTTATTCTCTTCTTTCCTTCTCTTCCTTCTCTTCTCTTTCTCTCAATTCTATTAGGGTTCTTAAAGGAGTGAAAGAGGCTTAGGGAAGTCCTATTTATAGAGTAGAAACTCCTAAAATAAGTCCCATTGAGATTAGGAAGGAATCCCATTGAAATTAGGAAAGTTTCCTAATTTCAGTTTTTACCGAGTATCGGGGGTCGATAGGGGGGTCGGAGATCCTGTCGACCCCTGGTCCTTAAAATGTCCGACCCCCTATATAAAACTGGGGGTCTGACTTTTATACTGGGGGGTCCGACCCTCCCTTGCTGGGTATGTGACCCTCCCCTTATTTAAGTGTTTTTGGGTCAGTTTAATACCTGTGATCGTGATCTCCTTCACACACTTGGTCCATTTGGCTCAACCATGATGGGTAGACCTGGTTCAAGGTGGTAAGACCAGGTTAGTTTGATACGGGTCTTACAACTCCCCCCTACTTATAAAAATTTCATCCCCGAAATTGTTCATACCTTCAGAGTCAAATAAATGAGGGTATTGCTTTCGCATAGCATTCTCTTCTTCCCATGTAATTTCTTCCATGTCTCTACTTTTTCAAGTGACCTTAACATAATAGATATCTCGATTGCGTAGTCGTTGAACCTTTCAGTTGGTGTTACTTCAAAGTTCAAATCATCAGTTAAATCAGGTAGATCTATTGTTAGAACGTGCGTTGGATCCTTGACATACTTCTTCAATAAGGAAATATGAAATACGTCATGCACACTTGACATAGATGGTGATAGTGCTAACTGGTAAGCCACTTTTCCATGCTTAGCTAAAATCTCATAAAAGCCCCCGACATATCTTGGACTTAGTTTTCCTTTCTGTCCGAACCGTTTCAACCCTCGCATAGGTGATACTTTTAAGAATACTTTATCACCCACGACGAACTCAAGATCTCTGCGTCGAGTATCAACATATTGCTTCTGACGATTCTGGGCTGTTCTCACTCTTTCCTTGATGATGTCGACCACTCGACAGGTCTCCTCAACAAATTCTAGTCCAACGAGACTACGTTCCCCAACTTCATTCCAAAATAAAGGAGTTCGACACTTTCTGCCATACAGTGCTTCATAGGGTGCCATCTGTAAAGTAGTCTGATAGCTATTGTTATAAGCGAACTCGATAAGTGGTAACTTTTCATCCCATGATCCTTTAAAATCAATTACACATGCTCGAAGCATATCTTCTAGAATCTGAATTGTTCGTTCCGACTGTCCATCTGTCTGTGGATGGAATTTAGTACTAAACTTCAATGTTGTACCCATAGCCTTTTGCAATCCTTCCCAAAACTTGGAAGTAAATCGTAGATCTCTATCAGACACAATGCTCTCTGGTACACCGTGTAATCGAACAATATCATCCACATACAGCTTTTCTAACCTCTCTAGTGTATACTGAGGTCGTATCGGTATAAAGCGAGATGTTTTAGTCAGACGGTCTACAATCACTGCGTCAACTACTCGAGGAGTCAGTGGTAATCCCGTGATGAAGTCCATAGTGATGCAGTCCCATTTCCATGCTGGCTCTGGTAACGGCTGTAACAGTCCTGCGGGTCTTTGTCGTTCAGCCTTTACGTTCTGACAATTTAGGCACTGAGACACGAACTTCGCTACATCTGCTTTCATTCCTCTCCACCAATATAACTTCTTTAGATTATGATACATTTTTGTACTTCCAGGATATATCGAATAGATGGTGGTATGGGCTTCTTTCATCAGTCGGTGTCTAATTTCCACACTTTCTGTTTCGAGTACACATATTCTTCCTTTGTACTTCAATACCTTCTCTTCGTCCAAGGTGAACTCAGGGTTAGTTCTACCTTTTTCGATGTCTTCTTGTACCGTTCTTAGGTAAGGGTCTTATTTGATAGCTGTCTTTACTTCATCAATTATATCTTGTATAATCTTCAATGCAGTGAACATATTAAAAGACCGATGAATGAACCCTTGGTTGGCTTACCCATCCGTTGTATCTATCACATACTGCTCATGGCTGTGATTGAATACCGTTCCAGTAGTACACAATGCTGCAGTTGTGTTAACCTCTCCTTGAGATTTTATCATTGCCTTTCTGCTCAACGCATCCGCTACTACATTAGCTTTCCTTGGATGATACTGGATATCACAATCATAGTCTTTAGTAGTTCCAGCCATCTTCTTTGTCTCATATTCAACTCCTTTTGATTAAATAAATAAGTAAGACTTTTACGGTCCGATTTAATCTGGTACTTCTCTCCGTATAGGTAATGTCTCCATATCATGACAGCATGTACTACTGCCGCTAACTCCAAATCATGAGTGGGATAATTTTTCTCATGTGACTTTAACTGTCTTGAGGCATAAGAAATTACTTGTTCTCCTTGCATAAGCACACATCCCAATCCCAGTCCTAACACATCAGTGTATAGGGTAAATGGCTGTCCTGGAACAGGAATAGTCAAAATCGGAGCGGATATCAATCTGGTCTTCAAGGTTTGGAAGCTCTTCTCCCATTTATCCGTCCACACAAACTTTTCACCTTTCTTAGTCAGACTGGTGAGAGGTACGGCAATCTGGGAATAGTCTTCCACAAATCGCCGATAAGAACCAGAGAGACCTAGAAAACTTCTAATTTCTGCGACGCTCTTTGGTGCTTCCCACTTTACAATAGCCTCGATCTTGCTGGGATCCATTTTGATTCCTTCAGCGGATACTACATGGCCTAGGAAGGCAACTTCACTTAGCCAAAACTCACATTTGGTAAATTTGGCATATAGCTTCTTTTTCCTTTAACATTGTAGAGTGGCGTTTAGATTCTTAATATGGGTTTCCTTGTCCTTGGAATATACCAATATATCATCAATAAATACAATAACCGACATATCCAACATATCATGGAACACCCGGTTCATAAGTTCCATGAAAGTTGCTGGTGCGTTTGTTAATCCAAAATACCTGACCAAGAATTCATAATGTCCATATCTAGTCCTGAAAGCTGTCTTAGGAATATCACCATCTTTAATCTTCAACTGATGGTAGCCTGACCGAAGATAGATCTTAGAAAATACTTTTGCTCCTTGCAACTGATTGAACAAGTCATCGATCCAAGGTAGTGGATATCGATTCTTGATTGTCAGTTTGTTCAGCTCCCGATAGTCGATACATAATCGCACGCTACTGTCACACCCCAATTCTGCACCAACCAGAATGGTGTGATGAACCGTTAATAAACCAACGGTTCAACTAGGATCTCTAATAGGCTATCCCCGTGTTATCCAAATTTACACGCATCCACAATCATAATCAGAGTAAATACACAATAGCAGAAAATCTATAATAAAATGAACTGAGCAACAAAGATGATATCAATAATTTAATAGCAAATTATTCTGTTTCCAACTGAGACATAAATATTTAAATATCAAATACAAGTCTTTATTAAACGCAATAAAAGAAACCTATAAAATATCTAATCAAATACACACGAGTTGCACTCGCAAGAGGAGTCGTGTGTATCATCTTCAGCTCCAGCTTCCATAGCTGCCATGTTTCCATACGCAGACGCATTCATATAGTCTTCAACGGTATAACCTGCATCATCAACTAAAAATATTCGACGTCGAGGGGTGAGCACACAACACGGCTCAGTGAGTAGCCAAAACAATGCAAAAATACATATGCATGCAATCAATTCATATCTTTGGTCTGGTTTATAGTTTGCAATGCGCAATAGAAAGGTTGGGTGGTCAAAGGTTAACGTTTATTGACACCGCCTCTATACACAGGGTGTGGAAGCCCGCCCGAAGGTTAACGTTTATCGTCGTCCCCATCTACCATACCATAACATTATACAACAAAGGTTAACGTTTATTGCTATATAATGCTATACCAACACGTAAGCCCCTGTTAGCGAGGGCTTGCAAACTGGGCTCACTACTAACCAATCCTAATGCCAAACAGTGTATCCAAGGCCTCACCCCAACATCCCTCAGAATGTCCATAGAGATAGAGCTAAGGCCCCCCGGTAGAGTCGAGACTACAAGGACCGAGACCACCTCCCGATACTCTACGACAAATTGC